>BSUD01000005.1:143104076-143117069 GCA_033239045.1 Fagopyrum esculentum
ATATAAATTACTTTATCCTAATTAATTTTAATGAAATGATATATAATATGAATTTATAATAATTAATATTAAATAATCTTAATTAATGTATATTAATTCAAATAAAATGGAATAAAAATATATTTAATTAATTTAATTGTAATATATTAAATATATTAAATTAGTTTATCCATTTTAATTTAAAAAACTTCGAATTAAAAATACATAAAATAAAATGAATTAAAAATATATTAAATTAAAATCTCTACCTTTACTCCTTAGTTAATTTTATTAATGTAATTATAATTTATTTAATCTTTTTTAGTTTCTTTTAAATTTAATTCAAATGAAAGTAAAAAACTATATAAAAGAAAATTAATTAAATTGGCTTGTAATATCAAATATAGATATTACAAGCCATGCAGAGATATAGACGGAGGCATCCCACGGCCTCGGCTGGTAGAGATGGACTCGCCACCACCAGGGCTACGAGGGAGAGGAGGTCCCAGGTAGTTGGTTCGGCTGCCGACACACCACCACCACAACAGCCACATAGACCATGCATCTCAGATGCTTCTCCGGCTCTCCCTCGGGAGGTTCTTCCACCACCGACATATGGATCTGACTCGGACCAGGAAGTGGCCGGTCCTTCTGTACAGTCAGGGGAGATAGATCCCGCAACTGGCGAGCGCGTTGATACTACTGCTGACGAGCAGGTTGAGCCACCTACTGATATTACTGCTGACGAGCACATGGAGACAGCTACAGATATTCCTGTTGAGGAGCAGGTAGAGCCACCAGTTGGCGATCATACCGAGCAGCGAGATTTTGACTTTGATGCTCCAGTTGCAGATTCTGTAGTGCCACCGCAGGAGCCAATTGTACCGGCTGATCGAGGCCGTGTAGTTGCTGATATAGGGGAACCATTGATCTCGCGATGTGCTCACTTGCTACGCCGGACACCGTGCTCGCGGTGTCTGGATGGGAGAGGTAAATAACTAATCACAATTATAACACATTATGTTACAAAAACTAAATTAATAAAACGTTTAATTGAATATTCGTTGTGTTATGAAGGAGGATTACAGGAGGCCGATGACAGCTTTACGGCGGATAGAGCACATTCAGACGCTTAGTAGATGGATTTCAGACGCTGATAGAGCCGACCCCACTTCTTGGTTTGCTTTTGCATCTCAGAGTGGATTGATGGGTTTGCTAGACGTCTCGTTTGCTGGAGTTGACCACGCCCTCATACATGCATTCGTGGAGCGCTGGCATCCAGAGACTAGCAACTTTCATCTACCTTGGGGTGAGATGGCCATCACCCTGCACGATGTAGCCGTCATCCTAGGCATTAGGATTAATGGAGAGGCCATGGTCACACCTATGCTGGCACGAGAGAGTGTTAGGTGGCTGAGTGATACATTTCATATATCCGAGGTGGAGGCTAGGAGTCACCAGACAGCTCTACTAGTTGACTTGCTGAGGACTGCATATGATGCCATTCGGCGCGACCCAGCTACCCCAGCTGAGGAGGTGGCTTCTGTATTTCTTCTTCTCTTTCTAGGCTCATCCTTGTTCGTCGATAAATCGACAAACAAGATTCAACCTTGGTTGATCGACTTGGTGCGTGACCATGGCCGGACTGGAGACTATGCTTGGGGCACCGGCGTGTTAGCGTACTTGTACTCGTACGTATAACTATCACTCTACGTCAATAACTAATATCTTCTTATTGTTACTGTTATGATAAAATGACAAATTTGGACTTTACCTACAGTATGTTGGGCGATGCCTCATGACTGAAGGTGAAGACGATAGAAGGATGTACATCACTGCTACAGGTAAGAACATTTATTGTAATTAGTCACTTTAGATAAGAACTTTCATTTGTTATTCTTATTAATAATATCTTTCATTTATTTTAATATTTACAGTTCTGGATCTATGCCCACTTCCCGTCCTTGGGTTGTTCTGCGGCAGAGGATCTAGGACGTCGTGGATCGGCCATATGGGCTTCTAGACTCTCTGTCCCGAGGACACTAGCACCCACTCTTGAGAGGCTGAGATCCTTGCGCTCACAGTTTGATCAGATGAGAACGGAGGACATCAAGTTCATGCCATATAGCGATAGAGTGTTAGATTTTGAGGGCGAGTTTGCTGTGTCGACGTACCGAGGGACGATCCAGATAGGAGATATCATCGAGGCATACATGCCGGATCGAGTCCTCCGACAGTTTGGATACATTCAGACGATCCCACTTCAGAGGATTGTCCCTTATTTGGAGCAGCGCCCCGCTTCTGGCAATAGAGGGTATAGGGTGAGATTCCTTGGTGCAGATTTGCGCTTCAGGGTCAGACTAGGGCCCCTTTACCATGGACAGTATCTCAGGACTACATGTCCTAGTTTAGCGAGCGGTGCCATCCATTTCTCCTTCCTGGCTCGACTATACAGTCTCCACCGGTAGATCGTCCTCCTCCGGTCCCTGTTTCAGATACTCGGGTATGTGTTGATATATTTACCTTTAAAGTTTTAAAGTTTTATACTTTACCTTTACCGCTGACAACTTTATTTTTCAATGCAGAGGCTACACATTATTCAGGCCCGCCTACGGGATATTATTAGTCGTGGCTCAGTGACTATGGAGGACATACATGCGATGTACAACGAGTCCGTTGGCCATGACGTTCATATTGCACCATCTCAGGTCAGGGCGACACAGCCGAGACGAGATTGATGTATCTTACCTTTTGTTGCACCACGCTAGCTTTTGTTGTATGGAGGACATACATGTGATGTACTTTACCTTTTGTTGTATATATTACATTTTATATGTTGCAATGTTATGTGCTTTACCTTTTACATTGTTTTTAAGGTTCATCAATAATCTCGCTTATTATAAAACAAACATCCATGAACCACATATAACCTTGAACTTTGTTTAACCTAAGAAGAAACACAAGTTTTATAGTACTCCGCATGAATTACATATAAAACAAACATCCATCAACCAAATGAAACCCTGAAACACATATAACCTATCACTTTGAATAAGATACGAGATTGACTATCACTTGTCTAGGACACTCTTTGCGTCGGATGTCGTCGAACAGCTTGAATCTATCACGGAAGTGTGCATCCCATCCATCAACGCTAGAATCATGTCCACGCCTCCATGGAAGGGTCAAAGGTGGTAATGGAGAGTCTGGTTTAAGCCAAACCTAACGAAAGATGATTGACAAATGAAAAATTGATTACCTTTTTTTGTCATTCTTGAATAAAAGTAACAGAATATATGAGATATAAAAGGTGTAGAAAGAAAGAAAACTTACGGCTATAAAGTGATTGTCATTGACCCATGCTATTGCACGAATCTCTGTTGGAAATTCTTGGTTCTCAACCGTTGCAACAATTGGTAAACATGTCACGGGGGTTGAGCAAAGTATAACAACTGCACACCGGTAATATGTCGCTGCTACCGTTGCAATAAGTGGACACTTCATCCAATTCTCCGGCCCACAAGGTATAGGATCAGTCCACCAAGTGGCCTCGATAACTTCATCAACCGTCCATTTTACCGCCGACTGTTGACAAAAAATACAATTATAAGTGAAATTTATCATTTTATCAACAAAATATACTAAATCTAAGAAAAGGATGAAGAGTTTATCAACAAAAAATACTCACACGTGCGTACAAGTCCTTTCTCATCAACAACTTTGTAGTCATTTCCCTTATAACAATCAAGTAATCTTCTTTCGAGTATCCCGAAACCACGGCAAGAGATCTAAATCCACAATGCCCATCTCCTTTAACATCATAGGCTGAAAGGATGAAGGGTTTCATGAACTTCTACATCTGATCACCCTTGAACCGATAGTTCTTAGAACGTTTGGTGGTGCTTTTCTTACCACGTGGCTCAGCCTCCTCAACTTTAACTTCAACTTTGGCCTCTTCAGGCTCGGGCTCCTCCACTTTAACTTCCACATGTTGTCTTGCTTTAGGTGGACGACCTCGAGGACGTGGACGTGTCGATCTAGAACCATGTTCAAACCGACTTGGTTCTCTCCTTGTTGAAAGAATGTCGTACTTTGGTGGTCTTTCTTTAGTTCTGACTTTCTGCTCTGATACTCTCAACGTTGAATTGCCCGGACTTGTAATATCTTCATATGATGAAGCCATCCGCTCAAGCACATCTCTCGGAAGCAAATTATTATCCAATCGCTCCCTAAAGTCATTGAGTGACTCCATGTATGGATCAATATGGAGAACCTCATCTTCATGCGTCGGATTCAATTTTTTCCATCGTACTTGCTTCCAATAAGGGTGAATCTGATCCAAACGTATTGGCTCCCGATGCCTAATGGCAATATAGAACTCGTGCGCACAAGGCAACCCATGAGCTTTCCTCTAATATGAATCCTTACATGTTGTCAAGCTCCTAATTTGCTTTGCCTTCTCGTAGATCTCCAACAACTCCAGGAAGCACTCGTTGCTTACTTTGTTTCGGAGCAAATCAAATATAGGCACACGCACAGCCAACAACATCCTCTCACGTGACATCTCTATTGACGCTTGAATCTTATCAATGTGATCATTTACCATCAAGTCAATATTCTCCATGACCAACTGAAATCCTTGAACGGTAGAACGCAATGTACCCTTCAACAATGAGTGTGCGGACTCACACCTAACAACCAATATCAATTCAATAAATTAATCTACAACAATTATTAAAAAAACAAGTGTAAACAATATAGAAATAAGTTCTTACGCATTCGTTGTCCTCGTGCCAAAGTGTAGATGCAAGTCACACCAATATCGAACAATTGCTTCCTTGTAGGGGATTAGCCATGTAGTTTCCAAATACTCCATCAACCTCGGATACGCTTGCCAATGCACTTTCATTTCACCCAAACGCCGCTCGTAACTCTCAAGAGATCTAGATTCAATAAGAGCATGGTAGTGTGATGCAAAAACAGCTTGTAATTCCTTTGACCGTGTCACTGCCGAAGATCTATGTTGGATGTTGCACTTTATATGAAAGGTGCAAATCATGTGCTTCACATCCGGAAAAACAACACCGAGTGCACTTATGAGTCCTAGCTCTCTGTCCATCACAATCACCCCCGGTGTAACATCTCCGCACACATGTCCGAGTCTCCGTAATGCCCACTCGTAGTGATTGGCGTTTTCCTTGGCCATGAAAACAAATGCTATTGCAAACGTCAACCTCGTGATAGTGATACCGACAATCTCTAACAACGACATCTTGTACCTATATAGGATATATTAAGAGTTTACATTTATATTAAACTAAAAGTACATGAAAATAAAAAAATCATAATAACATGTATATTAAAACTTACTCGTTCGTCTTGTACGTCGTGTCCATTACGATGACATAAGGAAATAGGTTGAGGAGATGTCTTGAATCCGGATGCATGATGAACAAATCTGAAATTTCTTCCGATTCCGAGCATCTTTTCACATTTACGTAATAACGACGTTGCTCTAACATATGTAGTGCTTGTTGGAGAGGATTCCGTCCTTTGGCTTATAGCTTCCTAATCTTCATTCCAGCATTGTATATTTGTTCGATTGTGCTGACGTTGTATGGATCATCTAACTTTATTGACTTCAATATATTTCTCGGCTTGAAACCCGACCCAAGCTCACGTCCCACCTTCCGAAATTGTTTCTCCGTCAATCTGCCAGCATGTGTGTGTCCCTTCAACTGCTCGAGAAGTGTATGATTGTGCACTCCATTTATAACATGCAACGTCCACTTCTCAACCTCGCTTTGTACGCCCTCAAGCTCAAAACAGCATTCGTCCTTCTTTGATTTCTGTGCTCGGCTAGAAGATGACTCGTTATCAGGATCCACATCTTTCTTCTTACGATGAGCTCCAAAACGTTCGCATGTCAAACGAAACGTAACGAACCCCCAAGAATTTCTCCACGACCTACTAGTAACCAACACCATGTTCATAGTTCCTCCCATGAATCGAGCCCAATCCACCATCGTCTCGCGATCATGGAAAAAACCGCGAATTTCAAACATTCGCGAATAATCACTCCCTTCGTCATGAGAATAATTTGGAAGATCCTAGTTCACATAGAAAAAAATATATAAAATTACTACTTTTCGGTTTACTAATTTTCAAATAATAAAAACAGGAATTATAATAAATGTTTCAAACATTAATTGCAACTATATCTAACTTAAACATACATTATATACAACAATTCTAGTTTTTCTATATTTTCGGTTATAAAGTACTTACCTCGAAATGTCGAAGAAACTCGTCTGGATCACTAAATTTTGTATCGTCGAACGGAATCATCACTTCATCATCCTCGTGTGTTGACATTCTCGCAGTTGTTCTCCAGAAGATGTTGTGTTGTTTTTTCGAAGAAATGTTGTGAGCGTTTTTCACCTCTTCTATTACTATCTATATATAACCAAAGGAAATCAATAACGTTTAAATTACAACGGTCACTTTTATAACGTTCGAAATAGAACGTTCAGATTACAACGTTCGAATCTCAACGGTAAAAAACCACATAGACACGATGAGTGACCTTCACGGTCACGCATAGCGTCTACGTGGTGCGTATACGAAATCGAGCGCCGTGCCTTTAATATCCCCCTAAATTTATTTGCTTGATGTTTACAAATTTACTGGTGTGCTTTTACAATGCCTTAATTTTTCATATTTTGAATACTATTGCTCATGTCTAATATTTGTAGGTAACTTTCTTTCCACAATGATTTATGCCTTTTTTTGCTCATACTATTGCTTTATAGATTTTGTTACTGATGTGGTTTTTGTGTTCTTTACAGGTGGCGTTGCCTCGTGGGAAGATGGACGAAGAGGATAAGGATGAAGTTGAAACGGCTAAAAGAGAAGCTCATGAGAAAATTGGATTAGATCTTGCTCTTGTTAATGTTGTAACTTTTCTTGAACCATTCTTGTACAAGGTAATCATCTAATCTACGATCATGTTATTGGGAAAAGAAGTTTTTGGGTCATACAAATTTTGGTGTACAGTTTGTCTACGGTTCATAGCACAAGTGATGGAGATCAAAAATTTTAATAGGTGCACATAATGGTCTAAAATGTAGCTGTAAATCGATTGTTACTCATGTTTGCTACTTCAGTTATCTGCTTATGCTAGATAATGATGCTTTTTTTGTTTGTGTTTTGGCTTACCAGTCTGGTCAGAATTTAAACACGGCCCATTGCTCAACCCTTCATATTCAATTCTCAACTAAAAAGAATTGATTAATCTTACAATTTGGCTAAGCTTCATAGCACAATAGCCCTCTGTTGTCATTTCTCAGGAAAAACATGTCCCAATTGACATCTTTTGACCACATATAATGATGGTTTTGTGTTTCTCAGGTTATTGACAATATGAAATCAAGTTCAGTGGTAATTTCCTTTATTCGTCTGTTCATTTGTCACCAGAATTGGATTTTGCTTCTATGCGAGATGGTACGTCAACCCTTTTCAAACTAATTTATGCTCCATGTATAATTTTTAACACCCTGTTAAAATCTTAAAGAAGAACGTATTTCTAGGCATTTATGGTTCCATTATATTGATTATTGTTTTGGTCTTTGTAGGTACTCCAATATTATTTATTACTGCACCTAGCCCTGATAACTTGAAGACCTTATTTGAATTTGTGCTCAGGGATTTTGATTCACTAGAATACAAGGTACAATTATAGTTGTTCAATTGCCTTTGTGTTTTGTAAATTGGATATCATCATGTTGTATAATTTTTTATAATTATCGAAAACTAGGTATGGATACCTTCGAAGGTATATTTAATTTAGTGGCCCCGTCAGTTATCATCGATTTTGCTTCCTCATTCCGATCGGTAAGCTTCATTTTAAAAAGTATTTTGCTACCTTTGATCGTTCAATATCCGATTTGTGTTAATTCCTTGCTTGCTGATTTTGGTTTTACCTTATTTCAATCTCTCAAATCATCTGATTAAGGTTAATGGTTTGATGCAATAGGTTTTTTTCTTAATCATTTGATAAGGGTTTATGAACCCTCGATTATGTGCTGCATTTTCTTGTACTTAATGCACGTTGCTTGAAGCGCTTATAATTATTGCACAAATGTTAACAATGGCTTTTATTGTTTCATTGGTGTAGGTGAAGCGTTGCTACATTTGTGGTGTTTTGGGATTTAAAGCTTTGTTTGTGTGAGTAATCTCCCCCCTTTCCTCTTGTATGCAGATTACCTTCTTTTGTTTGTTTGAGTAATCTCCCCCCTTTCCTCTTGCATGTAGATTACCTTCTTTTGTTTGTTTGAGTAATCTTTCCCTCAACTCATACTTTCTTTTTTCTCTGGTCTGTAGATTATATGGGTTTGTTGACTAATTTTCCCATCGACTATTGCGTCTCAACTTACCCTTTGATGCTTATTGAGAGCTTATTGAGAGCTTACTTCACTTATGAACTGCTCTATGAACTGTATGTAATGTATGCTTTAAAGCTTCTTTTACAGGTTTCAATCTCTCATAACTAATTTCTTTTTAATTTTATTTTTCTTTGTTATATGAACGTTGATTAATATTTTTTTGTTCTTGTTTTTTTGTGTGGAGTTTTTAAATATTGTGTGTTCTGTTGGTAATCTTGACTAAATTTTACTATTATGAGTTGAGTCCTGATGCTTACAATGAGGTTTTGGGTTTTCCAATTTTCTTCTTTTGTAGAATTTGTTATAGTTGGTTTCTTGGGCATTATTGATTTGTTTCTGTCTATATTTTCTGGATTTCTTGGGCATTATGAGTTGAGTCGATCGCATATTCGCAAACGAAGCTTTTACCCTTATTAAACCGGAACAACAAACACGTTTCAAATTCACGACGCGCGTTCTATGCACGCGCGGCACAACTAGTCACTATATAAAGTAGTAGAGTTGCTCTACTCATAATGCCATCATCAGGAGGATTTCATTTTGAAATTCTTTCTTGTACGAGTTGACTGATATAAATATTTTATTATATATATCCTTACAATACTAAAAGCATGAATCCTCTTATAAATAGCTAATTTCCACTTATACCCTTTTGTATTTATTATTATTTTTTAATGGCTGTCATTCTTGTACCCTTACATTTTGATGACTCATCGTTTGGCTTCGACGTGTCTCCTTCCGCTTTCAATACACTACAGTACTACACCTCTTCGGCTCTTGTTGCTTTGATTTTTCCGCCTCTCCCTCGACCTAGGTTTCCTTTGGACTATCATCCGCGTCGCCCTCTTCCTCGCTGCTGTTGCTTCTGCTGCGTGTTGCGATTGGTGAGTTGTCCAAATCCAAGGGTTTGTCACTATCTTGTGTCTTTCATCTTCCCTTTCCATTTTCATTTCTTTGATTTGCTAAGGGTTTGTGTAGGAAATCATTCCATGCGAATCCTCTTCCTCTTCCATCTCAATGTCTAATTCCTAGGGTTTCGAAGCGGAGAATCATGTCTTCGAAGGGTAAAGGCAAGGCTAGAGGAAATGAGATCGCAGTTAAAGGCTCTTCAACGAAGCGGAAGCAAACCCTAATTTCAAAATGAGAGAATGAGATGAAGAGCTACAGTGATAGAGGAGAAGATAATTTCTGAGCTTTGGTTTCAAACGGCGATTAGTCATGCCCCATCTCGTAAGTGAATCTTTCTCTCTTGAAGAACACTTCTTTGTTGGAAACTAATTTGGGTTTTTTTTTATTTTGTTCGTACTGTTTTTTATTTGTATCTTCAACTCCCTCCTGTCTATACCATGTGCCTTTTGTTTTGTGGGTATGATTGTTTGGTGTGCTAAGCAACTTCTTCTTCAACTTAAGTTTGAGAAGCATGTAGGTGGCTTCCTGCAATTATGAAGCTTGCAAGAAGATGGTGGTCTCTTCTATGGCTGAATTTGCCCTTGACTCCTTTTTCTACTAGGAAGATTCATGGTGGTATGCACTCTTTTGTGTCAATTATATGAGTTTTTGAGTTTTGCTTCAAATATTTATGGGTTTTTGCTGATTTAGGAGTTCAATAGTGGGGTTTATCTTGTTTGGGTTTTCTTGGTCAAAGATCACGATCAAGGGCAACACAAAAAAAAAATCTTTTTGATCACCACTGTAGCCTATTGTGCTGTGATGCAGGTTATAGAGGCTCAAGTTGAGATGCCTATTGCAGGAGCAATAATTTTATATACCTCTCTGTTGACATTTTGTCTCCGAGTGCACCCTGACCGGCTTGACTTTGTGGATCAAGTGCTGGTAAGTTCAATCCATAACAACTAATTGTTTTTAATAGTGGTGTAATTGTTGTGTACTTTTGTTACATATTTCATTGTGTATTTCTGATTTCTATGTCAAAATAATTTTATTTCATAAACACAGTTCTCATCTAGGCTGACTGCTCTTCTTATTAATGAAAATTTGAACACTTCATCTTTTATTCCAGGTTGAGAGCTCTCATATCGCAGATAAGGCAAACCAAATCATTGAAACAAATGAATTTTCAACTTTGTTCAGAGTGTGGTGTGAAGCTCATTTAGTATAGACTTCTGTTGTTGATTGCGTTCCATAGCTTTGGATAAATAGAGCTATTTTCTTGATGAAATCCAAGTGTAACCTCAGAAGTCACTGGAGACGTTTGCTTATTAGCTAGAATGATGTCAACTAACCTCTATTTCTATCAAATAGAGGACCTAATATTTGAGGTGTGTTAAAAAAAATTATTCTTGAATTTCTATTACATCTTTCGCATTCTTCTATTGGCACTATAATTCTTGTTTGTCAGTTGTCAATTTGGAGGTGCAATGATGAACTTCGTGCTAGAGCAGAAGAACTTCACAATCACTCAAAGAGGGATGCCAAACACTACATTGGTATGACCTTGAAATTTACATTTGTTGATATTGAATAGTAGTTTCTGCTTTTTGTTAATGGTTCATAAGTGAGGCATTGCAAGATAGCATACTGCAAAAATTTCCTTTTATGCATTTAAATTTTAAGGCTTGTTTGATATTAGAGTTGACAGGGTAAGACATTTTTAACTTGAAGTTGTTAGTTACATTGTGTTTAAGATATTTAAGCTTTGAAATTCATGTAGTATTTTTTTTCCGTTGTTTCAGTTTTGTAATTGTTTTTTTGGATGGTTCTACTTAGCATGAGAAAACTTCAGGAACTATCAAGGAGCAACTTGCAACAGCCATTGCACCAGCATTGGAGCATCTTTGTCAACAGAAGAAAGAGAGGTTGAAAGAATTTTCGGATGTGCAATCACAAATTCAAAGATTTTGTGGTGAAATTACTGGTAACTTTAACGATCAGGCAACCATAGTTGATGAGTCCGACTACTCCTTGAAGAAGTTGGAAGAATATTAATCTCATCTTTAAGAACTTTAGAAAGAAAAGGTGAAAATGGCTATTATGATAAGTTTAGTTTCATTTTGGAAGATTTGTATCATATCACTGTTTCATGATAATTTTTGTATTTGGTATGGCATGTCAGAGTGACCAGATGCACAAGGTTCTTGAATTTGTGAGTTCAGTGCATGATCTTTGTTTGGTTCTGGGTATAGACTTCTTAAGCATTGTCATTGAAGTTCACCCAAGCTTGAATGACTTAATTGATGTGAAATCAAAAAGCAGTAGTAATGACACACTATCAAGGCTTGCCAAAACAGTCTAAGCACAAGAAGAAGATAAAAAGGTGAAGCATTCTTTTCTCTCTAATCTAATGTTTAGGAATTCAACGTCTTGTTGATCATTAGTTTATGGTTGTGTTGTATCTTGTGTCGATCAAGTGAGAATTGTTCTTCGTTCCTCTTGCAGGTGGGTGTTTACATTAAATAGAAAAGAATAATATCTTGCTTCTCAATTTATACAAATTCCAGTCTTTGTATTTTGATGTAAAATTCTTATGTAATTTAAAATTACAGCTTCGTTTCAAGTTTTAGCGCCACGACATAATGTACACCAAGTTTTTGTACACTTCCTCGGCTTTTCCTGCTGAAACATATGTGCACAAAATGTAATTTAATTTTACCGCTTGTACACAAATATTTATGTTCTACCTTTCGTTCACATCACATTTGAACAATTGTACTACAAATTATTTTCCGCTCACATGAATAGAGGATTTCCGTTTTTACCCTTCAACCTGTCACTTTCCTCTATTGCCCTTGCTGTTTTGTGCATATTACCAGCCCGTACTAAGAGGTTGAACGTCATCCTATGGCCCGCTTATGTTTTGGCATGCATTTACTTTAAGAATAAGGCCCGCTAATTTAGGCCCATAGATGATATTCTTAGGCCCATAATTGTGGAACTGAAACCCATCAAATACTAGGAACACAAAAGACGTTCATATTCCTAGGTTATGCCGCTAGCTTCCACGCGTCTTTCTACTGCCGGCCGATATCCACTGCATCATCAGCGACGCTCGACACGTATTGGTAATTTGGTATCGTGTTTTCTTCTCATCAGCGACGCTTGACACGTACTGGTAATTTGGTATCGTGTTTTCTTCTCGATATGCCACCGCCAGTCATTGATCGCCGCTGTATTTGACTTTCCAATGCACTTGCTTTAAATGCATTCAATGGCCATATGCTTCTCATGGGAACTCGCAATCTATAATCCACCGAGTCCGGCCTCTTGGGTAAGCTCTTCAATCTTTTCTCCCTGCTTCACTGACCTTTTATGCTTTAGGTTTCACCACAGTTGAGGATAATGCCTGGTTCAGATCTTATTTTTCTCTAATTTGTTAGTTTTGTTAATCTGTTATACCAATCGTAGTTACTGTAGGTGTTCATCTCATTACCTTAGCATGTCCTTTAAAGGTATCACTTCCAACTTATGGTTGCCAGCGTGTTCTCCCCTCTCTCGCTTCTTCTTCTTTTCGTTTCCTATGCTATTTTATGTCTTTGCAGTTAGCAGGGGCGGCCCTTGGGTGGGGCAGCCGCCCCACCCTCAAAAAAAAAAAAAAAAAAAAATTTTTTTTTTT
>BSUD01000005.1:143145447-143163667 GCA_033239045.1 Fagopyrum esculentum
AAGAGAAGCACCAAGTCGCCTTCATTCAACTCCTTTGGGAGAAGGCGCTTGTCATGCCAACGCTTGGTCCTCTCCTTGTAAATCCGGGCATTCTCATAAGCATCCAGCCGGATCTCCTCAAGGGCGTTCATGTCTAGCAACCGCTTCTCACCGGCCTCCTTGAGGTCAAAATTCAACCACCTTATAGCCCAATATGCTCTATGCTCCATCTCTACCGGAAGGTGGCAAGACTTGCCATAGACTAACTTGTAAGGAGTGGTGCCAATTGGTGTCTTGAAAGCGGTCCTATAAGCCCATAAAGCATCATCGAGCTTCATAGCCCAATCTTTTCTCGTCCTTGAGACCGTCTTCTCAAGTATCCCTTTTATTTCCCGGTTGGAGATCTCCACTTGGCCACTAGTTTGGGGGTGGTAAGGTGTTGCCACCTTATGAGTCACCCCATACTTAGCCAAAAGTGCCCCAAAGTTCCTATTAGTGAAGTGCTTCCCTCCATCACTTATGATCACCCTTGGTGTTCCAAACCTAGGGAAGATCACTCGGTTGAAGAACCGCACCACAACCTTGGCGTCATTTGTAGGAGAGGCGATTGCTTCCACCCATCTCGAAACATAATCCACCGCCAATAGGATGTAGAGGTTGCCACATGAAGAAGGGAATGGTCCCATGAAGTCCACACCCCACACATCAAATATCTCTACCTCTAGTATGTTGTTCAAGGGCATCTCATTTCTCCTTGAGATGTTGCCCGTCCTTTGGCAAGCATCACAAGCTACCACAAAGCTTTGCACATCCTTGAACAAGCTTGGCCAAAAGAAACCCGATTGCAACACCTTAGCACATGTCTTGTGTGAGCTAGCATGCCCTCCACATGGCAAGGAATGACAATGGAGGATCACACTCTCCACCTCATCCTCCGGTATGCATCTTCTAAACATTCCATCCGGGCCTCTCTTGAACAAAAGTGGTTCACTCCAATAGTAGTGCCTCACATCCTTGAAGAACTTCTTCCTTTGGGCATATGTCAAACCGGGAGGCACTTTCTCACACACTAAGTAGTTCACAATGTCGGCGAACCATGGCTCACTTCCTCTAGATACTTGGAACAAGCACTCCTCCACCATTTGCAATTGCTCATCCTGGAATGAGTCATCAATCGGGATGTCATCTCTCTCAATCTCTAGAGGAGGTAGTCTACTAAGGTGATCCGCCACGGAGTTCTCGGATCCCTTCTTGTCCCGGATTTCCAAATCAAACTCTTGAAGAAGAAGGATCCACCGAATCAACCTAGGTTTGGCATCCTTCTTTGTAAGGAGGTAACGGATCGCAGCATGATCCGTATAAACAATGACCTTCGCTCCAACAAGGTATGACCGAAACTTCTCAAAAGCATACACCACCGCTAGCAACTCCTTCTCGGTGGTGGCATAATTGAGTTGGGCATCATCTAGCGTCTTGCTAGCATAATAAATGGCATGAGTGCGCCCATCTTTCCTTTGCCCCAAAACAGCCCCAACGGCTACATCGCTTGCATCACACATGATTTCGAATGGTAGGCTCCAATCCGGAGGTTGCATGATAGGTGCGGAGATCAAAGCGTTCTTCAACCTACAAAAAGCCTCAAGGCAATCTTTGGAGAAAACAAATTCAACATCCTTCATTAGTCGGTTAGTAAGAGGCTTAGAAATTTTAGAGAAGTCTTGAATAAACCTCCGGTAAAAACCGGCATGCCCTAGGAAACTCCTTACCCCTTTCACCGAGGTAGGTGGTGGCAACTTCTCTATCGTTTCAATCTTGGCCCTATCAACCTCAATGCCACGGTTAGACACCAAGTGCCCTAACACAATACCTTCACTTACCATGAAGTGGCATTTTTCCCAATTCAAGACAAGATTTGTCTCCTCACATCTTTGCAATACTAATGACAAGTTAGCCAAGCAATTATCAAAGGAAGAACCATAAACAGAGAAATCATCCATGAACACTTCCATGATATTTTCAATGTATTCCGAAAAGATAGCCATCATACACCTTTGGAAGGTGGCGGGTGTATTACACAACCCAAATGGCATTCTCCTATAAGCAAAAGTTCCCCATGGACATGTAAAGGTGGTTTTCTCTTGGTCATCGGGGTGGATAGGGATTTGGAAGAATCCACTATAGCCATCTAAGTAGCAAAAATGAGAATGTTGAGCTAACCTCTCTAGCATTTGGTCAATGAAGGGAAGAGGGAAGTGATCTTTCCTAGAGGCCATGTTAAGCTTCCTATAGTCAATGCACATTCTCCAACCCGTAACCGTCCTAGTGGGGATTAACTCATTGTTCTCATTAGTCACTACGGTCATCCCACCCGGCATGCCCTAGAAAGCTCCTTACCCCGATGGCTATAGTGGATTCTTCCAAATCCCTATCGTCTCAAAACAACGAAGTCTATGGGCACATAGAACTTCCCTAGTTGCACCGGGATGTCTTCCAAGATTCCAACCGGATGAGTAATCGAGCGGTCCGCCATGTAAAGGGTCATCTTGACCGGTTTTGGCTCTCCTAGCCCAACCTTGTTGCAAAGTGCAAGCGGGATGATGCTTACACTTGCCCCAAGATCACATAGGGCGTCATACTTCACTTCTCCTACTCCGATTGGCACACAAAAGGATCCCGGATCTCTTAGCTTAGGAGGCATCTCCTCCTTCATCGTTTGAATCAACTCCGAGGATCTCTTAGTCATCCTTATCTCCCCATACTCCTCCAACTTCCTTTTGTTGGAGAGTATTTCCTTCAAGAACTTGCCATATGCCGGCATTCCTAAAATAGCATCCATGAACGGAATGTTAATATGCAATTTAGACATAAGTTCAAGGAATTTACCAAAGTGATTGTCCAAGCGAGCTCTTGCTCGTGATTGTGGGAACGGTAGTGGTGGCTTGTATGGAGACGGTGCCACATATGTTGGCTCAACATCCTTGCTCTTGCCTCCATCTTCTTGCAATTTTTCCTCTTCTACCACTACTTGCTTCCCCTTAGCATTGTCCTTGGGCAAAGGATCTTTCATACTCAACCCGCTCCTTGTAGTAATGGCCAACACTTGGCCTCTTGGGTTTTCTTCGGTCCTTCCGGGAAGCTTCCCCGGATCTCTATGGGCTTCACCCGCCTTTTGGAACACTTGTGCTTCCAACACCTTTTGAGCTTTAGAAATTGAAGTCACCGTGCTCTCAAGACCACTCAACCTCCCAAGCAATTGCTCAAACATCATTTTGGTTCTATCCTTTGGAGGTTGAGTGAATCCGGGTGGAGGTTCTTGCGAAGCTTTTGGTGGTGGAGTTGTGCTTGTGGAAGCGGGAGGGTTCAAGGCTTCATCCGGGTTAGAGTAAGAAAACCCGGGATGGTTATGGTTGGGCCGATAATTGTTGAATTGCCGGTTGTTGTTGAAGTTCCTTGGGCCTTGATAGTTGTTGTAATTGCCCCTTCCCATGTAATTCACATCCTCCTCCTTGGAAGATAAGTTAGCTTGTGGAAGCACTTGAGGAGTTGCTTGGTTCTTCAAAGTTGTAGCACACAACTCCCTCAAGGACTTTAGCTCGTTGTTGATGGCGTCAAGCTTGAAATTGCTCATGGTGACCTCACTCACCTCATATGCTCCCGCCTTTCTCCCTTCACTCTTCCTATGGAAGTATTTCTCAATCACTAGAGCTTGTTTCTCTACAAACTCCCAAGCATCATCCACATGCTTCTCCATGAAAATCCCACCGGAAAGAGATTGAAGCTTGAATTGGCTATCTTCATCGAGTCCTTTGAAGTAGATCTCCAATAGCTCAATTTTCGGTATACCATGGTGTGGACAATCTAGGAGAAGATCTTTGAATCTCTCCCAAGACTTGAACAAACTCTCTCTATCCTTCATCTCGAAGGCATTGATCTTCCCTCTTAACTCGGTAGTCTTGGAAGGTGGGAAGAACTTAGTCAAAAATTCGGTTGTCATCTCCTCCCAAGTACCAACTCGCCCTTGTGGAATAGATTGATACCAAGCTAAGGCTTTGTCCTTAAGAGAGAAGGAGAAAGCCCTAAGCTTATGGTTGTTGCTCTCCAATCTTGGCGGTCTAAGTGTCTCCATCAAAATCTCATAATTCATCAAGTGTTGATGAGGAGACTCTCCTTCCATCCCTCCAAATTGATTATGCCGGATCATTTGTAGAACTTGAGGGCGGAGCTCGTAGTTGTGGGCTGCGGGATCTCCCAAATTCACACCCGGACGGTGTGCTCTTTGTGCCGGATCCATACGTCTCCCCAAAGTTTGTGGCTCTTCAATAGCAATGGGTACAACCCTAACATTCGCCGCCGGCTGCGGTTGTGGTGGTGGAGGAGGTGGAGGTTGTTGACAATTAAGCTCTCCTTGTACAAGGGCTTGTCTAATCTCATCAATCTCCCTCCTAGTTGCTTCTTGCCTCTCATTGACAAGTCTCCTTTCTTCCTCCAAGAGATCATCTCTTAGCCTTATTTGCTCTAAAGCCTCATCCAATTCATCTTGGAGGTCTCTTCCGGCCATCTCTTTTCCCTTTTTAATGCTCTTGGATCTAGATCTAAGGGTTTTCTCCGGTTCGGAATCGAATGGAGCTAAATCCTTTCCACGATATCTTTGCATACACCTAAAGAGTAAGAGATGTCCTGAAAAGCAAAGACACAAACCAAAGAGAGATCAAAAGCAACAAGAAAGATCTACACTATAAACAATCACAAAATAGACTCAATCTAGACCTAGTCCCCGGCAACGGCGCCAAAAACTTGTTACGCTAATGTTGTGTAGCACAAAAAGCCTTAAATTTATACTCGTTATATTTATCCTAACTCCTAGCGAACCCGCAGTGTACGGGACGTTTGTAGTAGGGATAGTATTCCGAGGTCGAACACAAAGACTAAGGTGAAATCGAGTCAAACAATGGTCATAGATAGTGTGGATCTAATCAAAGAAAAGGTCAAGGAACAAAGAAATGAAAATCTCGATATTTTTGGTTGGTTTTTGTGGTGATCAAGCAAGGATCACAAATCAAGCAAGACAATAAAACAATCTAACAACTCAACTAGCAAACAAACAAGTAACTCAAAACACAAGTATATGATCAAGAGAGAAAAGTGGATTCTAGAGGTCAAGATTTCCGGTTATGGCATTGGACTCAAGGTTCTAAGGATTCTAAGGACAAGCTGCGGTGTTGGGAAAGAGTGTTTCACTAATGGAAGTAATTACCGGGTAGGTCTCTCACTTCACTAGTCCCGCATCAAACTCCTATTACCGGGTAGGTCTCAAGGGGTTAAGGTAGGGAATTCTACACAAACCGGATACTACTTAAGGGGTAACCCTCTCTTTACCGGGTAAGTCTCGGAATAGGGAAGTCTCAAGCGATAATCCTAGCACACTCGATCCAATAGCGGCTTATGAGGCTCACTACTACCTAGTATTCATCATCTTAGGTATCTAAGGTCGGAAATCATCGGGTAGATCTCTTCCCTTACTTAGATTGATAGCATTAGGTGATCCTAAGCTAAATTAGGCTTAATAAACACTAGGATTTAAACAACCAAACACCCTAACATACAGATTCATCATTTAAAGAGCAACAGGAGAATAAATCGGATGGATCTTGGCTAAATCGGCCGATCTGGCTGATGATCAGGGCGATTTTTCCTCCTGGTTTGGGTTTCGTGCATACAAATCATCCTAAACTAACATATAAGTCCATTCTATCATCACCCTAGCCATAACCATCAATCCATCACTCCAGAATCACAATAAACTAGCCAATAATATGCATATCTAGATCCAAAATCATCATACAAGCATACATGGTTCTCATAGATGGATAATGAAAGATAAGCAAGTAAAATCAATAAATCTCAGCTGAATCTAAGTTGTAGCAAGACTTACAAACTCTTAAATGAAGATCCAAAACGTTCCTAACAATCCTTGCAATAGTTCTTCAATCCAAGACTCCAAAATAACTCAAAATCACTCCAAACCTCACTATCACTCTTGGAATGGTGTTCTTCTTCTTCCTTCAATCCTTGAGAGTTTTTCTTCTCCTCCAAGTCTATCCCCAATGATGAGCTGTGAATGAGAGAATGTGGGAGAGGAGAGATGCCCAGCAACAGCTTGCAGGACCACTTATATTCTCCACCAAGAGCAAGGCCGGATCAAGAGATCGTGGGACACGTGGCTTAAGCTGTCAAAGGTAGGAAAATCGACCCAGAGGAATAAATCGGCCGATTTTCCTGGCAGTTGGTCCGATTTTCTTCAGCAGAAGCATGCTATGATCGTCTAACCATGAGTTGCTCCATTGCTTGCACCAATAGTGGTCTTTGTGTCTTTTGTTGCTCCAATTATGCTCCGTCAAAGCTTTGGATGTGTACCACCATGAGGCTTGACCCTCGAATGTATCGATTAATGTCCAATAGATCCCCGAATTACCTACAAAACCGATGAAAGGTCGTGTAGACGTCTTTTCTAGAAATATGCATGAATTGAGCGAAAACGTCATGAACCAATGTCAAACCGTGCATGAATAACGGGAAAAATTATCTAATTAAGTGCCTAAACTAACGTCATAAATCACGTTATCACCTACCACGGAGAAACTCGAACGGCGAATTATGTGGGTGATAGTTCGAGAAAGTCCTGTGGGTTTGGATCAGGGACAAGGAAACGGTCAGCGCCTAGTGGTCCGGCGTTGTGGGTCCTCCGGAGGCAGCGTGGGGGGTGGTCACAACAAGATGTTTCCCGGCAACAATATCGGAAGGGGTAAGGGCTACTCCGTTAGGTGTAGGAAGGTGATCCGATACGGTGGTGGTTTAGGGTGGGTCCGGTGGCGTTAGGTCCGGGATGGAGTCATGGTCAATTAGATGTTGGTTTGGTGGCGTTGATTCTTGTGGTTCGACGGGTATGATGGAAAAGCAAAGAAAGGTCAAGGTTGGAGGATTGGTAGCTTTAGGGTGCTCTTTGGGGGTTGTGTGACGGTTCGATGAGGGGCCGGTGGGGCTGGCTATAGGACTAGATGGCGGTCAATCGGATAGGGGTCAGGTGGCATGGGTCCCCCGGTGGGGTGGGGGTGGGGTAATAGTCATATGTTATTTTCCGGCGATAGTAGCAGAATTTGGGTGGTGGTTTGTTGGCGTGGGTATTGGTAGTTTGGCTGGCATAGTGTGGGTCCTTCGGTGACGGAGTGATTGGTGGTAACATTGTGGGTGGAGGGTTTCCGGTTAGGGAAACAGTGGTGGTGAAGCCGTTGTGATCGATCGACCACAAGATCATTCCGTTCTCCGACTTTCTCTCATCGAACCGACTACCGGCATGCTCATCGATATATCCCGCCGGTCACAAATGGAGGAAGAATATATAAATGGTCCAAACTTTTCAAACTTACAAATATGGGTAACTACTATTGAAATTGGGTAATTTGCTCCCACGGTAATTACACAAAATTTATTGTGTATTAACATTGTATGTTAATAGAGTGTATTAACATTATGTATTAACATTAGGGTACTAACTATAATTTTAAGAAAATAAATAACATAAAAATAAAGTTCAATTAGTCCAACTGGTAAAAGAGTGGTGGTGTGGACATGTCAGTTAGGTTCGAAACCTCCGAACTACAAGATTTGTTTTTTGGATCTTGTGTGAATCGTTTGGGTTGGACCTTGTGTAAATCGATTGTGCTTGAGTTTGGGTTACTTGATGCTACGCTAGGGGAAAAGGTCTACTTACTCAACTCACTTTTTGTTATTGTTTGTTGTTCTTTTTGGATGACTTGTTTAAGTGAATTTGCTTTCAAGTTATTTGAGCAAATCCGTCATCTACTAGTGATAAAGTGACACGACTTTCCTAACCAAAGTGTTCAAATATAAATATATTAATTATTGTGTTTCGCATTTATATTTATTATTGTGGTTTCACTTTGTATAAATGTAATGGCTAACTTGGTCCATGACCAAACTTTTTTAATCAAAAAGTTTTTTTGGTGTTCTTTACATGACTTGAAACTTATAATTTATGAAATATAAATAATATAAATATAAAAAATAGAAATATTTATTGCATACAAAATACAAATTATTTGATCCATAAAATATTATCATATATTGATAAGAGATTGTAAATTATATGATTTATCATCAAGTCATGATACATGAGAGTAATGATACGTCTATATATGATTATTATTTATCTTATTTTCATATCTCTTAAAATATTTTATTACACTTGTTATATGAAATCATTCAATTGGATCCTTATAGCAACAACAACAACTCTTGTTATCCTTCTCACATTTGGCGTATTCACGACGGTTGGAGTGACACAATTTAGTACATTTACTAATGTCACATGGGTCTTTGTTAAAACATATTTTTTTAGGTGCCGGATGCCGATCTCCACTTGAAGATCCTTCACTTGGAGATTTTTCAATTGGATCCTTATAACAACAACTTGTGTTATCCTTCTCACATTTGGCGTATTCACGACGGTTTTCGTGACACAATTTAGTACATTTATCAATGTCACATGAGTTTTTGCTAAAGCAGATTTTTTTAGGCGCCGGAGGTCGACCTTCACCTGAAAAGCCAATTGCTCATTTATTTATTAATTAAAATTTAATAAAAATAAACAAAGAAATCAATTAACAATCCAAATTAACCATACAAAATATTAACATCACTCATGCAAAGGTTTCTCTTGAAGTTATAAATTTTGATACAAAATAACCACATACATACTATCAAAGTTCGTTGATATCATAGATGAAAATCGCTTACATGTTGATCACATAGCGACGAAAATTAGAACGAGAAGGGAGATGGTGAAACTTGTACTCTTCATTGTTTATGTAATCAGATAACTTTTATTTGAATTTGTGTTTTTTTTTCTTCTTTTGAAACAAAAGTTATACTCGGTTTTTACGTTCAATTTGAGAGGTTTGTTCTAGAAACACATTATATTTATACTTGAGAATGTATTTGTCATGCATGCATCATAAAATAGTTATTTAATGTATGTTATAAATTACTAAATTAATTTTATTTTTAAAAGTTTATAATTGGAAGGATATTGTATTTAATTTATGTATTATCACTCATGCATGTTTTAAAAATACATGAGAAATCAAAATGTTATCATGTTACAAAACATGATAACAGATAGTCAAGAAGTTTCTTGATTCTGGACTAACAGATAGTCGAGAAGTTTTTATTAAAGCGGAAGGAATTTATTATTTCTTGAATGAAAGTGGAAGGAATGTACTATTTCTTGAATAAAAGTTCATTAAAATAAAGGAATTTAGTCGTTTTAATCGTACACGTAGTCAAAGAGAACGTGAGTGCATCACATAAATTTTATTTTATTTATTTTTTGTCTAGAAAGATAGCTTATAGCCTTTTATTCAAAACCAAAAAAAATAAATATCAAAGCCCAATCATTTGGAACTTCATGTCCGTTTCCAAACGCTCTTACATTTCTCCATTGTCAAAACCATCAACAAATATTCTCCTCCATTCCTCACTTCTGTTCATATTCCTTTCCACCCGTTCTGGTAGGCTTCTCACGCAGAAGTTGTCAAGGGTATCTCTTCATTATCATAACTCAGACTTCCATGATTTTAGGGCAGTCACGAACTCTGTGTAGTGTCGTCACCTTGGGGTTATTGCATGTGGTGCAATTGGCATTCGAGTAAAGATGTCGTATGACTCGATTCTCATTTGACAAAATTCAATTATGCATAACCAGGCAAATTCAATTATGCATAACCAGGCAACGATGATTTACAAATAACATCTTAGTTTTGTCTCCAATAACAGCTTGATGCCCTTTCTAGAGTGTATTGCTAGCCATGCTAATACCATTCCATATGTTAGAGGCCCTTTTTTAATTCACATATATATCTTGATCGTATCGACTCCGACAATATTTGTTTCAGATCACCCGAGAAGGCCGAGACTAAGTCATGACATCCTTTTTTAAACAATTTTATAGTAGGTACTTTTTTTTTGAAATGATACATATATTATAGAAAGGGGAAGAATGTACAACAATGGAGGTTGTAGCGTTTGTGAGCTAGAGATACGGATCCAAATGAGTATGATGTCAGGAATTAGGTTGTTGAAGCTACAATTTATCCAGAGATGATCTTCAGTTGCACAATCTGCAGGTGTTGCACAATCTGCAGGTGTTGCTTTGGCAGAAAAGATATAGTTGATGAATATCACGACAATGATGAAGAATTGAAGAGACTACTACACACGGAGTTGTGCATTATAGTTTTTAAAACTAGAATTTTGGTTTCCATTTAATTAATTACAATATATTAAATTAAGTCTATAACGGAGTTGTGTATTGTAATTTTTTTAAAAAAAAATTGTGCATTGTATAAGCATTAAATCTATGAAGAGTAGAATAATAAAAAAAATTTTATTTGTGACAGTTTTACCTGTTTTATCGTTTTGAGAATAATCAAAGACGAATTATTATTATAATATTTCATAAATATAACTTTAGTTCACATGACTAATATTATAAAGATACCCGCATAAGGTGCGGGCTATACAACAGTGACCAATGAAAAAGCACAACGCACAACGTTTTGAGAATAAGCAAATGTTGAAAGCAGTTTCTCTGTTTCTATTAAAGCAGGATTTAGTGTTCAGGAGCATCATTCTGAGGCATACATAAATTCACCAAGCTCAAAGTGACCATCACCCAAGTGGTGTACTTCAACAATGAACTTCATCTTCTCACTTCCCCACTTCACCTTCAGCACCATATTGATCTTTGCTGACTCCTTCCCACCCTGGCATGAAACAAGCATATGGAAGTTCATAAAATTGTACAACTCAGCGCTGCAACGAAGATAGCCAAGCATCTCAAATTAGAGACATAGAGGGAGCAAACCTCAGCCTTGGCATCAACAACTTCTTCAAGTTCATACAGTTCAATGGAGTCTGATCGATCCTGGAACTTCTCGAGGGCATAGACTGCCGCATTCTGCACCTCAGGATCGTGAACGGCAACATCCTGCCACCCTGAAGGATGATCTCCTGTTTGCATTAAAAGGGTTACAACCATACCACAATCTCCCTTTCCAGTTCTGATAAAATTCACCTCTACGACTAAGAAGATCAAGTCACACGGTATACGAATTGAAGTCATTGAATCTCCAAACACAAGGGGGTGCATAGAACAACTGAATAAGCACCCAAACATTCACCTCTACAGAATTATTGTGTTTGAATAAGTAAAAATGCTTCGGGCTAGACCTACAGATAGAGGCAATGCTCACTGACGAGCCAAAACAGAAGCTACCCTGCATCCAAATATACAATCTTACAACATTCTATGATAAGCCTCAACAAAGTCCAAAATAATAAGAAATATCAAAGTTGAGCTAGTGTAAACATGGATTCTTTATACCTCTCCATGCACCAAGATCTGAGTTGGTGATGTTAGGAGCATCATCTGCACCCACTAACTCCTGTAGTTGTTTCAAATCCATCCATGGTTTGACCCACACATTCTTGTCAGCTTCGATGGCCTCAATAGTGAGATGTTGCAATGTATCATAAACAACTTGCAATTGAGCTGAAAGGGACTTCTGAATGATGGATGAAAAATACACCACAAAAACCCACAAGTCAGGCTAACGGAAACTGATTCCTTTATATCCATTTCTAATGGAAATAACTTGACTTCATTTAAAATAGAGTGACAGGTTTCATGAAATCAAACAGCCAAAGAGCAAAAGGGGAGGGAAATAGACAAAGCACAGATGAAACGAAACCCTACATATATATTACAGATGTAGGTTGCTGACTAAATAACTTGAAACCCTATGTGAAAATCAAAATCGAAAGAGTCCTAGTTTCGTAGCAGAAACAAGTTAAGAAATCAAAAGCAAACAAGGGACCTGTTTCTTGTTGTGCTCATCGACGGCGAAGCGGCCGGGATCGTCGGAATCGGCAGAATTCTGGGAAGCACCATGAGAATCGCGGAGTCCGCCGGCCATGTTGGGGTAGTATTTGTCGCAAGTTCCTTCTTCTAAGTGTTGCCTTGGTGATGGTGAACCGCAGAGGTAGTAAAGTTACGGAAACTGAAAAGTGGGAATGATATCGCTTTATAAAGTAGTAGATTGCCCTACCCATACCGCCGACATCAGCAGGATTTTATTTTGATTTCTTTTAAATATTATGTATTAATATAAATAATTTTATTTTTATTTATTTTTTAAAGATTTGGAACGAAAGTTTGTGTATTTTGATTTAATAAATACTCGGGCATATATAAAATGTAGGCGTATTATCTATTTTAAATAAAAGTTGTAGTTACAATGGACTTAACATCTAATATAGTTTAATAAAAGTTATTTTAATCTTTTTTTTTTTTAAATGAGGTGAGACATGTCTTTGATATGCGCCTCTACCTCATATCAGTTGCAAAGCTTGACGATCTTGTTAAAGCTTTGCAAAGGAGAAATCAATGTCATAGGAGCAAACATGAAACTATGGCAAAGGTGCAAGGTAACTCTCTTGACCCTTGTGCCGATTGTTTAGTTGGTAAACAACATAGAGTTACATTATCAACCTAGAAGGAGGAGGAATATTCTAGATCTTGTGCACACCAATGCTTGCTCTATGTCCGAAAATCCCTTGGTAGTGCGTCATATTTGTCACCTTCATATTAATAAAATAAACTTGCTACACATTTTTGTTTGGATATATTTAGATGGAAATGAAAACTTGATTAATATGATTAGGTTGCGTTTTTACCTTTTTAGAGTGGAAAGGAAAAAAAAAACTGGTTCGCGACTCCCCTCCCCGCTCGCATTCGCTTCGCTACTCAGCCTAAGTGACAAATTTGCTTCCCATGTCCCAACAACTCCACCATCGACTCCAACAACAACGAACATGCGGTACCCAATCCTCTCTTCTCTATTCCGGCGACGCTGTTTGATAAGTGAGTCACACAGGTAAGCAAGTTTATTTCTTTCTTTCACTTCCACAATCCTCTCTTCAATTATGATTTTATATGAGAGTGAGTTCTTCTATACTTTTATTGTCACGCAGGTTTGTTGGTTCCTTGAATCCCTTATGGCTCTCCTCAGTCCTCTTTAGGTCACGTAGGTTCGTTTACTGAATTATATTGAAATTATGGTTCAAACCGTACCTAAACCCTATTTTTCTCTTTTTCCATCCTAATTTCCCCACTGAACTTTGATTATCTTCAGTTTTTTCCTTCTTAATAAGAATGGTTAGTGATACGCCCCTGGATGCCGATGACATCAGTGACTCCGCGCCTCTTGGCCCGTCTAGCGGCTTGTCTTGTCTTCACTACGTCATGACATGAAGTTGACAACGTTTCGGCATATATTCCGCATGTCACATTTGTAATAATAAGTCTTTTTATTTTCAAAATATTAATTCCGATACTTTATTTCCGGAACTTAATTTTCGAATTTAAGAAAACACTTTTCATTTCAGAATTCAAATCGGAAACTTAATTTCGAACTTAAATTTCAGCCTTTCATATTTTTAGGTTTTCCATTTTTGGAACTTTAATTTTGACTTTATTTCGTTATTTAATGCCTGACTCTTGGTTTGACTACATCCTCTATATAAGAGGATGTTTGACTCATTTGTAAAACATGTTCAATTTTAATCAAGTATATTTGAGAGTATTTTCTCATTCTTGATTGTGGCCATAAAATCTTCCTGCTCATTCTTGATTGTGGCCATCAAATCTTCCTGCTCAATTTCTTCTTTGGATCTTCATTCCAAATTCATCCATATTCGAGGGTTCTTCAAGAATAAACTCAATCAATCGCTTCACTTCAAGGCTTGATCGATTAATCTAGATCGAATCAACCCCTCAACTACCACCTCCATCTCTAATCTTCCGCAACCCGTATTCAAACGCATCCGCACTTCAACTAAGGAGTAGTTGACGCTTTAACTTGATCTAGATCCGACATTCTTCCTTGACGTGTCCAAAGATACATCAAATTGGTATTAGAGGAAGGAATCAAATCTAAGCTTCTTTACAAAAAATTTCCCCTCTTGATCGTTCTTCAGTGTTC
Source organism: Fagopyrum esculentum (assembly GCA_033239045.1). Taxonomy (NCBI): domain Eukaryota; kingdom Viridiplantae; phylum Streptophyta; class Magnoliopsida; order Caryophyllales; family Polygonaceae; genus Fagopyrum; species Fagopyrum esculentum. The sequence continues at coordinate 143,159,547 of BSUD01000005.1, forward strand.
TTCATCTGTCTTCAAGCGTTCTTCAACTGTTCTTCATCGTTCGTCATGATCTATGACGATGATGATGATGATGGTGGTTCCTTTGATGAGGACGAGGAATGGTTTACTCCTCCATATCCACCAAAATCCAAACAACCACCCAAAGGTACCGACATTATTCACACAACTGACAAAGAGAATATTTTGAGGACAATGAGTTGTTGTGATAGAAATAGGGGCGATCTAGATCGAGGAGAAACTTCAACTACTTCTTCTTGATCGTTCGTATTGGATCTAACTTAGAATTTGGGTGGATGAAGCGTACGGTTGATCCTTCAAAATGATCCTCGAGTATGAGAGTCTTGGATCAAAGACTAGATCCAAGATAGAACTTTGAGAGGATTGAAGAAGAAGTGATGCCTAAACCAAGTAAGAGGATTTTCCCTTCACAATACTTGGATTCAACTTAGACATGTTTTACAAATGAGCCAAACCATCCTTATATAGTGTATGGGGGCTAACCAAAGGTTCAAACATAAATGACAGAATTAAAAGTCATAATTAAATTCCGGTAAAATGAAAAGCCTAAAATATGAAATGTCGAAATTTAAGTCACGAAATTAAGTTCCGGAATTAAAGTTCCGAATATAAAAGGCCTATTATTAAATAGCCAAAATAATATAAATGTCTTCAAAATGGTGTGGGTCCTTCTAGCCGGAAACACGGATGACATCGCCATCCGGGGGCGTATCATTCTCCTCCTCTTAAATGTGAAACGTCCTCGTTTCACTGTCAGAAAAGAAAGGAGTCACTTGAGGAACAAGACCCTTGAAATTCAACAGTGGATGCATATTGTCGGAGTCGGGCGGCTTGGACTTGTAGTCCTTCAAAAGGTCAGTGGTGCCACCAAGATTGTCAAACATAAAGAGGAAAAAGTCCGGATCGGGAGGCTCGAACTTATAGTTTGACCTGGTGGTGACGTTGTGGAACTTGTCTCGTATGCCGCAAATGGTCTTGATTTTGAGTGGTGGAGGCACACTAAAAATGTTAAATGGAAAGCCAAGATGGAAGTTAGTTGGCAATGTAAAGGCAAACCTCGGATCATACGACTCGGATTTGTAGTCCAACAACGTGATGTGGTCATTGTCGGGACGGATGACATCGTCTTCCTCGATGGTGATCTCATCTTTGTCATCTTGAAAATACTCTCCACATAACGGATTGACAAGATGAATTGGAATAACCGGGGCACAAGTGTTAATGACGACATCTTCCTCGTCTTCAACTTCGTCACACAACGGTTGGACCACCAACTCACATCGTGGTTGTGATACCGCTTGAGGCTCTTCTTGTTGGGCAACCATTGTTAGTGCAAGAACCTGTGCCTTCAAAGCTTCTAACTCACACTTTAGATCATCATTTGTTGCCTTGAGCACAACCAACTCTTCTTGGGCATTAACATCACGTCTTGGGGCAATATAAGTATCCTCGAAATAAGCTTGTCGGTGTGGATATTGTTGGTGCCAATCCATGGTATAAGTCGGTCTTGGTGGGTCCGGAGGAGACAACCACTCCTCATCCTCAAAATATTGTCTCCGTCGGTACCTCCGGGTGGTTTGTTTGGCCTTCGGTGGGTATGGAGGAGGTAACCATTCCTCATCCTCATCATAAGAATCATAATCATCATAGAGCATGATGAACGATGAAGAAACACTTGAAGATCTTTGAAGAACACCGAAGAACACCAAAGTACACAATGAAGATCTTCGAAGAACACCGAAGAACACTTGAAGATCTTCAAAGAACACCAAAGAGAGAAAAAAAAATGATGAATAATCAAGAACACAAGTAAAGAACTTGACCTCAATCCCGAGCTCTGATACCAATGATAGAAATATGGGCGATGTAGATCGAGGAGAAACTTCAACTACTTCTTCTTGATCGTTTGAATTGGATCAAACTAAGAACTTGGGCAGCGGAAGCTTAGAAATGGATGCGGTAGCGTTCGGTCGATCCGATCTAGTAGATCGGATCAACCATGAAGTGGAGTAGATTATAGTTGATCCTTCAAAGGGATCCTCGAATATGAAAAGCTTGGATCAAAGACTAGATCCAAGATAGAACTTTAAGAGAATGGAAGAAGAAGGTGATGCCTAAACCAAGTAAGAGGATTTTCCCTTCACAATACTTGGATTCAACTTAGACATGTTTTACAAATGAGCCAAGTCATCCTTATATAGTGGATGGGGGCTAACAAAAGGTTCAAACATAAATGACAGAATTAAAAGCCAGAATTAAGTTCCGTTAAATGAAAAGCCTAAAAAATATGAAAGGTCGGAATTTAAGTCACGAAATTAAGTTTCGGAATTAAAGTTCTGAATATAAAAGGCCTATTATTAAATACCCGAAATAATATAAATGTCTTCAAAATGGTGTGGGTCCTTCTAGCCGGAAACTCGGATGGCATCGCCATCCGGAGGCGTATCATGTTGCCTCCTCCAAATTCACCACGGTCCAAAGAGACCATTTATGGGTACCAATGGTATCCACATGAACGCCAATGCCGTCTTAGCCAAAGAAAACGCCACTCTAAAGCGTGTGATAGAAGTTAATGAGGCAATACTCACGGAGAACGCCCAATGCCAAGAGGCTATCAAAAGGGAGCAACATCATGTCCATATCTCCATAGTGCAAACTAACTCGATTACAGGTTTTGTGTAGATTAAAACGGCCAAGATATGATTTTGTTGGTTGAAGATGCATGCAGATATTATGGGACATATTCAAATCTTCAACAATCAAGATTTGTGAAGATTTGGTGGAACGTTCAACAACCAAGATTTATGGAGATTCGGTGGAATGTTCAATAACCAAGAAATCCGTCCCTACACAACATCTATAAAAGAAACAAGCTGTGAAGAAGAGACCAACACACACATTGAGCTACATGCAATGTTTTCTCCACTGTAATCGATCTTCTTGCTCTTAGGTGTTACTATTTTTCATTAGTTGAGAGAGTAAGAAAAACACAAAGCGTTATAGGTTTATCATAAGTGTTATACTCAGTGAAATGATCTACGTTGTAGCTATGCTATTGTTTCACTAGATCTGAGTTGACTAGATAGTAGTGGGTTAGACTACAAGTTGTGAGAAGAAGGAAAGTACTTCTAGACCCATTGAACTTTTACATATGAATTTATGTAGTCCTATGCGTGTCAAATCTCCCAAGGGAAAACAATACATCCTTGTTGTTATTGATAATTATTCTCGGTTTACATGGATTTCATTTTTAAGAGATAAAAAAAATCAGAAACACTCTTTGAGTTTTCAAAACATTGTAAAGAGTTACAAACCTTGAAAAACCTGTTCATTGTTTCTATTAGGGGTGATCATGACAGAAAATTTGATCAAATAAAATTTGATTTGTTTTGTGCAAAATATGATATTTCACACAACTTTTCAGCTCCTAGAACACTTCAACAAAACGGGATTGTGGAACAAAAGAACCGCACCTTGGAGGATATATCTAGGACAATTCTTTTTGAAGATATTTTGCCAAAACATTTTTGGGCTGAATCTGTTAACACAACAAACTACATCCTAAATAGATGTTTAATTCGGCCTATTTTGAAAAAGACTCCTTACGAACTTTTCAAAGGTAGAAAGCCAAATATTTCCTATTTCAAACCTTTTGGATGTACGTCTTTTGTCCATAATAATGACAAAAACAACCTTGGAAAATTTGATGCTCGTAGTGATGAAGCGATCTTTATGGCGATGCTTTGAATAGTAAAGCCTGTCAAATTTACAACAAACGCACTAAGATTTTTGATGAAAGCAATAACGGTACGTTCAGTGATAGCTTTACAAATCTTAATCTAAATCAACATGGAGATAAATCATCGAAGAAGAAGAAGAAGAAAAAACAACATCAAAAAGGATGAAATTTAAAATATGTAGGAACAAATTCAGTATATTGCTGAACATTCTCAAGACCTTGAACAACAACTCAAAGTCTTGATCTGAATAGCAGAAATACAATTGACCAATCTCAAGACCTTGAACAACAACCTCAAGGCCTTGATATGAGCAACATAGATACAAATGCAACACCTGAATCAAGTCATGCAAATGAGCCTCGA
>BSUD01000005.1:143206301-143231038 GCA_033239045.1 Fagopyrum esculentum
AAGAAAAATGTGGATTCAAATCTCCATTTTTCTTTATTTTCATTATTTACTCTATATGTCACTTTTGTCAAATATTTATTTAGTTTCTAATAAATATATTTTACCATAAAATATTTTATTTTGACACAAATTATAAACATATAAAATGCCATACTTCATTTTATTATAATAGAATAAAAAAGGGCAATTTTGATAACTAGGCCTTTTTGAGAAATTAGAGTAATAACTAGGCTTTTTAATGTTTAAATTAAGTAAATATATCCTAACCTTTTGTATTTATTATCAAACTCTACGCACTCTTCTCTGAAGAGTTACATTTACTAAACACAAAACTAGAAAAAACCTAGTAAACCAAATTATTTCTAAAAAAAAATTTAGAAGAAAAGAAAAATTCGATTATACAGGCTATGCAACTATTAATCATTATACGAGAGATATGCCGTTTCATAAAAATCCGCTTTTCCCCACTGACGAATACCCAAAATCGAGCAAAAAATCTGTAGGTCAAAACGATCCAAAAATTTGTATGTCAAAATGACCCAAAAATCATTAGATCAAAACGACCTACGAATTAGTAGGTCACAACAATCCACATACAAATACTAATCCGATATCAATAAGTATTATACTTGATTCTGACCAAAAGGTCCGAAAATGTATGATTTGTATAATCTTCAAACATTTGAGGTCTATTTATACATGTTGTCAAAGTGTTATCATTCTCTGATAACCGATGTGGGATAACAAAATTCATATTTTACAAAATAATTAAGGTTTAGTAAAAAAATTTATTGGATTAATTCGAAGTTTAGTAAAAAAATTTAATCCGATAAAAATACGGAGTCTTAATTTCTTTTTTTACAAAATAATCAAAGATTCTGGCTATCTTTTAAACAAATCTTTTAAAAACATAAAAAAGAATTTTTTTAATATTCTTAATTATTTGTGCCGGAAAAGTGTTTAACAGCTTGTTTTATAAAATTTATATACTTTAATAAAAAGGATTTTTGGAACATTTTGTTTTCTAGCACAAAAAATAAAGATTTATTGAGATCTTGGAGAATCTCCAACAAAAAAAAACTATGTATAATTTTCAATAGCACTTTGTTAGTTTAGTTAAAAAAGATTTCTGGTTTAAAAAAATAAAGATTTATTGACAAAAAAAAGTTATGGGAGCTCCATTTGATTGCTGCTTTCACAGCGTGCCACGTGATCAAATTATGATCTCTTTTTAGTATGCATAATATATAATAGATTAGTATCACATATCATGATTAAAAAATTATTTATAGAAATCCAAAAATTTGTATTATTCAAGGTAAATAATATATTTTTTTTAAAAAAAATAAAAATCCTATTAGAGGAAGAGATATATCCTAATAACTAATCATTTTAAGTGAAATATAAGAAAACCCACTAACCTTTTGCATAGAAAACAAAGACAGTGCTTTACAACTCGCGTAGCTCTCAATCCAATGGTTCGACAAGTATAAGAAAACCCACTAAACACTAAGAAATCCGGAAAACACCAAGAACCATCTTCGCTTTTGACTCTTCAGTTAGAGAAATGTACAAAGACTAAACTTTCTATGATAGTTAGAAATTCTTGAATCTTTGATAAACAAGTACTTTCAAAACCAATTTTATTCAATAAATCCAATAAAACACCCTTTGCCCGTAGTTCGTGAGTTGTTTTAATCTAAACCAGTTATAAACACCGCTTCTTTCGAAGGTAAATAAAAGGTAGAAATTAAGCACTTTTTTAAAAGAAGCAATATCACAAATAATATATATATATATATATATATATATTAGCAATAAATTAAACCATTCTAGGAATCATCTAATCCTTAAATCAAGAGAGAATTTAGCCAGACGTTATCAAATATAAAACAAAAATAATATATAAAATCAAGAAAGACATAAAACCCACAATTGTTTGGTTCTAGTAGGGCAAATCAAACAACTACTTGCCGGCTAGAAAGAAAATTTTGAGTAATGTCTAATTAATGATGAATCATCGTATCTAACCCTACGATTGATGTATTAATATATAACAAAAAATCTTATAGTCTAGGGTTACACAAAATATACCCTTCAAAGTTACCATCGAAAAGATTTGATTTTCTTCCAGATGGCCGTTGAAACGGCCACCATACGGTAGTTGAAAACGCCACCATACGACATCCCTACGTCCGTAGGCTGACGTAAAGAGTTCGTTTTGCATGTTGATAGAATGCGTTTTGGGTTGGGCTTTGAAGTTGGGTTATAACAAAATCTTCGTGTGCGAAACTGCCATCATACGACTAGCCTATGGCGGTTTCACATTTTGCTCATCTGTTGCTTCAAACCGTGACTTTTATGTGTTTTGTGAGATTTCTATAGACTTCACGCCATTTATAGCAATTGACCTGTATAAGATTTTCTAAATAATTGACGATTTTTGTTGAACCATACATAAGATTTTCTAAATAATTTGGAGTCTATAATGGAGAAATCGTCCATTAAAGCAATCGATCTTTATAAACATTGTATTGTTTTGTGAGATTTATACAAACTTCACGTATTTTGTAAATTTAAAATGTTATTCTAATACGTCAAATTTTTGTTGGGATAGTGATTTTGAACTAATGAGAACTCTTGCCTAAGAAGAACCAAAACTGTTGGTACGAACAATGCATGAATTATGAAACTACCATCCACATCGTACACCATACAAATATCTAACGAATCAACAAAAATCCTTCCCGAAAATATTAGGGTTGCTAAATGACTCAACAACTATCAACGTACTACGGTAACCATCAAGCAATTACAAAAGAATACATATACTGATCAAACACACAAAATTAGAGATGGATATCCTCATGCTCGTCATACTTTCCTTCTCTACTTCTCTTATAGTGCACTTTGGGTAGTTTTTTTTTTTAGATAATGGATCAAATCGAATTTGTGTGTATGTAGAGGGCCGTGGACTTATGATTGAAGAGTGTCAGTTCCTTATAAATTTTATTGATGAATTTTTCACCATGCTTCTCCATCAATTTATGTATACATGTTCTCGATGCTTCAAACTCGTAATTAATTACTCTGCATTCCCTCGTGCTTCTCTTAATTTGGACCTTATCCGCTATCACATTTTTTTTTACTCATGTTAGTTTATTTACAACTTTGTTTCACGAAGGCATGCTCTTTTACAATAAACATAAACCATAAGCAAGACAAGGTACAATACTTAAGCGGATATATATATTGAGTTGTTCCTGAACCTTGTATATTTAGTGATTTAGACTATAACTCAAAATGCGTATAGTAACAAAAAAAATAAGAAAAATGTGGATTCAAATCTCCATTTTTCTTTATTTTCATTATTTACTCTATATGTCACTTTTGTCAAATATTTATTTAGTTTCTTTTAATAAATATATTTTACCATAAAATATTTTATTTTGACCCAAATTATAAACATATAAAATGCCATACTTCATTTTATTATAATAGAATAAAAAAAGGGCAATTTTGATAACTAGACCTTTTTGATAAATTAGAGTAATAACTAGACTTTTTAATGTTTCAATTAAGTAAATATACCCTAACCTTTTGTATTTATTATCAAACTCTACACACTCTTCTCTAAAGGGCTACATTTACTAAATACAAAACTAGAAAAAGCCTAGTAAACCAAATTATTTTTAAAAATAATGATACCAATTTCAATTTAAGCATATAACATACAAATGTGATCCTTTATAATTTTACATAAATGTGGCAGTTGTAATTTTGCCGATCAATTAGTATCACATATCAGAAATGTGTTTACAAAATTGTTTATAAAAATCCCAACATGTGCATTATACAAGCAAATAATATATATATATATTTTTCAACTCATTAGACGACGCACAGTGTAATAATTCGAACTGCTTTTCATTTTAAAAAATATAATAAATTTTTTAATATATTTTTCATCTAAAAAAATAAAAAATTCTATTAGAAGAAAAGAAAAATTCGATTATACAGGCTATGCAGCTATTAATTATTATACTAGAGATATTCCGTTTCATAAAAATCCACTTTTCCCCACTGACAAATACCCAAAATCGAGCCAAAAATCTGTAGGTCAAAACGATCCAAAAATCTGTATGTCAAAATGACCCAAAAATCGTTAGATCAAAACGACATACGAATTAGTAGGTCACAACAATCTACATACAAATACTAATCCGATATCAATAAGTATTATACTTGATTATGACCAAAAGGTCCGAAAATGTATGATTTGTATAATCTTCAAACATTTGAGGTCTATTTATACATGTTGTCAAAGTGTTATCATTCTCTGATAACCGATGTGGGATAACAAAATTCATATTTTACAAAATAATTAAGGTTTAGTAAAAAAAATTTATTGGCTTAATTCGAAGTTTAGTAAAAAAATTTAATCCGATAAAAATATGGAGTCTTAATTTCTATTTTTACAAAATAATCAAAGATTCTGACTATATTTTAAACAATTCTTTTAAAAACATAAAAAAGGATTTTTTAATATTTTTATATATTTGTGCCGGAAAAGTGTTTAACAACTTGTTTTATAAAATTTATATACTTTAATAAAAAGGATTTTTTTGAACATTTTGTTTTCTAGCACAAAAAAATAAAGATTTATTGAAATCTTGGAGAATCTCCAACAAAAAAAACTATGTATAATTTTCAATAGCACTTTGTTAGTTTAGTAAAAAAAAGATTTCTGATTTAAAAAAATAAAAATTTATTGATAAAAAAGTTGTGGGAGCTCCATTTGATTGCTGCTTTCACAACGTGCCACGTCATCAAATCATGCCCTCTTTTTAGTATGCATAATATATAATAGATTAGTATCACATATCATGATTAAAAAATTATTTATAAAAATCCGAAAATTTGTATTATTCAAGGTAAATAATATATATATTTTTTTAAAAATAAAAATCCTATTAGAGGAAGAGATATATCCTATATGCCGTTTAATAAAAAATCCCTTTTCCCCACCGACGAATACCCAAAACTACCCCTGGCGCGCACTTCAAAAGTACAACCAAGCCCCTGCAACTTAACCCTAGGTCTCCCAAGGGCATAGAAGTAATTAACCACGGTCCAATCTCACGTGTACACAAAAATATCTCCCAGTTTCGAAAGAAGAAAACACAAGAAGGGCAGAGCAGAAGCACAATTCTTCACATACAAAAGCATGAGAGAGAGAAAAATAAGGCATTATTTCCCTCGGATCGCTGAGGTGGCACTAATATTCGAAATCCCGCCCAAACCCTTTCCTCTGATATATTTCCCTTTTTCTTTTAAAATATTTTAAATTCTCATCTCTCTTGTAATTTGCTTTACCCCTTATACCCACACTTGCAAATACACGCGAAAGAGAAAAACCCATTTCTCTCCCTCGATCTCCCTATATCTCTCGCTTCTCTTCGCAAACCCTAGAAGGTAAACGCGTTCTCCTCTTCCTCTTCTCTCTTCATACGAGGCGCTGTAAATCGACTTAGTCGCTTCGATTTCAGTCGGTTCTGAACGATTCCGTTGTCGTTCTTTGCGTTTCTCAACAGGAATTTATAAGATGAAAGGTGGAAAAGCGAAGGCCGGTGCCAAAGACACCAAGTAAGTTTTCCGTTTTGTAATTTATATATTATTTATTCTAGATCTGTGGATTCATTTCTGCTAGGTTTTGGTGTTGTTTGGATGAATGAATTTGATGTGATTTCGATTTTAGGCTGGCGGTGAAGAAGACAGGAAAGGCAGCTAAGGATCCGAATAAGCCTAAGAGACCTCCTAGCGCCTTCTTTGTTTTCATGTATGTTGTTTTCGTTTCTAGATCTGATTTCATGAAGTTTATTTGTTGTTGTTATGATGTTTGGAGTTTTGAATGCTTTTGTTTATTTATGTTTAATAGGGAGGAATTCAGGAAGACGTACAAGGAGAAACACCCCAACAACAAATCTGTTGCTGCTGTATGTACCTCCCTTTTATGAATTTCTGTTGGATCTAGTTTTTGTGGTCAACTTGTTTTTGATTTTTTTTGAGATAAATTGTATCAGGTTGGTAAAGCTGCTGGTGAGAAGTGGAAATCATTGACTGAAGCTGTGAGTACAAATATTCGTAATAGGTTTTTTGGATTAACTTTATGTGATTCTGCTCTGATATGATTGGGGAATACTGACTGTATGATTATAAAATAAATCAGGAGAAGGCTCCTTATGTTGAGAAAGCCGAGAAAAGGAAGAAGGAATACGAGAAAACCATGGTCGCTTACAACAAGAAACTGGTATATAAACTGATTCAGCTGTTATTTCAAAATCATCAACATGCATCTTACTTTGATCTGATGTGTTTGGATATATTAGGCTGGTGGAGCTGATGCTGCAGAGGAAGAGTCTGACAAGTCAAGATCTGAAGTCAACGATGAGGACGACGAAGATGGCAGCGATGAGGTGTGTTGAACATCAAATCGTTGTTGCATTAATTGTAATATCTTAAACAATGAATGGTTGCTGACTTCAATTTTTGTCGTTTGTTTTTTGTGCAGGAGGATGAGGATGACGATTAGTTCAAAAACGAAAAACAAATGGAAGCAAAATGAAAGCTAGCTTGGCAAATTTGGTGTTAGGAATTTGCTTTAGCGTAGCACAATATATCAACTTTCTCTAGCTTTTGTAGGTAGATTACTTTGTGAAACTTCGGGGCAAAAAAATGGCTGCTCTTTCCCCTATTGCCAAAAACAAAAAAAGACCCATAACTTTGGATTTTGTCAATTTTTTGGCTTTTGTGCGTCATTTATGTGGGAAGAAGGGGAAAGAGGACTAGCTTTCTGTGCTTCCCTGTTTTTATGTTTAACCCTCATCAGTTTGGTTGGTGATATGTATCTACTATCAACCGTTTCAATATCAAGTATTTGAATATTTTAGCCTTATTCCCTTGCCAATTTCTCTATTCCATTCGTTTTGATAAATTGTTTGTGGCATACTGTTGGATCATTGCGTGGAAACGATTGTTCATTACAAAAATGTTTTCCTGCACTATTAGGCATGAGTTTTGGATGTGTGAAATGGTTGTCATTCAGATGATAGTGATACAGAACAATAGCATCACAACACAATAAAAACGATGAACGTTATCTAAAACAGTATTATAACGCTTTGACAAATGTTCAGTTTATAACAGACTTGCTAACATTTGACTTAAGAGTTATTCGTTGTTCTTGTTGCGTCGTGTGGGAAATGATTGCTGGTATCGTGCATTGGAAAGTGCAACCAATGAGGGGAATGACAAATGTTTGGACTATGTAAGTCAGTTTTGTCTCTATTTAAGGTCAAATGGTTGTAAGGTTTTGTTTAATGGTTAGTGTAAGACCGTTCCACGATTTGAGCTTGAAATGAAGGAGATGGCTGAACTTGTGAATAGTTGGTCAAGGGGAGCACACTTTTCCCTAGTTTTTTTTTCTTGCCTATCTATAATCATAAGCAAGTTAAAATGTAAAAAAACAGAAGCTGACAATAAGAAAAAAAAGTTGAAATGAGTGAATGATTTTTTGTAAGGTTTTGGATATTGGGTTGAGATGAGAGCTCGAGTTCAGAAATTGGTATTATTTTAATAAAATAATACATTTACGATTTTGTAACTCATTTAAAATCATATAGCATCAAAATATGATTATAAGTAACTTATAATTACTATGAATTGCTATTCGTTATTGCATCTTGTTGGCAAAAGTGTTGTCAAAGAAAAAGTCAGCTAAGCTTCGATATCTTATTAGTTTAGATCAACGTGAGGGGTGTTTGATAAGATGAGATGAATATGAAATCATGAAATAAATATAAAATTAGAGATAAAAATTTACATTTTTTCCAACCCTCTATTGAATTATTGATATTTGGTTGCACATATACACGTGAGGTTTAGAGGCGTGTTGGTGCGAATTCCGGTATTCATAGAGATATCTCCACTAGACTATAGGTTTTGGATTGTCTGATTCAGACCGTACATGACAAGAGCTGGACGAATATGTATAGGATATACGCATTCTCTGAGCTGGACGAATAGATCTAGGATATACGCGTTCTCTGCTAAGTCTACTACATTTGGTATCCTAAGAATGTCTTGATATTTCGCCAAAACAAAATTCCGATAGATATTTTAGTGAGATTGATCAAGACTCACGTCTACAGTTTGCTACATGAAGCATTCCCGCATGAGCTTTAAAGAGGATTACATCTTAGTAGTTGGTCTTTACCGGAGTTGTATTATGCTCCTTACTATAAGTTGCCTCTGTATGTAACGGGCTTGGTTTTAGTCATGATGGTTTTGCCGAAGGTGGACTAGCCATTATCCTAAGGTTTGAGAACTTGTTTGGTTTGTGAGTGTCTATTTCTGTTATTTTAGTATAAATGAGTTCAAATGAACATAAATATTGGTTTTTCTCCCATCCCACGTCTCCACGTCTACGTCCCTAGTTTATCAAAATTGCGATCATAAATGTTGGGATATTTGAGTGGAAATTCGTATATGATTACAATTCACACCAACTCAAATTCATCCTTGCAACTCGTTGGCAAAGTGTTGGCCAAGAAACTAATGACAATATTGAAACTCATACATCATAAATAGAACATCACCCATTTGCTTAATCTAGAGAAGCGTAAGGAAACCGTGGAAAAACATAAAGAAATGTTCATCCAAAGACGGAAAGCAACTCTATCATTGAGGCAAAAAATCATACATGTATAAATGTAAAGGGAAAGATGACATGCATAATGATTTTGTCTACAAAAGGTTTTTCCCCTACTTTAAAGAATAATGAGTATTAATGGGAAAAAAGAAAATAATAGTACATATCCACTTTATCTTTTATGAAACCCTGACAAAAAAATAAATAAATCATTTTTACGTATTTCTATTTCTGAAAATAGTGGACCCTAAATCTAAAATAGGTGAAAATAGTGGAGCCTAAAGCTAAAATAAAACAATATACTTTGACCAAAATGTCAAATTAAACACAAAGATTACATTTACAATTAACCAGAAGAATTATAGGATTTATATAATTTTGACCAAACATAATTACCCTTTTATGATTAAGTCTACTTTTCATAGGATCTGTAAATTTTTTACATTTTGCTGAAATTTATAGGATCTGTAAATTTTTTTAATTTATTTTGCTGAAAATTTCAAAGTTAGTTTGAATGAATAAAATTTGGGATAATTTGGTGATTAGGCTTTTTTAAAATTTATGTTTACTAAGTAGGCTTTTACGGTTTTTTAATTAAGTAAGTATACCCCGTTTGCTTTTTTACCGTTCCAGGGTTTCACCTAGCGTCTCTCTTCTGCTTCCGCCGTCCACCACTTCGCCTTCACCTCCCACCTTAGACTGTCCCTCTGTTCTCATTCATCTCTTGAACCTTCCTCACCTTCGACCTTCTTCACCGTCGGCCCCAGTGCTATTGTTCTCCTTCAGTAATCGACCCTTACTGAAAGGGAATGACTTGTTGATTCTCATATTTATGCACCGGCTTTCTTGCAGATACAAAGCAAATGTCGATGCCGTTTTGTCCGGTGAAATCGGCGATTGATTGACTTAGAATACGATTCGGTTTGCTTCTGCTTCTCTTGCGATTTGGAGGAAGAGTTTATACGAAGTTGTGAAATTGATGAAAACCCTAAAAAATCCGTATAATTATGTGCGATTTTGACTTCGAATTCAATCGTTGATTTTTAGAACAGTGTACTTACCTCGGTTATTCGGAATCTCTCCGACAAGCTCTACGAGAAGAGGAAGAACGTTGCTCTTGAGGTCTGTGGAGGACTTTACTGAATTTTTCGGTTTCATTCTATTTTAGTGTGGTGATTTTGCCGTTTCCTTGGATGTTTCCAGGTTGAAGGAATAGTGAAGAGTTTGGTTGCACAGGGAGATCATGAGAAGATAAGAGCTGTGATCAAATTGTTGGCTGATGAGTTTACCAATTCCCCTCAAGCAAATCAACGAAAGGTTCAGAATTATGCTCTCTTTTTCGCTGGTCATTTGCTTTGGGAATATCTCTTGCTATCGGGGATTTCGAAATTCATTGCTACAATGCCAATCTTTGGTTTGTTTGTTGAGTTATTTGTACTTGTTTGATTAGGGTGGATTGATTGGTTTAGCAGCTGTCACAGTTGCTTTGGCTTCGGAAGCGGCTCATTATCTTGAGGTATGGGTTCGTGTTTCTCAACTTATGTGTGGATTCTTCAAATGTAACATATTTTCTTGCTCTGCCATGTAGAAGAATTATTGTAGATTGATGTTGTTTAAAAAAAGCTGTCACTTTGATCGTTTGTTTGCTGAACTAGAAATTCTGCAGTTAGCTGTAGTAAGTTAATAACCACTTGATGGTGTTGAAAAATTTCTGTTTTGTTTAATGTAATGAAAGCTATATTTTTAGGACAAGCGTTTACTCGAAGGGTGCCGTTCTATTATTACTTAAAATAAAGTATAGGACAACATATGGGTTCTTAGTTCTTACCTTGTATATGAACAACAGTTTCATATTAATATTCCTCATAATCTTACCTTGTATATGAACAGCAGTTTCAAGGGAAATTTGGATCAATATCCCAATCAAACAATGGTTTGATGATCGTCGTTCTATTCTTCTTTGATTAACTTAGGGTTTCGAAATCTGAAGGCAATTTTGAGAAGGATTTGAAATGGCTCTTCGTCTTCTTCATGTGATTTTGGTTCCAAGCTCGAAATGGAATCGATGAAAATGAAAGAGATGGAAACATTGGCGTTGGATTTTGATGGTTGAGATTTTGAAGATATTCAAACCCGGCTGGATAATGCAGGACGACATGGATGCGGGTACTTGCAATATTGCAATCACGAACCACAAGTCTGGTATGTTATGAGCCATTATTTTACATTTTTCAACCTACATATTTGATTATTTGAATGTGTCATTAGCTTGTATAAATAATTCAGAAATGCGGATCCGGCGGGAGCGGTGGTGGTGCGAGGGAGGGAATCAACAGATGTGCCCCAACACACCATACGAAAACCAAATCGGCGAGAGAGGACACGAGTGTGATTCCGACAATTGGATACCAGGATGAAGCATCATGATGAAGCAGTAGAGGATAGGGCTGCACAACTTTGGACCGGACCGGAAAACCGGACCGGACCGGACCGGAAATTACGGTCCGGTCCGGTCCAGGACCGTAATTGGAAAATTCCGGTCCGGTCCGGTCCGGTCTAAAAATATTACGGTCCGGTCCGGTCCCGGACCGTAATGTTCCGGTCCGGTCCGGTCCGGACCGTTAATTGTCGTTTTAATTTTTTTTTCAATAAGAAGAGTATCCGGTCCGGTCCGGTCCAAACCCGGACCGGACCAGATTAAATGCATACAAAAAAAATATTTTTTTTAATTTTTTTTTTTAAAAATTAATCAAACGGTCCGGACCGGACCGTATTGGACCGGACCGTGTTGGACCGGACCGTTACGGTCCGGTCCGGTCCGGTCCATGGACCGTTTCACTGCAAGTGTGAAACGGTCCGGTCCGGTCCGGTCCGAGAGTTTACAGTCCGGTCCGGTCCGGTCCGGACCGTTTGAACAGCCCTAGTAGAGGACATTTATCGGATTTGAATAGATATTTGTTTTGGTATGTAAGTTTCTGGTACGTAGAATTGGTAAATAGAAATTCTGGTATTTAGAATTTCTGGTATGTAGAATGTCTTGTATGTAAATGTAGAAATTCTGGAATGTAGAAATTTTGGTACGTAGAAATTCTGGTATGTTCATTATAGAAAAAAAAAAGGCAAAAAACTAATAAAATAAAATAAAAAACCAAATTCGGAAATGAATTTCTGGTATGTTGAATTTCTAGTATGTTGAATTTCTGGTATGTTGAAATTCTGGTATTATGAAAAATTCTGGTATTATAAAATTCTGGAATGATAAATTTCTGGTATGTATGAAAAATTTCTGGTATGAAAAATTTCGTACCATAAATTTATTCCAGGAAATAATAAAAATAAAAAAAATAAAAAGAAAAATAAATAGTTAAATAAACAAATTCGGTAATAGTAATTACAACTTAACACTAACTAATGTCTATTGTTCTTTTTTTATTAAAATAAAGGGATTAATTATTTTTACCTACCATTAAATGAAAGTGGTAAAAAATTATGAGGTACATTTACTAAATCATATTCTCAAAAAGGCCTAGTATATCAAATTCTTCCATAAAATTTTAGAGATTGCATTTATTAATAATTATTTTTAATTAAGAAAATCATGAAAATATGAGAATTTGTATAAAATACAAAAATAAACATAATTACCCTTGTATGATTAAGTCTACTTTTCATATTTTTCTTAAAATAAAATCTTCATTACCATCATTTTAATCTATAAATAACATAACTTTAATCAAATACTTTTGGGCTAATTAGGTAAGTAGGCTTTTTTTAATTTATAACTACTAACTAGGCCTTTTACATTTTCATATTAAGTAAGTGTACCCCAACTTAATTTTTTACCGTTCTTTTTCAACTCTAATTGCTGATGACTTTCCTCACCTACTCCGTCTTCACAAACCCCTCACCTTCTCTTTCGTTGCGCTCATCTGCTCCTCATCCCCTCACCTTCTCTTTCGTTTGCCCTCACCTGCTCCTCATCTCGAATCTCTCAATCAATCCATTATGGTCGCATTTAGATCTCCATCATCTCTCACGCCGATTTCTTCCTCCACACTCTCACGCTGCCTCCATTTCTCTCCTTCTCTCGTCTTGTTCCGGATCGTCACTGGAGATCCGCCTCTTCCACTATCTTCCCCGGCAAAGTTCGAAGCAAAAGAGGTGTCTTCATCCTCCCCGGTGGTGGCAGATGATGTACTTCCATTATTAATAGAAATTTATCATTTACTAAACATAAATTTTTTCAAAGCTTTCCCCGCTTTGTAAACAAGAGGATGGCGCTACCAGCGACGTCACTAACTCTGCAGTCTCTGAGTGTGCAAGCTTCCTGGGACACCCAACAACGGTTACCTTACAACCGCAACGCACCTCGTAAAGTCAAAGTCAACCCACCGTCTCCGTCACCGCCCCCACTTCCGCCCCATCAACCAGCGCCACATCGATACCCGCCCGTGTGGAGAAGCTAGACCTTTCAAACTCTTCAAGTTGAAGGACTCATTGCCCCGCCAAGGTTGACTGTTCTAAGGTTCTTAAATTTTGGTATGTTTGTTGTACGATGAAATGGGTAGATGTTTGCTGGGTGTATGACTTTGCACGCCAGCTGCTCGATGAAATTACTCTTACAAGTTCATTAATTTTTTAGGTATGTTGTTTGATGAACTGGACAGATATTTGTTTGGTGGATTATAACTTGGGGCTTTGAGTAGGTGGATGATTTTGCAGCCAAGTGTTTGATGATATATTTAAAACATATAAAAATATTTTTGTATGAAAAAATTAAATTATTGTTTTTCAATCAGTAATTTAAGCTTTGGACAGATATTTATTCATAATTACTCATACTGCACTTGAGTCTTAGACATGCTCCAATAAGTCTCTTCTTCTGAATCTTATTACTGTGAATTGTTGTGCAACCCGCTCTTGTTATGCATTTCCGCTTTGGTTTTTGAATTTGAGGAATTGGTTTGTGCACAGTACATCAGAGACATTATATGTATCCAAACAAATTCTGATATTCTACACCACCAAAAGGCAACAAAATCACTTTGTTGTGCACAAATTCTGGTATTCTACAACATCTCCTTGAATTGGATTGGATTGGAATGAATTAGATTATTAGTATTTTTGTTATGACTATTCTGGTATGAGTTTTCATACCAGAAAACTCATTTTTAGCATTAATTTTTCATACCAAAATTTTGGTATGAGTTTTCTGGTATGAGTTTTCATACCAGAAAACTCGTACCAGAATTTTCTAGTATGAATTTTCATACCAGAAAACTCATACCAGAAAAAAAATCTAGTATTAAAAAATTCTAGTATTAAAAAATTTTGGTATGAAAAATTCTGGTATGAAATTTTATGGTATGAAACTTCTGGTATGAAATTTATGGTATGAAATTTCTGGTATTTAAATTATGGTATGAAAAATTATGGTATGAAAAATTATGGTATGAAAAATTATGGTATGAAATTTCTGGTACGAACTTTTCGTATGATAAATTCTGGTATGAAATTTCTGGTGTAAAGTTTATGGTATGAAATTTATGGTATGAAATTTCTGGTATGAAATTTCTGGTATAAAAATTCTGGTATGTGAAATTCTGGTATGAGAAATTCCGGTATGAGAAATTTAGTCCAGAAAAAAAAAATAATAAAAAAAAACAAGAAAAATAATAAAAAAAAAAAAAATTCAGTAATTAAAAATTAAAACTTATACTTATATAACAAATAACAAACATCATTTATTCATTTCTTTCTAAATAGAAGGGTTAATAATTTTTACCTACTATTAAATGAAAGTGGTAAAAAATTTGGGGTACACTTTCTTAAACAAAAACTCAAAAAAGCCTAGTATGTCAAATTCTCCCAATACTTTTTAATTAATTAATAAAATTATCTTTGTTTTGTGGTAATTTTTGTCATTACAATTTCTGTTTTACTATTCCTTCTTTGGGAGCTGAAAGTTGCGCTTCTCGTCGTCCCTCTTGAGTTTGGACTGAGATTGGAGAAGTTTGGGGGGAAGAACAATGGCAGCACCAGGAAAATGCATATTAGTAACTGGCCCACCAGTAAGCTTCTCATCTCATTCTTCACAATTCAATCTGCTTCAATGGCTGTTCTTCCACGACGAACTTAATCTCTTTGTCTCTATAGGGTGTGGGGAAAACTACTATGATAATGAGAGTTCTGGAGAGCCTAAAAGCCTCAAACCCTAATTTAAAAGTCCAGGGCTTCTACACCCGTAAGTCTCCTTCAGTCAATCTGGATATTGAATTATGAGCTCAATTTTGCCCTAATACGAGAAATTGGAAATTTCAAGTGTAATATTTGGTCTTTTGATGCGGATTCTTGAAGGAGAGATCAGACATGGCAATGAAAGGGTTGGTTTTGAAGTTGTAACTGTGAATAATCAAAGGGCTCCCCTTGCTTCCATTAATAGTTCACGGTATATAAATAAGCTTATATTAATTGTACTTGCATTTGGTTGATAATTCAAAGGTCTAATTGTGAGTTATCATTCTTGTTTTCCTTTTTTTATGCCTGGGTCATGAAGATTTTAGTTTCAGCATTGTTAATAGCTTGATCTCACAATTTGAATCTCTTGTGAGCGCTGATGAAGTTCCCTTTTGAATATGCTTTTGAAGATTATTCTGTTTGATATTGCAGATTTTTGTGTTTGTGAGCATCAGTAAACGATGTGGTTGTGCAATTGTCTGCTGTGATAACATATGCACTTGCAGTAGCATACTTGAAAACTATTGTGATCCTTTTTCTTTATTATTGCTCTGGGTTCGATTAGTTTATAATGGATGCTTTCGTAAGAGCATCAGGTAGAACAAGTAAAGAGTTTTGACCTATCAATTCTATACTCAATCCATCTGAACTTTGAAAATGTATCAAATAATTTGGAGTTTGTGTGTATGTTTGGGTGATGACATGGGCTTCGTCAATTTGATGCCATTATCTCTCCTCTACCCCACATGCACTTTAGTCTCACCAAACCTAATGTCTTCCACAAGTTTCAAATGATGAAGAAATTATTGATTCTTATCTAATTATTGGATATAGCTTCTTACATTACCCACCTTATGTTGGTTGGAGATACATGATGCCTAGGACGATCATTGGATTTGTTCGAAAACATTGATGATCAATCAATCTGTATGTTTATTTTATATCTACTGATTAAGCTTGAATATTTTTGGGCGTCTTTTATCAGTCCTGAGTGTCTGAGATGGCCTAGTGTTGGACGGTATAGGGTCGATGTAGCTTCTTTTGAATCGGTTGCATTGCCTGAACTACAGGTAGTAATAAGATCCAAAATTTGTTTCTAGATAGGATTGTTATGTGTAATGAGGAAAATGATTAGATAATTATTTGTTCAGATCAAAGAAGACACCGACCTGTTCATTATTGATGAGGTCGGAAAAATGGAACTGTACAGCTCATCTTTCCTCCCTTCAGTATTGAGAATTTTGGACTCGAATACCCCAGTTTTGGCTTCCATACCAATTCCTAAGCAGGGCCGTGACATACCCGGAGGTGATATTTATGTGCAATACTAGAGTTCTTTGTCTCTGTGTATGTTTTATCTCGTGTGGATGTTCCATTTGATTGCCTCTCACACAAAGATTCATTCGATTTGCAATGCAGTTGCAAGGGTGAGGAATCATCCAAGGGCCGTCGTCTATACACTTGATACAAGCAACAGGGATACATTTAGAGATAGGGTTTACTCTCATTTGGCTGATCTCTTGCACAATCAACAGTAGATTACGAAGAAACACTCCCTACATGTTGCGGTATGGTGTATTGTTCGTTCGTTCTTTACAACTGCGGGTTTTGTGCTTTCTGCTTTTGTTTGAGCTATAAAACCTTGCTTTCTCTTATACTCTCAAAACCAATTTACAATGTCAATGAACAAATCCGTCTCAAAACCAGACTTTTGGGAGTTTTGTTGTATAACAAATCAAACAAATAAAATCCATCTCAAAGCCAAAATATACAAAAGCAGCTTCAGGCTTTCTAGTCACATTACATGTTGAGACGATTTTTCTCAACTGCCTGAAGTAAATCTTTGGCATTAGATGAAAATGACTCGGCATTATTCTGCATCTGTGCTGTTCTCAGACTAATGCCCTGCAATTTACACAAGAAATTGGATTAGGTGTCTAAATTGGTCTAGCATCTTAAGGCTTTGAAAACAGTGGTTTCGTTACATTCGTATCAGTACAATTGAACGATGTATAGAGGGCCATTTACCTGTAGCTTCTTCAAGTTCTCTGCGAGCTTGCTTTGAGCAGCGCTGGCAAATGATGTTGTTTCCTGAATTCATTATGTTCATCATTGATGATTAGAAAAGGGAAACATGAGACGATAATGCAGTTGATAATACATTCAAAGGTGTCAAGGGATTTGTTCTTACATTACTAGATGATGTAAATCCATATTTCTTCTTGATTTGATCAACTGCTCCACCCTTTTCTTGTTCTTGCTGTTGTGGTTGTGGCTCTTCCCTTGCTGGTGTCTTTTCTTGCTTGGGTTTTATTTGCTTTAGTTTACCTGAAAAATACTAACAAAATCAGCCTCTACTAGATTTATTTACAGTAATATGTCTATTTCAAACCATGAGGAGATCCATCATCACTGACCCTTGAATGATTGGAACCTGCTAGAAATTTTCTGCTTGTTTATTGAAGGCATCATATTGAATCCCTTTGGTTTGACTTCTTCGTCATCGTCAATCTTAATGTCATCTATAAAATATCAAGAAACCAAAATAAGTACAACTGCTCTTGTCAACATTGAATGTCACGGTATATGAACAGAAGTTGCAAGGCATACCAATATCCAAATCAGCCTCATCTTCTTCGGATGCAGGCTTGTATGTGGTATGACTGGTTTCAGTTTCAGTGGGGAAATTAAGAGCTGAGAAGATTATAGGAAGTTCTTCAAAGCTTGCTCGCAAGCCTTCAGCTCCTACATCAATCCCGGTTTTCGTTTTGTTGCCTTTCAAATCCTTGATCACAGAACCAAATATACCCTAAAACAACAAAACGTTGTTATACAAGACTGTCACGAAAAGGTAAGAGAAACAATTGGTATAGAAAAAATTAAACCTTTTTGCTTTCTTTTTTGTGGACAGTAGGGGAACTGATCTCTTCCCATGATCCCACCAAATTCTTGTCATAAACTTGTGATAAGAAATCCAGATCCCTAATATTAACCAATAGTAACATCAGTATATATAACTAGCTCAAAAATGACAATGTGTCCAAACTCCAAACCTACTCCCCATTAAGGGCTTGTTAAGATGTATAACACTTGCTTTATATAAAACAAAGTTGTTATGATTTGTAATGCATTTTACTCAAAGTGGTGTTTGGATCCATTGCATTGATAATGTAGTTTTGTCAAATACTAATACTGCATGGATTATTTTTTATAATTCAAGATTGCATAATTGTGTTATGAAGCACGACGTTCATATAAACCCTAAGTAAGTATGTATGCCTGTACCTGTAAGTTTTCTTTTGGGGTAGCAGGGAAACAATAGTTACCTCTTGATCACTCCTCGCCTGCATAAGATAAACAAATAAGCGGGTCAAAGGCAACTGAACTTCTAATTTTGAAGATTTGATGAGTTTTTTTTTTTTTATAAAAAAATCTCATACCACAAGAAGTTCTCCATCTGGTGAAGCACACACTGAAGTATCTAGGTATGAATTTGGCTTAATAGGGGCATTAACAAAGCTTCTAAGCGTCATTTCTTGTACTAGCAACAATTCTGGAAGGGACCTGTAAATTTTAATTTGATATGAATTCAGTAACCAAATGGAATGCTGTTAAAAGATGGAAATAAAAAAATGCTATCTGACCTTATTTCGATTCTTCCACATGAAAATAAGAGTATCAGTCCTGACTTGGTGGCGCTGTAGAACGATGAAGCCCAGCAACATGCAGCGTTTTGGAACTTCACTTTGTTGTTCACTTTCTTAGCTCCTTGAACTGCATGCCTTAACGAGTAAACATATACAGCCTTTTCAGAACACAGTAAAAATAGTTGCTTGGCTATATCACTTTCCCCGGCAGTCTCCTTTGAACTTAGGCTCATTCCTTGCCCATCTGTACATTAATCAACAACAACAGTTGAAAATGATGCAGCTCTTCTAAGTTGAGGAGTGGTTTGTAATTCTGGTTACCTAAAATCTCTGAGAAAAGAGCTCTTGATGGTTTCTTAGGTTGAACTGTTGTGCTGTTTACTATGTTTCCGGTTTCCCGCTCAAGTGCGAGCAAAGACGAATCCTTCGTAGTCACCAATAGTACATTCTTCTCAAAACCTTGAATGTTGCAAGATCCAAATAGCAAAGATATGACTCCAGGAGATAGTTCGCTTGGGATCTGTTTCTGCCATAAGAGACTTGCCTCCTCTACGTCAATAAGTGAAACCTGCACCATTGGAATTAAGATCCATTAGTTTCATGCGTACATGTAATTCAAATGCTTCAGTGAAACCTGCACCATTGAAATAAGTGAAAATTGGAAGTGAGAAAGACTAAAAGAAGCAAGAAGAAGCTTTACATATCCTTGCTCGGACCCAACAGCAACCTGCTTTGAGCTACCATTGAAGTTTATAGAAAGCACAGGAGGATTGACCTTCACTTGCTTAACAGTCTGAATGTAATGTTGACTTCCCTTTTTAGAACTCCCTGCTCGAAAGTTCACAAAAACAATCAGTTGGAGAAAGAAGGATAATCAAGAGAATTTGGCTAGAAACTTGTTTCTTTTACCTGTTAATGAAATAAAGCTGTTCTCCTTGGAGTAAGGTTCTGGCTTGAATTTGTAAATACGAATCTGTGTAGCATAAAGATAAAACCATCACCATTGATTTACTAACTATAAGATAAGCCGAGAAGTTTTGTAAGAGAGATGAGATGCTTCACCATTCCAACTTGATCCCCAGAGACAAGTAACCTTGACTCAATGTCGAAATATACTGCTGTAATGGCTGCATAATTTGAAGAATCACATTCACTCTGAAAAAGTTGAAATGATTTGATGTCAAAACCTTCAGAGAATGGGAAAGCTGAAATTTCGTATGTATTTTAACTATCAAGGGATTTGTCAGACCTGCTCTCTGAGTGACAGAAGAGGGATAAATATGGGGGATGAAGCGTCCCAAAATTTCACTGATCCATCATTGTGTCCTGTTAAATATAAGTTCTTGACTTTTGCGAAACCACTGAATCCAGTTGAATCATACTGTTTTGATTCATTTGGAAGAAGTGGAGGCACATTTTTAGCCTGCACGGATCATTTAACTATGTCAATAACTCAAGTGAAACAGTATCAGACAGGATAAAGTTGTTAATTATGTTCTGCTACCTCATCTAAAGTGCTTGATGAGGACGGATTGTTTGTAATGAGCAATGCGGATGTAATAACAGATGAATCAGCAAATGGAAGCTTTATCTTCATCTCGCTTGGGATTGATGGTGGAGATCTGGACTGGCTTTGAATCAAGTACTTCTCAATCATATGATCATCGTATGCATATAAGTTTCCCGATCTCCCAAGCAAAACTACAATTCCTTGTGTTTTATGTTTGTTTTGATCACTTGAGCTTGGGATAATCTCCATGGCAATACAAGGCTCAGGCAGCTGTAGTCCCAGTTTGATCATGCGCGACTCAGTGTGCTCATTCAACAAAAGCACCTGCAGAAAGTCAAACTAGACCTTAAAAAAACAAAAATCCAACTTACTAAATGTTTTTTTTTTGAAATGGTAGACGAGTCAAATACCTGAACTGAGTTTGAAGACACAATATCAGAATCACCCCTAACATATAATCGAGTTGCCTTTCCATCTGCATATGCCCACTTCAATGATGCTATTGGGATTTTCTCCAGCTTGTATCCAAGGTTGAGTTTAGAAACCGGACCATTCTGAGTGACAGATTGAGCTGTAAGATCTGAAGAAATATTGTGCACCAAAATCTCACCATTGCTATAGCCTATAATGAATTTGCTACCAAAAGGGCATGCCCAGCAGACAGAAGTTGCTTTTTTGATTTCATGACCAGCAGATGGAAACACAGATCCTCCAGTGGAGAAAATAGCTTTGCTATCATGGATATCCCATAACACAACAACCCCATCAGTGAATACAAGAAGAACCCTCTTGCTTTCTGCTGATGGTTGAGGTAGAATATTTAGTATTGCATTATCAGCTGCCCCATCATTTGCGCTTCCTGGAACCGAAATGACGCATATTAATACATTTCTTAGAGTGAACTAAGAAAAAATGCAGACAATTTTTTTTTATATCTCACCATGTGTAGCTGAAAGAGGTATAGTGTACATCATTTTCTCAATAGTAAGGGATTCTTGGTCAAGTTTCAGTACAGCAACATTACCATTAGAATCTCCAATGTAACTGAAAACAGAAAATGAGAACATTATTACCATGTTTCAGAAAATATAGTAAGCAACAACATTCACACTTACATGAAAGGAGAATGATGAAGAACTGCTATTGATGTGATCTCTTTGGGAAACTCATGGACATCAGCCAAGGACCTTTTTTCCAAGTCCCAAACCTAATCCATACATTCACAAAAAAAATTCAGTCAAAAGTCTTGATACAGGAAGACCTTTAAGTTGTGGTCATATGAGGATCTCTAGTCTCTACCTCAATTTGGTTTTTGACTGTCACATTTAGAAGAACTCCTTGATTGAGAACAAACTGCAAGATCAAAGAACAAGGATGATTCCACATGAGCAAGTAATAAGCTATTGAGACTTGACGCTTGCCCACTTGCCTTTTCGCATTATACCAAAATTCGCTCTTACAATTACTTATTCGTTATTGTTATATTAATCAAAGTACGGAGAACTAAAAAACCTGCAAAAACTTGCTTGGGAGCATCTCCTTGGACTCTAGCAATGCTTGGGTGTTATCTTTCCCTAGCAGTTTAATCTGGCCATTTCTGTAATAAACAACGAATCAGAAATTCAGAATCATTGATACATCCAACTCAAAAGACCTCCGTCTCGCAATACATGTCATTCAATTTGACTCCATGATTGTACAAAAAAAGCTTAATCTATGGTTTCTAAGTAAACATCCACCATCCAAAAATGCCATGTATTGTGAGCTTAGAGGGAGTATTGTTAGTTTCTATCTATGTTGCACAGAAACAAAAATAGTTTAAGAAACGGTATAATTATCATAGTTTTCCATAAAAATTGTGTTTCATGTGTTCATAATTTTTAAATTTCTCTAGAAAACCAAAACGGGGAAATGCTTTCCCTTTATCCTTCAGAGGTTCAAAATGACATACGTAACAATACTTGTTAAATGCTTACTTTGTGGAAATTGCAAGTATTTTCTGCAGTGGATCATAGGCTAGCATAGTAGCCTCAGCTGGAATTCCATAATGAAAAGCCACATTTGGTTCAACATCTTCAAGTTTCAAAGCCTCTAAATTACTTCCAGGCTGCAACAAAAATGTTTAGATGATATCATTGAACTAAAATTTTCTAAGCAATCTGACATCATTGAAAACATGAATCATGTCACATGGCTCACATGGAAAAAAGTTCATGATTGGCTTCATACATTTAACTAATAATGAGCATACATACATATTTACTTTGGATTACTGGGTTAGTATACCATGTATATGCACCAGTTTGAAATATAATTTTTTTACTGGACACAAGAATTTGAAAGTCACCGACCAGTCACGTACTCACGTGGGATATGACACCAGTAGTCAGTAGACGATCAGGTATTTTGGGGCTTCTCACAGAGTCACACCTCTTTATTGTATTATCTTTCAACATTTTTTTCTTTTATAACAATAATAATAATAATAATAATAATAATAATAATAATAATAATAATAATAATAATAATAATAATAATAATAATAATGATAATAATACACTAACAATCATGATACAACATTATTATATGCCGTTAAAAATTACTTAATTTCAATGATTTTGCTTTCAAAATTTCTAGAAAAGATTTGGTAACTTCCTACCTTTTCAGTTTGAGCAACGTCAAAATTATTGTGTTGGATCCATAGCATTGGCTTTATGAAAATAAGCGTTACGGTTTATAACATATTCTATTTTAAATATTTATTAATAATATAATATATAGATTAATTTTAAAAATTCTAACTACATATAAAATAAAATGGTTAATAAGTCTAGTCATAAAGTGACATTAGAATCCTTAAAATTCAAATTTAAATCCTCTCCAAATAGTCCACGAAATACAGGATATAGAACGACATTAATCGAAACGAGTCAAATACAAGACAAAAAAAACTTCCGTTTAGCTCAATAAATATGATAACTTCCCTAGACCCTAAGTCATAAAATAGTGAACTGAATTCATAGCAGTCACCCCTTAGGTATGACCATAAATGTCTGCTTCACGCAAGAAACTAATTTTGTTAATACATTTAGTATATCTGCCCAAGAAAAGTATTTTATTTTTTTCGAATTCAAGGAAATCTCGAATTTCCATATCAACAACTAGCATTTGTTCATCTCCCTTCATCAGCATCTCTACCATACAGCGAACAATCGAATCCAGATCTAATTTCAATCGAAAAATCTCAAAACCAGACAAAACCAAATTACTGTCACACGATCAAAACACCAATCGAGACAAATGCAGCAGAATTCAAATTCAAACTAAAATCCAAAATTACTGTAGCAGAACAAACTCCACAGAAGAACATGAGCAAAATACTCGGTTCAGGTTTCAATTCAAGTCAATCGGATCAGAGAACAGTGATTAAATAGATGATCGAAACGAAAACTAACCTTCTTCGTGGCTTTGTCAACCAATTTTTTCACAAACGCATCCATAAAAGAAGTTTCAAGCACCGATTGTCCCAAACCAGAGCTCTATGACTGTGGCGATTGGTCTGCAAAAAGAGTTAGGAAAAAGAGAAAAAGGAGAAGAAGGAAGAAGAAGAAAGAGAGTGAATGTTGGAGCCGTTATATTTTACGGTTGTTTTCTGTCTACTTTTTTTCTTCTCTGGATCTTCGTTGTCTTTTAAAACCGATGGGTGGGTGGAAATGGAAATTAATCCTCGATTGTAAAAATAAGAAAACTACCTTTAAATTAGGATATTTTGCAAAAAATGGCCCTTTGAACGATAATCTCCATATATTCAACTAGTATATCGAATGTATTAACAGTATTTCACTCATTGCAAAAAATGGCCCTTTTAAATTAAGATATTTAGCTTAACCTATATTGTAAATCCTTCAGCTCTAGGACAAAATATATATATATATATATATATTTCAATTTTTCTTTTTTTTTGTTTGTGAACTTTTAAATTTTTAGAGTGAAAATGTAAATTGAGGAAAAATATATAAATGAACCTGAGTTTATGAGCTTGATTTTTAAAATGGAAGGATAAATTAATACCAAATGTTAAATATGTGTAATAATTTGTGATATATCTAAAACTAAGGGGCTGCAAACACAATTTAACATAATAACACAACCAGTGCCCCGGACATTTAGCACCTGGAATGACAAAAGTGCCCTTTAAAAAATGAAGAGAGCACATCGCAACGTACACGTGTCAAAAAAGAGCCGATCAAGATGGAGATGATCAAACAAATGCGTATCTTTGACGGTCTTGATGGTCGATGGTCGGCTGGTGGGACCAAACGCAAATCAGGAAGGTGGGTCCTCCAACTAAACGAGTCAAATATTGACACGTAGCTAAAAATATCGAATGGTTTTTTGGATGATTTAACTGCTTCTTTCAGTCTCCTACTACGTGTAACGCTGCGCTAAACCCAGAAAATTAGAAGAAAAATCATTTGTAGATTGGTCGAAAATACGGAAAATTATTTATAAATAATTAAATTTAGCTTGACGTGCCAAGTGCCTCTTTATCATGAATTGAACAGCTGAATTAGTCACCAATTTTGCTTAACAAATTAGTTTTTTTTTTTTTTTGTATCTTGAAGACTAGAAC
>BSUD01000005.1:143239808-143257051 GCA_033239045.1 Fagopyrum esculentum
TAGGAACGCTTCAGGGATGTCGGCTGCAGGATGTGGACAGCCGGGGCAGTGTTAACCCAAGGGTTGGTTGAACTTGCTTTTGAAAATAATCGCTTGCAAGCGAGTCTTTTGTTGATTGTGTGCAACTGTGTACACATGTTGATTTCAGGCTGAAGTTTTAAGACACCTGTTCAGGTGTCATGCTTTGAAGTGTCGTTTTGGGATATACATACTAACTACATGCATGGTTGTTATGTAAATGTTTTCAAAATGACAAGTTGAATGTTTTCATTATTTCTTCGTGCTTCTTGTTGCAAGGTCCTATTTGTGAAGTTGTTGTCAGGCTAACTGATGGGACCCACTGTGTGGTCCTTAGCCTAGTGACGTCTTGGGTTACTTAAAACTCGGGTCGTTACAGATTGGTATCAGAGCTTAGGTTGACAACAAGGGCACATGTGACTTGAGATGAGACATGATAGTTCAACCTAAATACAACCCAGTCCGGGTTGGTTTTGAAAGGACATTTAAGTTTTCAAAAGGTTTTGGAAATTACTAACATATGGTTTTAATGAATTTAAAATCATATGCATAGTCGGGATTGTGGGTAAAGACACTGCCTTCCACTCCTCAGCGTGACTCCTTGTAAGTGTAGTTCTCTCTCTCTAACTTGTTAAGATTATAGTATTCTTATAGATATCACTATTGTTATAAGTAGTGGATATATATGAAGAGAGAACGATCGTGAATGTTCCGGTTTGTCGAAACCGTGATAAAGGCAACTATAAGCGTTTTGATTAAGAGACAAGGAAGTTGCAGCTTCATTACGAGTATGTCAATGGGAGCACAATGTGCAAGTGTGTTAGTGGAAGTAAGACAAGCTAGAAGTACATGAGAGTATAATGTTTAAAGTAAGTGGTCAAGGTCAAGTACTTCTACCCATCGAGCTACATGAGATGTGAAGATGCAAGAATATAGCAGTAGAAAGGGCTATTGCTACGATAGAAACGCAAGGGCAAGAACGAGTTATTGAACCCCAAACACTAGAAGTTCCATATGAGGAACAAGAAGGTGGTGAACTTCATTAGAGAAGTGACTAAGGCCATAAAAAGAAGAGATGTGCAAGTGTTTGCAGGAGCTTATGTAATGCAAGTTGATTGGCGGTTGAACCACATAAACATGACTTTTGGGGACATTGGAGGGCTAGAAAAGTATAAGATGAAACTTGCAGCAACCTTCATGCAGAACATTGGTGCATGTTGGTGGATGAGAAATCGTGCAATCATTGTGGATTACGAGACTTTCAAGAGTCGGATTTGGACTAACTTGTTAAAGTCTTTTCTGGAAGCAACATTTGGAGGGTCTCCTATGAAGGAGATGAATTTCACGAGGAGTATACATCGTTGGATGAGAGTGCACCACTTTATGATCAATTGATAAGATTGTTTACGATAGGATGAAACGACCTCTTAGTTGGTGTTGTCACCTAAGATATGACGTTATTGGAGTATTAGGAGAGGATAATAAAGCTTGAAGCAAGACAAGGCTTTAGGAAAGAGGTGGATTCCTAAACTAGTGGAGGAAAGAGGCAGAAGTCTACTCGAAGTTTCTTGCACATGCGAGTACGAGACGTGTGAGTCAAGAAATAAGGCCTTCTCCACAACCATGATCATGAGAGAAGTTGGAGGGAAGAACATTTTAAATTGTGGAGACCTAAGTTATTACAAGAAGGATTGATCAAAAAGTCCAACTACATGTTTCAAATGTAGTTAACCTAGAGATATGATAAAGTTTGTGAGGCTAGGGGATAATGTTAACTCAAGGATCTTGTCCTAATCTGAGAGGAGGAAAAAGCCAAAGTTTACGTGGAAACTAGGCAAGTAAAGTAGTCAACCGATATCCTTATTACCGGATTGGATAATGACGACGTGATTCTAGGCATCGATTGGATGATCAAGTATATGGATAAGATAGATGCGGAAATGCTAACAATAATGATGTTAGCCAAAGATGATACTTGTCATGTGTTCAAAGGAAGTGAGCTACAAGACCCACTAGTGATGATCTCTGCGATGAAAGCAAGTAAGCTGGTAAGGAAAGGATGTGAAGCATATTTATGTTATGCTTTGGAGAAAGAAGGAAAGATTCAATTGAAATACATTCCAGTTGCACGCGAGTTTAAGGATGTTTTTCAAGATGAATTACCTGGATTGCCACCTACTAGGCAAGTCGACTTTAGAATCGATCTAGAGCCTGGAACTAGACCAATTTCTAAAGCTCCGTACAGAATGGCACATGTGGAAATGCTTGAGTTGAAGAAGCAATTGGAAAAATTGGCAAATAAAGGATTTATTCGGCCAAGTGTATCGCCATGGGGAGCGCCAGTATTGTTCGTGAAGAAAAAAGATGGTACAATGAGGCTATGTATCGACTATAGAGAACTGAATAAGATAACGATTAAGAACAAGTATCCACTGCCACGAATTGATGATTTATTAGATCAGTTGCAAGGAGCAATGGTGTTCTCCATCATAGACCTACGGTCAGGCTATCACCAGTTGAAGATTCAAGAAGATGATATCCATAAGACAACATTCAGGACTCGGTTTGTTGTGGTCTTTACCGATGACATATTTGCTTATTCACGAAGTAGTGAAGAGCATAGAACATTTAAAAGCAATTCTTCAAGTATTGATGAAAGAGAAGCTTTATGCCAAGTTGTTCAAGTGTGACCTGAGGATGAATGGAGTAACATTCTTAGGAGACGTGATCACTACAGATAAAATCAGAGTTGAATCATCCAGGATTGAAATTATGCTAGCATGGGAACCACCCAAGAACGTCAAAGAGATACGTAGTTTCCTAGGATTAGCAGGATACTATAGACGTTTTGTAAAAGGGTTTTCCATCATAGCAAGACCTATGACCAACTTACTTCAGAAGAAGGCAAAGTTTATATGGACTGACAAGTGTCAAGAAAGCTTTGAAGAGATAAAGAAGAGGTTGACTACTGCACCTGTGTTAGCTCAGCCGAATGGAACGCTAGGGTTCATTGTTTACAGTGATGCATCTAAAATGGGCTTGGGATGAGTCTTGATGCAAAATGAAAGAGTCATCGCCTATGCATCAAGACAACTGCGACAATATGAGCAGAACTACCCTACACATGACTTGGAGTTAGCAGCAGTAGTTCATGCACTTAAGATTTGGCGGCATTACCTATTTGGGACGACGTGTAAAATCATGACAGATCATAAGAGCCTGAAGTACATTTTCACTCAAAAAGAGTTGAATATGAGACAAAGAAGGTGGTTGGAGTTGATAAAGGATTATGACTTAGAGATACTATATCATCCTGGTAAAGCTAATGTGGTAGCTGATGCTTTGAGTAGGAAGTCAGCTCAAGAAAAAGCGATTGCTCGATTAACTGTACAAGTTGAAATACAAAAAGATCTGATTTGTAGTGGTAGAGAAATATGGGTTTAGAAAGACCAAGGGTATTTGTGTACCTTGGAGATCGTGTCAAGTTGGATGAAAGAGATCCAACATAAACAACTAAGTTCCTTGATCTGACCAAGTTGAGGTCAATGATCACGAATGATGAAAGTTCAGATTCTTTATCAACGACGACGATATGATTGGATACCAAGGAAGAATGTGTATGCCTCAAGATGATGAGATTAGAAGAAATATTCTTGTTGATGCTCATACAACACCATAGTCGAATAAGATGTATCAGGATACTATACCAAACTTCAGGTGAAAAGATATGAAGAAGGATAATTATAGGGTTGTGCATGTTGTCAAACATGTCAACAAGTTAAGATTGAACATCAAAGAACAAGAGGAGAACTTATGTCACTTGAAATACCACAATGGAAATGGGAACTAAGCTGAGTTTTACAACAGCGTTCCATCCACAGTCAGATGGTCAGTCCGAAAGGACTATTCAGACTTTAGAAGACTTGTTGAGGTCATGTGTCCTTGATTGGGGACCGATATGGCCAGATCAATTACCGTTGGTCGAGTTCACCTACAACAACAGTTGGCATGCGTCCATTGGGATGGCACCCTATGAAGCATTGTACGGAAGGAAATGTCGAACCCCATTATGTTGGGATGAGCCTGCCGATGTCTTTGATACGGCTCCAGACAAAGTTAAAAGTGATATTGAAAAAGTTGCTTTGATTCGAGAAAGGATGTTGGCTGCACAGAGTAGACAAAAATCGTATGCTGATAAGCGCCGACGTCCGCTAGAGTTTGAAACAGGGACACACGTTTGGCTGAAAGTTTCACCGACTCGTGGAGTCAAACGGTTTGGTATCAAGGGAAAGTTAAGTCCTCGGTATATTGGACCGTTTGAGATTTTGGAAAAAGTTGGTAAAGTAGCTTATCGTTTAGCATTACCGCCAACAATGGATGGAGTACATCCAGTGTTTCATGTATCACAACTAAGACATTATCAACCAGATCCGAGCCATGTACTCAGCTATGATGCTATCGAGATAGAGCCTGATCAGACCTATGCCGAGTTCCCTATGGCCGTGTTAGATAGAAAGATAAAGAAGTTAAGGAATAAAGAGATTCCATTAGTGAAGATCCAGTGGTCCCGAAGGGGAATGGAAGAGGCTACATGGGAAACAATTGAGCACATGGAGAGAAATTATCCAGAGGTGTTTAGTTCTTTGATCGGTGATTGAGATAGAGGTATGAATTAGTACCTAACTTTTTCACTAACTAATGTGCTTATATGGTTCTATGTTGATGTGATTTATGTGTGTGTGAATTGATTTGTGTTTGCTAACATAGGAAGTGATAGACTTCCCTAGTGTGAGCATGATGACCCCGCTAACGTGATAATAATCTATGCTTGCACGAAATGCAAAGATAGGTTAATTATGTGATTGACGGATTCAGTCTTTTGATGAGTTGTGTACTAAAGTTTCGGGACGAAACTTTTTCTTAAGGGGTGTGTGATGTAAAAGCTAGGATTTTCGAATCCTAATAAAGGATGTTTAAGGGTGATTAAGTTAATCATCGATATTAATTGACCCATAAATCGCGAATAGTGTGCAGATGACGAGTATAAATTCCACCATTATGATTTTGGTGTAAATTTGGACTTTTGGGAAAATTTTCACTTTTTCCTCCGGGGAATAATTTTTACCCTCTGGTATTATTTGGAGCATTTGGGAGCTTCAATTAATAAAATTGCAGTTGAGAGAAATGATCAGGACATCGGATATGTTCTAGATATGAAATAACATGGAAAGGCAAAATGGCCAAAAGAGTCGCTATTTCGTTTCTTAGCGGCTAAGAAAGTCGGCTTAGGAATACGCGTTTTCCGAGAAAGTTGCGGAATAATTATCCACACAAAATGTCAGATTTATTATTCCAATTTCGAGAAGTTTGGAGAAGGGGCTCAAACCGCCTTCGGATCGATAAACGGATAATTATCGACTTTGCTAAAGGATAATTATCGTCTTCGCTATAAATAGCGGAAATTCATTTATTAATTCATTTCCTTCACGTTTCCTCGTAAAAGCTCTGATTTCTCTCAACCTTCAAATTCAGATCTACTCTTCGTTTGTAATCCGATTTCAATTCCGTTTGAGTTTTCGGATTCCTCTCTTCGTCCTCTTCATTTTGGTACCGAGTTTCTGCGTTTCCGTTGAAGTTATGGCCAGGTCGAGCATCCCCCTTATATGTCCGGTCCCGTCGCTCAGATTCCGGTGAATCTGATGGTGTCAGAGCGTAGCCTGCGTCGTTGTGATTCCGAATCTTCTTTCGGATCGTCAATCGGGTTAGTAACGAATAAGTTATGAATTTATTCGTTTTCAATATTGCGATTTGGCCTAAATTGACCTTAGGCTTGTCAAAATGGATAATTGGAAATTCCATTATGCTCGTTACAATATTCTGGTGATTATGGGCTATTTGTTTGATGAGATCTGATGACAGTTGGGTTGAGAAACTGCCTGCGGGCAAAAGGTTATTCTGATGAATTTTAATTAATTAATTAAAGATTAATTAATTAAATTGGGAATCTAGAAAACGCTATAAGCTAATTAAATTCAAAGGAATGAATTTAATTGATGTTTGAAGCAAGAAGTTTAATACGAGGAATATGATATTCTCGACAGGTGGTGTTGAAGACGGTAGACTAACTATAGCTTAGTTGCTCAGTGAGCGTATCCAGGTAAGTCTTCGGACTTACTTAGCTTCGATCTGCAGAAACCGTGCCTGAGAGATTTATATCTCACTGTGTTGATATGTGTTGTTGTTTTGAAATGCCTTGTTGTGCTGAAATGTGAATGTTGATATGCATTGAGATGTGTTATGTGTGAAGCATGCTTGATGTGTTTATGATGCAAATGACGTTATGATGTGTAAAGCATGCTTAATGTTGTTATGATTATTATCATGTCATGATTATGAGAAATGGTTAAATGAACATGTGTTAGCCTATTGAGGCGTGCTATTGAATGACTTGATAAGCTTGTTAAAAGCATGATAATGTATGAGATGATAAGCTTGTTAAAAGCATGATAATGTATGAGATGATAAGCCTTTTGAGGCATGTGATATGATGATGACCTGTAAAGGTCAATAGTATGTAAAGTGAGTATTTTGCAGTGAATACCGGAGCTCGGCCAAGCCCGGATCACTTGCGTTGTATAAGAATGACATCGAGTCTGATGGACTTCAGGCTCGGGTCGCACACCTAATGAAAATGGTAAATGTTTGCATTAACATGAATGGCAAAATGTTGCATGTGGTTAGGAGTTAAGACTATAACTCACCACGAGAAAGCCTGGCCCGTAGACTTGATCAGTCTGGCTACGACCTAAGAGCAAATGTCTGAATTAACCTAATCTGTGCAATGGTGAGCTCACACCAAAGCCAGAACCGTATAAGCAATGATTCCGGATTAATGGGTCCGGGATCGAAAATTGTAAATTTCATACTGCATTCACGTGCATCATTCATAAAAGCATGATATCATCTCATGAGCACGGTATATGGTATTTGAATATATTTGTTGTGTTGTGATGTGATGATATAATCTCTCGTGGATAGATTATGATCAGTAGCTAACGGTTTTAAACCGAATCTTTTTAGGTAATGCTGATCTTAGGAACGCTTCAGGGATGTCGGCTGCAGGATGTGGACAGCCGGGGCAGTGTTAACCCAAGGGTTGGTTGAACTTGCTTTTGAAAATAATCGCTTGCAAGCGAGTCTTTTGTTGATTGTGTGCAACTGTGTACACATGTTGATTTCAGGCTGAAGTTTTAAGACACCTGTTCAGGTGTCATGCTTTGAAGTGTCGTTTTGGGATATACATACTAACTACATGCATGGTTGTTATGTAAATGTTTTCAAAATGACAGGTTGAATGTTTTCATTATTTCTTCGTGCTTCTTGTTGCAAGGTCCTATTTGTGAAGTTGTTGTCAGGCTAACTGATGGGACCCACTGTGTGGTCCTTAGCCTAGTGACGTCTTGGGTTACTTAAAACTCGGGTCGTTACACAGAGAGTAGTAGAGGTAACACTCATTTGAGTTAGAGTGCATTGAAGATGTTGTTGGTACAACAATTACATGGCCAGTAGACAAAGTTATAATATGAAATGACATTAGATGGTTATCCATTTTAGATAAGTATTGTCAAATTATGTCTCTTGGTAAACAATTGTTTTAAACTACTCATGTTTTGTATTATCTTGAATCTTTAAAATGAAACAATGTGGTTTTTGTGTGATGTCGTTATTGAATTCCTATACCAATTAGAGAAAATGCTATTGTTAGGTTTCATAGCGTTTATCGAAAACGCTATTATTGGGTTCTATAGAGTTTTTCATAGCGTTTATAAATACTATAAATCACATTATTTCCATAGCATTTGATGAAACACTATTATTTTTCACTTTTCCATAGCGTTATAGTAAACGCTATTAATGTACAATTTTTCATAGCGTTTGCACAAACGCTATTAATAGGTCCATTTTTTCATAATGTTTCACCAAACGCTATCATAGATCCACTTTTTCACAGCGTTTGATGAAACGCTATAATAGGTCCACTTTTTCATAGCATTTGCACAAACGCTATTAATGTTTACTTTTTCATAGCGTTTGTTGAAACGCTATTATAAGTCATCTTTTTCATAGCGTTTGCACAAGTGCTATGAAAAGTTGTGACCCTATTATAGCGGGCTCTGTCATAGCGTTCTTAAACGCTATTAATGTATATCATAGCGTTTTTCAAATGATATAAATACTTCTAAATGTTGTAGTGTGATTATTTATATTGATATGATGATTGTTGACTAGACCCCCTACGATTCTAGGGTGATGGGTTGATGGTTGTGGTTTAGATGATGATAGACTGAACCTTGTAAACAGATTGGACCCTGAGAGTTGTGAGATAAAACCCTCGCAATGATGATAGAGGAAACCACGGCCGTGGTTTCCCAAGATCCTGCTGTGGTTTCCTCTATCGTGCACCCAACGTTATATCCTTTAGACTTGGTTAGAGATTGCCTAAGCTTTAGCCTTGTTGAACCTTCCTCTTGGCTTTGTGAGTTAACTTGAGACTTATCCGGTGATGATTAATTCTATTCCCTTAGGTTGAATGGTTGGTTTGAAACTATCATTCCTTTCCATTGAAGCATTGAGACTTACCCGGTACGTGATAAGTTTCTTTGGATTGAAATAATGGATAGTGAGACCTCCCCCGTGATCTATCCTATCTTTGAAAC
Organism: Fagopyrum esculentum; assembly: GCA_033239045.1. NCBI lineage: Eukaryota > Viridiplantae > Streptophyta > Magnoliopsida > Caryophyllales > Polygonaceae > Fagopyrum > Fagopyrum esculentum. The sequence continues at coordinate 143,248,544 of BSUD01000005.1, forward strand.
GCCTTACCTTCGCAATCCCAGCTCTGTCCTACACATCTTTAGACATATTGAATTGAAAACCATAATCAGATACTTTGATCTCTAGAATCCGCTTTCCCCCAATTATTCTTATATCTTTATCATCGTTATTGATCATTGCTTGCTTGCTTTCGAAGTGCTTTACTGATTTTGTTCTCACCGAATCCCTGAGATCGACTCCGGAATATTAGCCCTTATTGTGATTGATCCGTATACTGCGGGTTCGCTAATCGTTTAAGCTATATTTCAGGATATTAATATAAAGCTTTTTGCAAACACTTTGGAGCGAACATGTCCTTTTTGGGGGGATCTTTAGTGGCGGCCTGCTTCTTTGTCTATTCGTATGGGGGTCTTGGTTTATACTCAACTTGAAGACCTTTTCTTATGCTTTTGTGGCCTTACGGCCCTAGACTTGGACCCTTGAAAACCACACACTGCGGGATAGTGGAGTAGTTGATATGGGCTTTGAGTTTTTTTGGAGCGTTGGGCAAGCTTCAAACTTCTATTCATAGTTAAGATCTTTCTGGTTTTACATTCAATAACGCCCGTCCCCTTGAAGCCCAAATGCTTTGGTGAGTGCTCTTTTTAGTAAGACAATGCAAGCGACGAAAGGGACTATTGATTTGACGTACTCTTAGACATAAAGTGATTTTTAAGTGTGTGCAGTCAACGCATAGTCAAGACTTCTTTCTGCCATACTCATTGATTGACTTGGACAATGTATGTCTCTTGTGAGTATTACACGATCTTAAATATCGGCTTATGATTTCTTTGTTCCCGGTTGATGCGATTTGTCCTATGCCTAATTGTTGGAGGGTTTTTTATGCCTTTGGGGAGCACACGGTTCATTGTAAAGAACTCTCTGGATTCAAACATAGGCATGATTTGGTTCATGATGTCTTATGTGACGCGTTTAGGAGAGTAGAGGTTTCGGCTAAGAAGAAGCCACTTGTAACCTTCTTGACTGATCCACGTGAAGAAAAATCTACGTTGAGGCCGACATATGTGTTGGTGTTTGGATGAGTGGGTGACAAACATGCTTGTATTGATTTGACGGGGTCTCCCCTCTAGTTTATTTTGGTAGCGGGCCTATTTGTGGTGGGTTAGACGACCCTCAATGCGGCCTCTACGAAGGTGGCTAAGCATGAAAGAGCTTGTGTCAAAAATCAACCTGTATTTTTTCCGTTCGCTTTTGACACGTTTGGTTTCTAGCGGAAGATGCCGTCGAGATTCTTCTGAGAATATAGCAAGTATTACACAATAATGTTGTGTCGACTAGATTTTCAAACGTAATTTAAAAAAAAAATTCAAATTTACTATTTAAAATCGATTATCAACACAACTTTGTTATCCTCTAACCTTCTACCACATTATTGTATGACTCATAGTATGTAAACAATATTAACCGAACTTGTTGGGTAATGATGGTACCCATTAATGGGTGGTTCCCAAAGCTTCATATAATTAAAATCATCCTTCTAATTATTATATCATATGCTAATTGCTTTATCATCCATTTTCTCATTCACATTATTATTTTATAATTGGTAAAGTTTATTTTCTCAGAGACAATTAATAATTGAAAAAGAAAGGAAATAAAAATAAAGATGGTGAATTAGTACAGACTAAACCATAACATATGCTTTCAGCATAAAGACGCTTTGATGTAATCACATATTCACATGCTTCTCATTTCACTGTGATTCGTGTTTTCTCCCTTTTAACCAATCCAAATCTTTTGTCCCTGATCCTGTCTCTGAATTTTTATTCGTCCACATGACCCCTATTTTTAATATCTGAACCCAATTAACAATTAAAACTTCAATTTTTGTTAAATATAGAGGGCACGTGGACGAATAGGAATTCAAGGGACAACATGAGAGACAGCGTCATGGACAGAAGATTTAGATTGCCTTTTAACCCCTTCCTATAAAGATACATAAAATAAAATATAGTTGATTAGATTAACATAAAATGTGATTATATTTATAAGGACAAATGATAAAAATATATAAACTATTAATAGTCAACTAAAAATGTTCCACTTTTAAAATTACTATTTTTTACAAACAATGTGAAGGACTTTTTATCATTGATTTACATCAGTATCACCTAATAAACTAATTTTAATACAATTATCATCTCATCAATTGTTAAAAATCCCACCCAATTTTTTTTTGTAAAAAAATTAATAATTTTATACAAATCGTGACCGAATGTCATTCCATTAATAGAACTTCTAATTTAAAAATAGCTCCTGAAAAACATAAGAAAATAAATCCAAAAATATAATTCCCGATTTGTTATAAAAAATTTGTACACTTGGATTTTTTCACGAATTTTATTTTCCCATAAAAGAAAATTTTATTTTTTTCGGAAATTTCGTTAGACGATGCTTTTTAATAGTTTTTATACTATTAATTAATTTCAAAATTTAGGACTATTTTATTTTCCGGGTCTTTGTATTATACTTGGATTTCCAAAACAGTCTCAAGTGTAAAGTTTTTGTGAAAAAAAATTAGCTTAAAAAAAACAGATTTTTATTCTCGACTTGCTTTTAGAAAATTTTCTAGGAGTTTATTATCAAAATTAAACAATTTATTGATTAGTCAAATAAAATAAGCGAAAATTTATAAAAAGTTTTTTTTATAGTAATTTATCAATGAATGAAAACCGTATAAAAAATAATTTTTAGGCGATAATTTATTTACGAGCTAGTAATTTTTATATATTTTTTTTATCCATGGATGATTTTTCCATTTATCATACTACACTTCTTGTGATAAATTATGAATCCTACTAGTAAATATTGAAAAAATCAATAAAAAAAAGTTTGTAAATATAAAAGAATCATATATGGAAAAATACTAAAAATATCACAAAATGGAAAAAATGATGAATGTCATTATTCTCTGAAAAAAGGAAGAATAACTTCATTTCACTCATTCTCAATGCAAAAATTTAATGACAATAAGTGAAAATAGTAGATTGATTTACCAAAAAAAAAAAAAATCTTATTTTTTCCAATTAGAAAATGATCTACACTCAAAATGAAGCAACTTGTAATTATCTGCATGCCATCATATGTAATTATGTTTATAAACCATTGTTATATCAAAGAGATCATGATGATGTCTCACGAAAGAAGAATCAAACGGTGTTGGCATGTCTAGTGCATCTTATTCTCCGTGGACCCGCAGCCACACGATTACTTCTCATCCAAACGACAACTCCCATGGAATAAAACTCAGAGAGTAAAAAAGAGCATAAGGGCAGCTGATCTTGAAGCTTTTTGCCTTGCAAAATTCCTTTTTTATTATTAAATTAATTTTTTGTTCAGACTATAATAAAATCGAAATTTGATGAACATGGAAGAAAAGCGAAGCCACTGTTTTGCCTTTCTCTAAAGCTATCATTGCCATTAATTGATGCCTGCTCCTTCTTCTACTGTTAACTTCTTTCCATCATAATCATTCGTTTCTTTCATCATCTCTATCTAGCTCTTTGGATCAAGCAGATGCGCGGGAAGAACTAGCCGTTGAGTGTTCGTGTGTCCTTTCTATGGTAGGTTTCTGTTTCTGATTCTGCAACTACTGTCGAGTTTGATTTGAAGCTATTTCTGGTGCATTAGATTATCGACTTCGCTAAAATGCAAATTTGTGGTTTTCTTGTGGATTTTGATGATTGAATTCCTGTCCTATTGATGAGATTTTGGTCGAATTGATAGCGATTTTGTACAATGTGGATCTTGTTTTTGCATTTTTGTTTCTACTTGTATAACTTGTATCTTTTAATTTAATGAATTTCAGCTTAAATAAATTTTGGAGAAGTTCGATTAATTGCTGGGGCTGCGGAAGTAAGTCGACTTGGAATTTGTATTTATTCAGCATGGAAGATTTAAACTAGGTTTCTGCGTTCTCCTGTCGTTGGCTTCAAGTTACTATGAATAGCTTAACCAAAACCTAATGATAGGTTTCTTCTTTTGTTTCACTATAACGCAATTGTTGAATGATTTTAATTCTAATAGCTCAACATTGATTTCTTCATTGAACTAAGCTTGTTCTGATTAAGCTATGAGCAAGATATTACAATTCCTAATTTTGTTTACGTTTGCTACTTGAATCTTTGCAGGGTCTATTTACTTTAGCCGGGTTTTCTGTTCCGTTGTATTGATCTGAAGATTCATGAGCTAGTGTAGAGGTAGACTTTAATAGAATTCCAGCATCTTGTTTTATCAATCGGCTGCGTGGGTGCCTGCCTTACTATATCCTTTTGATTTCCATTCAGGAAACATGGCAAAAAAGCATAAGAATCATATTGGAGGTATGTAGACTTCAATAGCCATGTGCCTCAAAGGATGGATATACTGAGGATCATCACACTTGTGAATGTGGTTTACTTATAAAATTGCTATGGGTGTGAATGAAATGGAAATCAATCAGTGCTAGGTATTAGTGATGATCTGATCCAAAACAGTCAAACTTTGGTCTAATTAATCTTTAAAATAACAATGTTCCAACCTAATTAATTTTAAAATGACAGAAAACAGATGTCCCGATTCCAGGAAATCTCAAGATGAAATTTTGTTTTTATGAAAACAACAGAAATCCTGCTTTAAGACTTGTTTTTCCCATGGCTGATGATACAAATCAAAGTTGTATACTGACTTTTGCAGGTTTTGAAGCTCCCCGGAATAGTTTAGAGTTGCCAGCAGAGTCTTACCACTCCTGTTGTAATGTCAAAGAGTACGAACCGGTAATTACCTTGATATTAAATTGCCAAAGGACTTCTTGTTGTGCATTCTAGTGGGTTGGTCTTTGTGACAATATCATATTTTTGCCTTGATCTTAGTCCAGTTAGCTGTTTGCAATGTGATGGATTGGGAGCTGGTTACTGAGATGTAAAGGAATGATTGCACTTTACATTTCATATTAGTTATGGCTCTTTTTAAATGTAAAGTGTAAACTAGTAATGAATTGTAGCTTGTGAAGCCAGTTTGTCTTGCCTCTGGTTTTTTACCCGCCAGTAAACTGCACATCTGCAACTCGTTATAATTTAGCTTCAATTCTCCTTGTTGATTATTGCTGCAAAAATTGTGATATCTGTTTCTAGCTTTTTATAGTAAGGTCCAATATATCATGTTAGTCACTCATAGTTGGTGATTATTTGTGCTAAAGTGTTACATGTATGTGAACTTTTCATAAGACATCGCTTTTTCATGTCCAGAACTCTTATATTGTGAGTCAGAACATGCCCAAACGTGGCTCCTTTTCTACTAATGCCTCAATGAAGAAGTTGATCAGCGATGAAATGTCCAGAGGATCGAATCACAAGCAGCGTGGTCCAAGTGTTGTTGCTCGTCTAATGGGAATGGATGGGTTCCCATCAGATACAGACTCGATGGTTCAACATTTGGAACTAGAGGATGACAGTGCAGGACTAGGTGTTTTGCAGAAAAATAGGGAAATGATCTCAAATGGCTATGCTCGTAAAAAGTCTTCAAGGGATAAGGATCTTCACTCATCTGATAAGCATGTATACTCTCAATCATTAAGTAATGGAATGGAGCTGGGGAAGCCGCGATCCCGGGTACATCCTCAGGAAAAAGAACTACAGCAGTTCAAGAAAGATTTTGAAGCATGGCAAGCTTCTAGATTTATAGAATGTGCAAAAGTTGTTGAACTGGAAAAAATTCCTGACCAATGGCTTGCTCAGTTGGATCTGTCCAAGGAGAAAGTGTCTGCTTATGAAAATGCAAAAAAATCAGCTTTCGAGAAGGCACAGGCAATCATGCGTGAACGTGATGCGGTGAAGCGTAAGACTAAGAGTTCCTTTTCTCCTAAATACAAGAAGTCAAATGCTTTCAGAACAAAGAGTATGGATATGGAGTTTGAGGATGTTTCAATGATGGCTTTCGATAAGAGTTCTGATAAATCTTATGTTCCTGCAAGAATTGTAATCTTGAAGCCTGGTCCTGAAAGCTTTAGCTCAAACGATGAGTCATGGGCCAGTAGTTCAGGCTCTGTGGATGATAGAGATTGTATTGAGGATCTTCTTGAAGAGGTCAAGGACAGATTGAAATCTGAAATACGCGGGAAAATGTCTAAAAGAGGTAATGTGATAAGAGGAGGTGGAATTGAAACACCCTTCAAGGAGAGGCCAACACATCCAAACCAAACAGATGAAGATCTCAGAACGCGAACAACCATTACTGCAGATCCTGCAAAAAGATTGCGTAGATCAGAATCAACAAGGTCATATAGAAGTCAAATCCACCCAAATGAAAATTTGTCTGAGCGATTGAGGAGTGTCCTAAATGGAGAAAAACATCAGGATACATCAAACATCTTTAACTGCAGCTCAAGACAGATAGACATTGATGACACAAGGGGACGGCTAGAGCAAGTGAGGAACATTTTAAATGCTACAAATGGGAGGAACCACTGGAATGATAGCAACCATGGAAATTATGCAGAGGCAAGGTCCTTCAGGCATGAATTTGCTGACGAAGAAACATCTGAGGAGGAGTTGTCTCCTAGGAATCTTGTGAGATCTTTGTCAGCTCCTGCATCAGGAACATCATTCGGAAAGCTTCTTCTAGAAGATCGCCACATACTTACTGGGGCTCATGTTAGAAGAAAGCATGAAGCCATTGAAAGTGTAGGGAACAACAGGAAAGATGAGAAGAACGAAAGGTTCAAACTTCGTGAAAAGGTAACCAATATCAAATACAATTTCACACTTAAAGGAAAGTTGTTCAGCCGAAAGTTCCATTCATTTGATCTATCCCAAGGGAATGAGTATGACTTAATAAAAGATATCAACAGCGGACCAACAGTTCTGTTGAACTTACCAGACAGAAATGTAAGTGCACATTCTTCTCATTGATTATTTTGAGCTATAATAAATTATGTTTGCATATATTTTTAAACTAGCTTTCTGATCAAATGATACCAGGAGAACTACACTGAGGTGCCCCCGAGCCCGGCATCTGTATGCAGCAGTCCTCATGAAGAACTTTGGAAGACAGCAGATGATCCCAACTCAATATCAAGATCAGATATAACTTCAGTTGAAGATCAGATTGTTGGAAATGCTTGTAGAGACATGAGCTCAAATCATAATGGTAAGCAAAAGTTATAAATATTGCATCATATCAAATTCAGTTTCATTGGGTCTAGTATTTGAATATTCATTTATATTCTACTATTCTGTCTGGGTAAAATGGCTAACTAGACTTTTTACCACCATTACTTTATCAAGAGTACTCGTAGCATAAACTCATTTAGTAAATAGACCCTATTTAACTCAATTCTTTTATCTAGGGAAATTACATTTAGGGTAAAATTGGAGGGTTTACAAAACAAAAATCTATAAAAAAGAGTCTAATCAACCCAATTCTTTCTTCTTATCTTTCGATTCATAGGATCCGAAGAGTCTGAAGTCACAACTATTACAGATGATCCTTTAGACACGGAAATGGAAAACTTGGAAGATGAATCAGAGGCTTACATTAGGGATCTGCTAGTTGCATCTGGCTTATATAACGGGTCATCCAAGAATTTTTTTTCTAGTTGGGATTCCAATGTGAAACACATTGATGACTGGGTCTTTGATAAGGTGGAAGCATCTTACATTAAACCGAATGAGCCCGAAGATCACAACAACGAATGGTCTTTCCACCACAAAATGCTATTTGATCTGTTAAACGAAGCCCTTACCATAGTTCTTAAACCATCCAAAACCATTTCCAGATTCAGAAGGAACATAACCAGTCCAACGCCGTCCCAAACTCCACAAGGGCGAAAGTTGTTACAGAAAGTCTGGGGGATCATTTATCAATACATCAATCTACCACAAGATAATGAATTTCCTTCTCTTGAAGATATGGTGTCATATGATCTTGGTTCACTACGCTGGTTTGATCTGATTGACGAGGAGCTTAAAGTTGTGTGTAAGGATCTTGAAGTGAAAATCACAAGCGAGCTCATTGAAGAAATCATCAAGGATATGCAAGCTGCAGCAAGCTAACTAGGTATGTGAACAAGTTTCTCGTTTTGATCATTATATTGCAATTCATTTATATGTATGGCAGCCTTAATTGAAAGGCTATTGTCCCTGCATTCTTGTTATGTTCTTGATGAGATCTTGTTCTTCAGGCTTTTGTGAAATAGGATAGGGTAATGGTACATTAGTTAACACGTACGTACCACAACACAACTTGTATATGATCATATGTAAGCAAAATGTGGTACCCTGGTAAAGTGGATTAATGCAAGTGTTCATTTCACTTGGGCTATGTTTGACGGTTCATCCATAAAGACCAAAATATTAGTATAACTTTTTTAACCTTTTAATAAAATGTATAAAATACTATATATATATATAGGGTCCAGTTCCGGTGAGGAGGACCTTGCAGATATGAATGAGGAGAGCCGGGGTGGTGACATGTAGCATGCCACGTCACTTTTTTTTTTTTTTCAGCGTTTT
>BSUD01000005.1:143257246-143324292 GCA_033239045.1 Fagopyrum esculentum
CGTTTTTTAACATTAATTGTTCATTTTTGTAAAAAAAAATTTTTGGATTTTTAAAAAAAATTATACTATTCTTTCAAATCGTGTTAATAAAATATGATGGTCATTTTTTTACCAGTATGTATTCATTTTTTTTTACAGTTATGGTGTTTATAATATGATGTTCATTTTTTTTTGAAAATTATACTTTTCTTTAAAATCGTGTTTATAATAATCAAAGATCGATTACATAAAAAATTGTGAAATCAAAGAGAATACAAGACGATTCAGGTTTTGTTTCTTCAAATTTCTACTCTCACTCTTTAGATTTTCATTCTTAAGGTTTAGGTTTCATTATGATTGATGTTTGTGTTCGAAATCAAATTTGTTTGAATCATTTTGTGTTTGATAAGTTTGATTGAGAAAATACATGTATATACATATGTTGAGTTGGTCTAATAGCTCCAATTGAATAATCTATATGCTCCTTTTAGTGTGCACGCAAACTGTTCGGTAAAATGCCTTATAGAAAAATAGTTTATAATATTCACAGGAACAATGATATAAAAAGTATGAACACTGACAAATAAAAATATGAACAATGACGTATAAAAGTATGAACACCAATTACTTATCCATAACTTTGACACATACATAACATATTATGATAATCTTTTAACGTTTTGTGATGAATTTTTTTATTTTTTGTGGTTATATACAGTAAATGAACATCTATGCATTATAAAATGAACACAAAAAAATAAATGGACATGACACTTTGATGAATAAAAATACTATGAACACCGATGTATAAAAACATGAACAATGACATATAAAAGTATGAACACCGATGACTATTTTGAACGTAAGGATATTTTTCCAGATGTTTAGTCAATTTACAAAAATGTCATTAATAATGAGCGTGTGAGAGCCCTTGATTTAAATTCATCCAATGGCTTACAACCCTCCTAATTCCTATCTACAAGCTCTCTCCTCACTTGAACTAAAATCTATATATATATATATATATATATATATATATATATATATATATATATATATATATATATATATATATATATATATATATATATATATATATATGATGTAAAAAATAATAATAACTACGAATAATAATAATAATAATTAGGAATCCAACAATAACTACGAATAATCCACTCAACCAACAATAACTACGAATAATACATTAAACGATATCGCACATTCGTAACAAAACTGATAATAATTACGAATTTGTACTCATGTTCTCACGTTAGGGGTGTTCTCATAGTATCTATACTATATATATATATATATATATATATATATATATATAAATAAAGGGTTTCAAGCCACATTGTCAACATGTGTTGGCAATTCCAAGCCACGTAGTGTTGGCTAATTTAATGCAAACCCAACAACTCTTAGAAGGAAGTAAAACTGTAAGATAACGACCTTATGGTCCATTGCCGGTTGCCCAATCCACATCTTCACGCCACTTGTTGCTCCTTACTCGACTTCTATCTATCGATTTTATTCTCATTTTTCTTCCCTCCAAAATACAATAAATTAGGGTGGAAACAAATTCCGAAAAAATATGTCACAGGATACGGACCTTAACTTCTTTATCCAGAAAGACTCGTCCTGTATATATTAAAATTTTAACTAAAAATATAAATAAAATTGAATTCATAAGCATAAAAATTTATAAGTTGGGTTTTGACAAAATCTTCTACAATGATATGTATGTGAAACGGCCACCCTACGACCTACGACTTTCTTGGTCGTTTCGCTCGTCTACTACTTCAAATCGTGGATCTTCACTTTCAGGCATATTCAAGAGACTTTGTGTTACAATTCATCAGTCATGTAAAGTCTTCACTTCGACTCCGACTTTCAAGAGGATGCAATTCTAACACAATTGATGTCGTAAATGCTTGAAACACATAAAACCCAAGGTAAATACCGAAATACAGAAAATGAGCACTTTCCTCACAAATAGAGATGGATGAGATAGTAAAAGGGGCATGAAATGCAAGAATCTAAGGTCTAAAAAGTGTTACATTTGACACTCATCAATGACACATTGGAGCGCTATAAGGCCGAACTTGTTATTCTCGATAATAATTAAAGAGAAGGTATTGATTTTACTAAGACCTTTTCTCCGGTTGCTAAGTTGGTTTTAGTTCGTCTGTTTTTATTTGTTTCATAGATCAAAGGTTGGCGCATGTACATCAAATGGATGTACATAATGCCTTCATTCATGAGGAGATTACCCATACATGATCAATTATAAAACAAAGACAATATATAAAATTAAGAAATACATAAACTCACAATTGTTTGGTTCTATCAAGGCGAACCTTCAAAGCAAAGCTAACAACTATTTGACGACTAGTGTAAGGAGAAATCTGAGTAACTACGGAATTTAGAAAGAATCAGCGTCATAACCCTACCTACGACCGAGGTATGCTTATATAGTTGGGAGAAAATCGGAGTTAGGGTTACACAAAATTATATCCCTTCCAAAGATAAAATCATAGTTTTGGAAGCCCTTACCGCGGAAGTCGAAACGTCCAGCCAAACGGCTGTCATACGGCCGTTTGCTAGCCGTAGGTCTGACCGTTTGGCAACATTGTTTTGACAGCTTTTTTTATAATTCAGTAAAACTGACTTCCCCGTTACTTTAGTAGGAACTATGTGACCCATGAGTACTACTTTCGAAGCTCTTTTAAAGATTTGCAACTTTTCGGTTGACATGACTGCTCAAATCCAAAGGGAAGATGACCTAAATTGGGAATCTCTCAAAGGTCGTCATAAAATGCATTCAATTCCAATGGGTTCCATTTGGCTTCTTAAATCTTCAGTCAATCTTGATATTTCCATTGCTTTGGTATTTTCATATCATTATACTCCATAAATGGTATTGAATGCTTGAAATCCAAAATATGGAACAAGAAATTTTTTTACACTATAACGAAGTATAGACGAGCTTTATGACCATATAAATGCATGATTATAGAGTTTAACTCCTCGGACATTTTGTTCACTCAAGTTATTGACCAGACATCTTGTTAAGCTTCAGAAGTCCAAAGTGACTTTCAAGTAAGAATGTGATACAAGGGACATTGTTAAATTTATCTTTTTAATATCCGTCGGGTCTAAGACGTGGAGGGGATGCACGCCACAAGTGAACCTACGCACATTAACCTTCGGGGTTCCATCCTAAAACCAATTGGCAACAGGAGGAGTAGCCCTAGTACTTATATGTTAGGTTCACACACTATCGTATTGTCGATGTGGGACTTTCCCTACACCTCAACAGACATAATTAGGAACAAGCTCCATGGTTACTTCAAGAATCACTCTTTCCTAGACTCATTAAACTCTTGGTTGGATTCCTATTTACCCTTGGAGAAGTATATGGAGCTCGAAATCTCTTTAGCTTGAGGGGCTTGTGTGTGTGAAGATTACAATTGTGATAGAGATTCTTTGGACTATTGGTGCCACTTTTTGTTTACAAGAATCACTATTGGCTACCGAGGAAGATCGATTCTTATATAACATGTGTTCGTCGCTTCCCTGCTATGTATTCCATTACAAGAGTCGCTATTGGCGACCAAGGACTCGGAGAATATATAATGTTGGATCATATAGTATTAGGGCCCGTTTGGTTTTAACTCCGGAATCGGAAACGAAATGGAAACGAATCTAGTCAATACGTATACCCTTGTTCATTAAAAATTTTGGAATCATTCCTTGTGGTTTGTAGTTATTGGATGAGAGTTTGATTACTATACCCTATAGGGTAACAAAATGTGTGGAAGCAAGTGCATTTTTCATTAAACTATGAGAATGATTCCATAAAATTTCATGAATATGAATATACATATGGACTAAATTCGTTTTCGTTTCCGGAGTTGGAACCAAACGGGCCCTTAGTATATCTAAGAGAGACTTCTAGTGCGATGTCTTGGAACGAAAACAATAATTAGTGCATAGATTAGTATAATGACTTATAAAAATCTCAATTTATCAAATTGTAAATAGAGATAAAAATTACTCGTTTTTATAGTTTCATTGAGTCAACTTTTGTATTGTGTTCACTTTTGTGTAAGTATATTGATAACTATTATTATAAATTTTCGGTTGCTTACTTTGAACTCCTCAAAATTGAAATTTGAAAAACAATAAAATTAATTGAATATAGAGAGGCTTAACTTTTTTTTAAAATTAGTTTAATTGATAATAGGGTGGGTAAGAGGGAGTGTCTATGGCAAACTAGCGATCTCATTTGATTTTGGGGTTCATGTGTTGTTACAGCCATTCATTGGTCTAAGATCGGTTTTCTTAGACGATACGAGCAGGGTTTCTATCCCTCGATGCTCTCGTTTGTAATTTGTTTTCCTTAATAAAGCACCTTGCGCAAGGAGTGGTCCCCTCCTACTTATCAAAAAACAAAAAAGAGTGCCTATGAATCAAAGTTCGAAGCGTTAATATTTTATGATAATGAACGTGTTTATGAAATTTGACAGAATAGAATATACATTTGGGATATTTTAATAAATTTGATATCTTGTTCACTAAAATAAAAAGGTAAGTGTATATTTTGCATCTAAAAATAATTATGAGACCCATTAGCAACAATGATTAACCATATCTAATCCGATTGAATAGCCAATTGACTTTTGACTAGGCATCAGTCTTATCGAAATCACCTGTTTTGTTTATTTTTTTTTTCTGTTTTTTTTTTCAGATAGATTGATCCGACGACGATCGGATCTATCTAAAATAAAATTAAGGTGAGGATTTAATTATCCTTAACATTTAGTTTTTATTGCAAACAATTATGATGTAGAACAAATATAATACAATATTTTTAGAAAAAATATTGTCAAACCCCTAAAGTTGGCCTATTTTAGTGGGGCCAGAATTTCCGATTTGTGTTTAAAATACGATAAAGATCCACTACTTGTAGACTGGGCAGTGGAAAAAGCTGTTCATCGGGTCCTCTCACTTTAAACTCCAAATCAACTTTTCCTTTTCTAAATAATCTAATTACTATTATATAACCAAATTTTATCTTTTTTTTTTTTGAATATTGTTAATTTTAATAGTACATATCTAGTGATTTAATTAAACAAATATATGATTTAATTTTAATATTTCACAGTGAGGATTTTATATGTTAAATTTTAGAAATTAACTAAAATAAATTTTGTTAAACATGGCGAGATATAGTGAATACCTTGTATAGCTAGTTTTATTAACAATTAAGTTCACCACCTTCAATCGTTTTTAAACTTTCAATTACTCTTCATTACACTTTTGACATCACAATTAATACAATAATTACCAAGCTTCATACATTTTGTTTATAAAACATGTAATACTTTCCGTTATAGATATTTTTTGAAAGGTTAATAGTAGCACCCGATTCGATCGGTTTTACCACTGCACATTCGAATTTTTTCATACATGTCTCAGGATAATTCGAGTTCGAATTTGCAGGCTAACACTTAAAGAATATTTTAAATATATTAGCTTAAAAAGTCAACGATTTTAACAACTTTTAATTAAAATTTGTTTGTTTTCACGTAGTCTTGTATATTCATCATTCTACTTCCACCTTTTTTTCACTAGAGCAAAATTTTTTTTTTCCCCCCTTAAGACTAGATTTTAAACACGAAAAAGTAAATTGTGTTTCTTTTAATTTATAATAAAGAGAATTAAAATAGTATAACAACAAATCAAATCTCATGATATTATAATATCGTTGAATATTGTAAGTTGGGAAAAATGTGTGTGAAAGTTTATCAATTTCAAGATTCATCCTTTATCTATATAATTTTATATTAGACATTAGAAAAAAGATAAATAGTATATGACAATCAATTTTAGTCGTCTTACCAAAAAAAAAAAAATAAAAAATTTAGGGTTCGTTTGGTTCGAACTCTGAAAACGAAAACGGAATGAAAACGAATTTAGTCAATATGTATATCCTTATTTATAAAATTTTGATTTCATCTAAAACGCACTTGCTTCCCCACATTTTGTTTCCCTATAGGGTATCAAAAGTAATCAAATTATACACCAATTACTTCAAATTACTGATTCTAAAAACTTTTATTAATAAAAAAATACGTATGAACTAGATTCGTTTTCATTCCGTTTTCGATTCAGGAGTTAAAACTAAACGGGCCCTTAGTCTTTTTAATTCTGTATATTCAACACGTGAAATAACAACTCTTAAGAAAATATTGTACCAAATATATTTAGGATATGTATAAGAAAATAAATCTATTTAATTAGCGATATATATTCCAATATCAACTAATTAACTTTAACTTAAGCTTCTTGTTTTCAAACGTGCCAAAGAAAATCGAAGAAACTTAATGAGAGGTCTCACTCTCACTTTTTTGGCAAGTGTCAACTAGTGAAGAAGATTCAATAACCAAAGATATCTAAGGGAGACGTTAGAGTGTGGAGACGACTACGGTACACCCTCGCCTTCTTTTTCAACCTTCCTTTTTTTGTCTTTTTATAATTGCTCTGCGCGTCTCCCGACAAGATTTTCTCTTCCACCGAAAGAAAGAAAGAAAGAGAGAGTTTGTCTGCGATGAACTGAGGAGCGAATTCGATCGGAGAGACAAATGATGGCGGAATGGGAGAATCAACCACCAAATGCTCCACTCCAACCTTCCAATCAGTTCACCGAAGCCTCTGGAAACCATGAAATCGCCTCCACCACAGCCGGAGGAGGAGTTAACAGTGCTCTGTACGTCAAAGTCATGACCGACGAGCAACTTGAAGTACTTCGCACTCAGATCGCTGTTTATGCCTCCATTTGTGAACAGCTTGTTGAGATGCACAAGTCTGTTACTGCTCAGCAAGATCTCGCTGGTTTGATCTCTTTCGCTTTCCCTCTTTGTACGTAATTACTTGTTGTGTTAGTCGATTTCAGTTGTCTGTTCGCGCAATGATTGGATTTTGATATTTGATTCAGCATGTAAATATTTCGTTTTTATTTTTTTGTTTGAGAATTGAGTTCGGTTTAGCTTGCTTTTTTTCACTGTTGTTACTTTTTTGTACTGAATTTCGTTTATGGTGAATGAATGCGTGTTGGTTGGATCTTGCAATCTGAGTATAAAATCTAACCTGTTAGGGTAATGTGTCGTTATATTCATACCAAATCAAGAGTTTTCGTGTTTTTTTTTTCTTCTTATTCTTCTCGAATTATCATTATGTGTGGAGTTCTGCTGTTTGATGAAGGATGTACCTGTTTTTCCAATTGAAATGGATACATTGATCTGCTGAAACTTTACTTGATTACCGGATCAATTTTTTGCATACAGAGCTTTCATAACTGAAGTTCCATCTTAGGAGGTCATTGAGTCACTCGAGTCTGGTTAGAACTTGCGATCATAGTGTGCGCATCTCTGTTGGTCCTGTCTTTCTTACTAGAGATATTGAAATGATACAGTCTTGTTGCAATTCTTAAGGGCCTGAATATGAATGCACTGATCAATTAGTGAAAATTAGATTTTAAAGTGATTATGCTATTGTAAGCTAAATAACTGAATGATATACACCATATATTTCCTGTTTCAGATATGCAGCAGAACGAAATTGGCTGATATATCCGAGTGCCTAATCTTATGATAATATCATAATCTAGATTGAGGAGTATTGCTATCTCATTGTGTTGCTTTTGTTGTCTAGCACTTTATTGAAAATTATGATTCCAGTCATACTGATGTTGGATTTTGAAACATTAGTAGTTTGATCAGAATCTTATTCTTGGTGGTACCTCAGGAGTTAGACTGGGAAGTTTGTACTGTGACCCCTTGGTTACATCTGTTGGCCACAAGATTACGTCTCGGCAAAGGTGGACTCCAACACCTCTGCAGCTTCAAATTCTCGAGAGTATCTTTGACCAAGGCACAGGAACACCAAGCAAGCAGAAGATCAAGGACATAACTGCTGAACTATCTCAACATGGACAGATTTCTGAAACAAACGTCTATAACTGGTTCCAAAACAGGCGTGCCAGGTCAAAGCGGAAGCAGATAAATTCATCATCTAACAACGCTGAATCCGAGACTGATGCTGACTCACCCAAAGAAAATAAGAGAAAACCTGAAAATTTCCAACCTCAACATGACTCAGCTACTGCCGAAGATTACTGCTACCAAGGTCAAGAGATCAGCTCTGAGATCCATTCGATTGATCCTCAGGCGAGTAAAGTGGAGCCTGTATTTCCAACAGATGGAAGTGTCAAGGCTTCTCAAAGTTTGGGTCATCTAGCTTTCTGTGAAAGTATGATGGAGCAATCAAGTATGTATATGCAATTTCATTCCCTCATTTAGTTTGCGGTTCATGTGTTCGTACCGTGTTTATTATTATCCTTTCTGCTTACCGCAATGCTAAATTTTTTAGTATAACTTATATACCCGAAACTTGACATTAGTGGATTCCACCCTTGAGATGAACCTGATACCTGTATTCACCTTCTACATAAATACACTATTACATTTTGATTCCTTAAAAGTTATCTTGTGTTGGCTTAGAAGGTTGAGATGGGACATGTGTTTAACGCCTAGGGATGCCTAGAGCTTGTAACCGTTGTTCTTTACCTTAAGGTTTTGAAAAAATCTTATGTGCTCACTGCCCACTAGTAAATTTTTACGGTAAAGGCCCGTTAACTTTTTAGAGAATAATAAAAATAGGTTGATGTTAGACGTTAAGACAAACCCATCTAAATTACTTATAAAAATATCTAATTTCGCTTAACGGATTTGAGTTTTATTTTTGGAGAGAGCATTTCTAATCTGCGGAGTTGAGTTTTATTTAGGGTGCAGAAATAGGGAGATAGTTAACCTAAAAATATAGGTTCGATTAATATCTCCGTAAAAATAAAAGAAATTTGTCAGGGTACTAGGTCTGATTCCCTAAATCTTCAACCGTTGCTGGGAACCAGGAACTCAAGCTCCCCTTTTCCAGATTTCAGATTGTGATGATTGACTTAGTGGTCCAAAACTTGAAATTTCATTTTGCTTTTACCGTGTTCAATTAGAGATCCGTTGTTGTGATTGTTGAACCTGAATTAACAAAATCACAACAGCATTCTTACATTCGTACCTTATTGAACAGAAAGTAAACAAATAATCAAATTTCGAGTTTGGACCACTAATTCAGGCATCATAATACTGATAAGTTCAACAAAATCCGAAATATGGGAATCCAGGACCTTGAAATTCTCACCAAGAACGGCTGAAAAATTAGGGGAATCAAACCTAGGACCGGTTGCCGCTGGGTACCTTCGTCAAGTTGTTAGCTCAAATTTTTATTATTTTTTAGAATAGCTAGCTTGAAGTTGCCGCTGGATACCTCGGGTTGGAAATGCTGACTAAGAAGTATGTTGATCATTCCTTCAGTTTTGTTGTTCATCACTCATACTAATTGCTAAATCAGATATGAAAACCCTGTTTGCATCTTTAATCTTCTTTGACCATCTCCTCATGACATATAATGCAAACAGATCATAACAAGTCTCTTATGTAGCCATCAATGCTTTTATGATATTTGCTTGAAATTTCTCCTTGATACAAAATGCTAAAATTTTCCTTATAAATGACAGTTAATGACTTCATTGGGAAGATGGAGCTTCCCGGAAACTACCATCCCTACCAACCCGACGAAGATTACAGCATGACAGGCTGACGTACTCACCACAACAGCATATTCTCCTCGTATTTCCTCCTCCTGACAAGAGCACTTGCAAAACTAGAAGCCAAGCCGAAGTCTCATATAGAGATCACCGTGCTAGGTAGCAGTTGACGCAAAACAAAAATTGCACTTCAAGAAACAGAAAGAAGTGCATTCTTCTATATTGTTTGAAGCCCATGTATCATAACCTTGTCTGTAGATGACCATATTCAAACTGCCTATATTACAAGTGTGCGTCGAGGCGACTACACTAGCCAAACTTGTTCAGGTTTAGGACCAAGATGATTGTTTTGAAGTTTTATCACATGATTTGATGCTTCAGTTTGAGTGTTTTGTCCATAATATGTATTGCTGTTTCCAGATGATTTCGTCTTCTTCTTGCTACTTTTTTTTGGGTTTGGAAGCTTCTTTGTACTGGTTGATGATAATAGCCATGGCGAAGGCTTGCTTTGCAGTTGTACCATTTGGCCGCTGTCTTTAATCTGTTGTCCTTGTGCATGGAAAACAGAGGTGCTATCATCTATCGTTGCTTTTCTTTTGGCAGTTTGTCTTTGGATACAAACTATTTTGTAGCATCTCTATTACTGTAATCTATTTTTAATATTTAGATGCTATGAGGAAGACAAAAAAGAAACTAATTGGTTCCTTATTTATTTATTAATTATCGACCGACCGGTTCCAGGTTGAAACTAGTGTAGTATTGTTGCAGTCAATTTTGCAGCTCGTGGACCGGCCAAATGATTGAGTTATAAGTTTAAAAGTAGATTGAAGTAAAATTATTTTTTTTGACCCTTTATATATATATATATATATATATATATATATATATATATATATATATATATATATATATATATATATATATATATATATATATATGTGATAGATCATATGAGAACAACCCATCCAATTTTTAAAATTCAATGGTCTAGATTAATGGTAGAAAATGATAAATAAGAAACCGTTAGTTAAAAAAGATTCACCAGATATCTCCTTCCTCCTCTCTATTATGCGTTCAACTCCATTAACAGTTCTCCCCAATTCCGTCAAATCAAAAAAACGAAACAATGGGAAACTCAGATTGAGTGTGCATATGCAAGTTTATTCAATTCGGTCTCTCTACAACATCTGTTCAAGTCGATCATAACAACAGAATTCAACAAGTTGTCATATCCAGTCAAGAAAATCATATCCCGTCAAGAAAGCAATTTGTTTCTCCATATGTAAATCTGAGTAAGAGTATGTATTCAAATTTACTCGTTGTAATTAAATCGCTTTGACATAAATCGTGTGAATAACCGATAGAATTGTAGAGTTGCATTGTTGAAACTCGTACGAAGAACCAATAGACAAAAAAAAAATTGTTGTTGATAATAAATCTAATAAACAGATTAACTACGAATAACACACTTGTATCATTTTAGTTTCAGTTGAAAAGATCATTATAATTACGAATAAACAAATTTTAGGTTGATAATAAATATAATAAACAAAGTAACTACGAATAACACATTTGTATCATTTTAGTTTCAGTTGAAAATATCATTATAATTACGAATAAAATAAATTAACGTCTAATAGAGTATTTGTTTTTTCAGGCACAACCAAACAATGGGAGGTTCATAAGTCTAATGCAGTTCAAGAAGGCGAATATATGGATTTCATTTTTCAAAATTTAGAATGTGATGAGGATATTCCGGTTGGTTTTTCCAATATAAAAACGCCAGATGGATCAGTGTATTGGATACCAACATGCGATGAAATGTTGATATCGACAATTGGAAAGAGGTTCAAAACAATTGAGTATGGAGAAGCTTTTTATAAGAGTTATGCATCTACACTTGTAATTACGAATAATCGCTATTATGCCAAACACAAGTACATAATATATTATTGGTATTTTGGTTTTAAAATTTCATAGTGTAAATTATGCAAACATCCACGACACATCGATTAATAACTAGTCAAAACAAACTAGACATTCACAAAATAAGTCAAACAATACCTAAAACCCCATAAAAATAGCTAAGTTTGAAGATTTTAAGTTGCTAGTAGTCGAGTACATTAACTAAAGGAAGTCTATCTAAACGATCACAACATTGACCGTTTGTAATTACGAACTTAATGCTTCTATACATTGTTTTGTATCGCTAAAAAAGCGATTGTAATTACGAACTTAATGCTTGTATACATTGTTATAGCTAACTTAAAAAACGTTTGTAATTACGAATAATTTATTGTATACATTATCCTTTATCAATTAAAAAACAGTTGTAATTACGAATAATCGCTATTATGTCAAACACAAGTACATAATATATTATTGGTAATTTGATTTTGAAACTTAATAGTGAAAATTATACAAACGTTTGTAATTACGAATAATCACTATTATGTCAAACACAAGTAAATAATATATTATTGTCATTTTGGTTTTAAAACTTCATAGTGTAAAGTATGCAAACATCCACGACACATCGATTAATAACTAGTCCAAACAAACTAGACATTCACAAAATAAGTCAAACAATAATCCTAAAAACCATAAAAATAGCTAAGTTTGAAGATTTCAAGTTGCTAGTATTAGAGTACATTAACTAAAGGAAGTCTATCTAAACGATCACAGCATTGACCGTTTGTAATTACGAACTTAATGCTTCTATACATTGTTTTGTATCACTAAAAAAATGCTTGTAATTACGAACTTAATGCTTTTATACATTGTTATAGCTCACTTAAAAAACATTTGTAATTACGAATAATTTCTTGTATACATTGTCATTTATCAATTAAAAAACAGTTGTAATTACGAATACTCGCTGTTATGTCAAACACAAGTACATAATATATTATTGGTAATTTGGTTTTGAAACTTAATAGTGAAAATTATACAAACGTTATAATTTTCATTGACCAAATTACAATCACTTATAATAACTACGATTGTTATATTACTCGATATGACAACTATATATCAAAAATAATATTAACTATGAATAAGCATTCATCAAACACCCACGACACAACGAGTAATAACCAGTCAAATCAAAGTAGACATAAACAAAATAAATCCAACAATTGTCCTAAAAACCCAATAGACACAGCTAAGTTTGAAGATGTCAAGTTGCTACTAGTAGATTACATTAAGTCAAGGAAGTCTATCTAAACGATCATCATTATCATCCATTCTTGATGTCCACTCGTCAATTTGTTTAGCACCCATCTCCAAGGCATTCAAAAGATTCTCCTTTACCTCATTAATCTCACTAGTAAGGAATCGGTGCAAATATTGAACCCTTAATGTCTTTAGACTCTGTACCCTCTGATACTTGAAGCCACATTCCCACTTAGTATCCCCTTTGTATGTTTCCATATGTCTCATAGCATATATTCCACTATCATCAGATACCCTGTTATCTTTCCACGTCATCTTCAAAACCTTGGCTTCCTCTACCTCTCGTATCCTTCCACCCATCAAGTCTAATCCAACATTAATAAAGTGTAGACCAAATAGCAACGCCTGAAATTAATGTAACAAATAATGAATAATTACGATTCCAACGATTAAAGTGATCTTTTCTTTCAAACTAAACCGTACCAGTCGAGTGACATAGTAGTTGTAATCAATGTCGGAATCTCTACGATTATCAAGTATCTCAGCCACAGCAGTCTTCATATGGAAACACACCACAAAGTGATGCATCTTACAACTCAGTAGGAACATTATCTTGAAACAAATACAAGAAATAAAAAAACTCAGTATAAGCTTAAAAAAATACAATAAATCAACTAACAATATGAGGACTAACCATGTCAAAATCAGTCAAATCAACACGATATTCACAAAAGCGAAGGGCAACATCGAAATCGCTAGTAAATTTTTCATATCTGCGGTCAAACCCTATTCCAACTTCTTTCACAACAGGTACATACTATAACAAAAGGTTGATTAGCTGAGTTTTCATAGTTACTAATATTAATAATACATATTCCACTACTTCCTTCTCCACTGTACCCACAACCACTCAAAGCCATCTTACTCAAATCATAACAAGCCCTTATTCCAGATTCACTCGTAATATTCCTTGGGATTTTGTTAGATTTTTCAATGAAACCCTTTATACCAGCAATCATCTCCAAGACTCCACTCAACAGATCACGTTTGTAATCCTACATTTTAATAAAAACTTTAAACATTTATTCATAATTATTGAAATTATGAATACATAGTAATTACGAATAATTTATACGACCACACACAATCCCGATAGATTAGCCGAGTTTATTCATAGTTACTAATATTAATAATACATGATAATTACGAATAATTTACATGTCCTTACAAGAGCAGGAATAATAGCTAAAATTATTCATAATTATATATATATTATGAATTCATAGTAATTACGAATAATATTTATTTACATACACAAAAAACGTGTGTTTCATACCTCATTTGTTACCAAAATATTTGCATTTGATGGTAGTCTTTGAACATCCTCTATCCGTCATCGTCCGAATTCCCCTCCTAACATCTCACTTTTTTCTCGTTCAACAACCATAGAATCTGTCCATCCACGGAATACAGGTATACACCTTTCGACCTCTCTAACTCCTCGATGCACCACACGATCAAGATAGAATAGCTACATATCCATAAACCAAATATATTTATGTTCAATAAAGAATAGAGAACTAATTGGAAGGGAGATTAGTTCCACAGTGTGCAAATAGATGGTTGAAGGTTTTGTTACCGGCGAAACAACAACCGATCGAAGGAAGACGAGGATAAACGGCTCAACATTGCAGTGATGATTATCGGTAGTTTTTGTTAAATAAATCAACCGATCGAAACAAAATATCAATTGGTGTTCTGAAATTACCTTGGATTTGAGCAGAGCAATCAACAAACTGAAGGTGCAGAGGAGTCGATTTAGGGTAAGTAGGGTCCCGAACGGCCAGGCGCAGAGCAAAACCGCTGGTTGTGCGGCCACAACCGAGTCGCCGGGTGCAGTACAGGGCAAACGAGTCGCCGGAAGATCCTCACCGTCTAAGCTGCGTCACACCGGAGGTCCGCTGATTCGGCTTCAAAAATCCTATTCGACCGCCACAGCCCTAAAACCTCCTTTCCGGATGTGCAGCGAGTATGGAGTGAAATTAGGGATTCCAAATTGTGCTATAATGGAAGCGCGTGTGTGTTAAAATATTATTAATAATTACGATACTAACCCTAAATCTCGACCCTTAATAATAAACAATCCAACGGTCTACGGTTGTTCTCATGTTCTCATGTTAGAGGTTGTTCTCATGGGAACCACACCCTATATATATATATATATATATATATATATATATATATATATATATATATATATATATATATATATATATATATATATATATATATATATATATATATATATATATATATATATATATATATATATATATATATATATATAGTATAGATCCTATGAGAACACCCCTAACGTGAGAACATGAGAACAAATTCGTAATTATTATCAGTTTTGTTACGAATGTGCCATATCGTTTAATGTATTATTCGTAGTTATTGTTGGTTGAGTGTATTATTCGTAGTTATTGTTGAATTCCTAATTATTATTATTCGTAGTTATTATTATTTTTGATATCTACTCTAAATCTCAATCCTTAATACTCACATCCAACGGTGTACGATTATTCTCATGTTTTCACGTTAGGGGTGTTCTCATGGGAACCACAACCTCTCTCTCTATATATATATATATTCTCTTTTGTTACGTCAATTTCCAATATTAAGATAGTATAGTGATAAAATGGTGTTAAATTCATTTAAAACATAGAATAATATTTTGGACAAGTAAATCACAAGGCTAAAAGTATTTGTTGACAATTTGTTATGCATTTTAGAAATTTTCAATTAAGGGTGGTATGTTGTAAACCAGACATTATTGTTATCTTTTTCACTGAAGGACAAGATGTCACCAGAATCTATGGGATTTTTTCCTTCTTTGTATGAAGAGATCAATTAATATACTCTAAGATCTATTATTAAGATTAGGAAAAATAACCCAAAATAATACCAACTATCAACATTGAACCGAAAATAATACGAACTTTGAAAATTACTAGGAGCGATACAAACTATCAATGTATTTACCAATAATAATACGCCATGCTTTTCCGGCAAAAACTTTAGCTCCGGCGATGACGTGGCAGCCGGAATGTTACATGTCATCAAATAAATGGATTAAATGTGTGATGTGGATTTTATTTTTTTTAAAATAATAATATTTTAAATATTAAAAAAAAATTAATAATTTTAAAATTTTAAATAATAATTTTTTTAAAACAATTTGTACAAAATTTTTAAAAAAATATTTTTTGTAAAAAAAATTTAAATAAAGTTTGAACATTTTTTTAAACAAGTTTGTAAAAAAATGTAAAAATATTTTTTTATGAAATGTTAAAAAAAAAATCCGAAAAGAAAATTTGAATATATTTTTTAGGAAAAAAACTAATTTTACAAAAAATTTGGGAAAAAAATTTCTTTAGGATATTAGGTTACAAAATTAAAAAAATTAAATTCGAATATTTTTTTACAAATTATTTTGTTTAGGATTAAAATTTTAATTTTATACAAAAATCTGAAAAAAATTTGATTAAAAAAATATTATATTTTTATATTTTTGGGAAAAATAAATATTATTACATTTTTTTACAATCTATTTAAAAAAATTTTAAACTTTTTATTTTTTTAAATAGATCATTGTACAAATTTTTTTAAAAAAAATATTATTTAAAATTTTAAAAATAATAATTTTTATTTTTTAGTATTTTAAATATTATTAAATTGTTTTTTTTTAAATAAATCCACATCACACATTTAACCCATTTACTTGATGACATGTAACATTCCGGCTGCCACGTCATCGCCGGAGCTAGGGTTTTTGCCGGAAAAGTATGACGTATTATTTTTGGTAAATACATTGATAGTTTGTATAGCTCCTAGTAATTTTAAAAGTTCGTATTATTTTCGGTTCAATGTTGATAGTTGGTATTATTTTGTGTTATTTTTCCTTAAGATTATAATTTATAAATAATGGGAGTTTACATTTAGTAATTAGTACTATTCACATTTATAATTGGAAGGCATGTGGCATGAGTCATAAATAAGCATGACGCATGAAAATTCCATTGAAATTGCACATGGAAAAAGTGATTGTCAAGATTGCAATGTGACAAAGGTGATCTCAAGGTTGTATAAGATGAGTTAGTTTGGGAAGGCGAGGATGGCTCACGGACGAACTCTTTAACTATGGGTCGCGAAAATAAATGTAAGTAAAAATGAATATGATATTTCAACGTTTGAGTGTCGTATGAAAATTTTGTTGTGAAGCGTGATAATTCAAAATAAAGTGTGAATAACCCGTTGTTTTACATTTTAGATGAGGAGTTTTCAAAAACATCAGGCGTGCGTCTGTTTAACAAGACGTGTGTTTTTATAATACTTTATTTTACACTTTTAAACCATCCTTAAATATAATTAAGTATGCATATTCAAAATATATTATCTTAGATCGAACATGGTGAAGTAACATAATATTTTTAGTAAGAGGTTTCGACTTCAATGGTCCTATAAATAAAATAACTTAAACTTTGGTACGATAACACTTTATGTTATATGATATCAAACGGAAATCTATTTAACCAGACACGATAAATTAATTCAAATCACCTTATCCGTCATAAAACAAACTTTCAAACGAGAACACGCACTTGAGTACATTCTTTGCTAATAAAAATACGCATTTAATTGTCAAGATAATGTGTTTGATTTGACATCTTATATTTTATAGAAAAAATAAAATATTTATTTAAAATAAAAAGGCAATTAATTGTTACCATAAAGTATTTGATTTGACATCTTATATTTTTAGAAAAAATAATTAAATAATATTTATTTTAATTAATTCCATAAATTAAAAATAGGCCAATGTTATAAATATACATACTTTTTCACTTTAGTTGTCCACATGATTACCCAAGTAACTACAAACGTTGTGTTTCTTGCAACAAACGGTAATTACGAATTTTGTATTTTCAGCAAAATGTGAAAAATAAAAATAAATGATTTTTATTTTTGTATAACGAGAACCAACCAAAAACATCCCAACCTTGAAATCTTTTCACATTTTAATATTTTCCATTTTCCTCCCAACCTGGATTTCTTCTTCCTCTCTTCTTCTCCTTGCCCTAAGACAAACCCTAATTTTCAAGTGGGTGGTATCTCTGTTTCCTCTCTATCTTTTGCATCTCACCCCTCCAATAAGGTAGAATAGGTTTTCTATTGCTTCTTTGATCTCAAACCTCATCTAATTATTCATATAATGGATGCCCTAACTTCATTCAATTTCGCATAATTCTATGGAAATCAAGCTTGCTAGCTTTCTTGATTGGATTTTAATCTTTTGTTATTGTTTCTCATCCTTCTATGTCTCATCGGTCTCAGATTCAGCTTGGAATTGTGTTTTCTTTCGATGATTATATGATGTGTGATTCTTGTGTGGTTATTTGGTTTGATTGTGCTTGTACAGCTGAATTCAAGATTCAAATCCGTGCGGTTTTCGTTTGATTTGCATTGGTATATGGATCATTAGGTTGCTATGTGTTTGTTACTGTATTGGGGTTTGATTTGATACTTATTTTTGTACGTGATGCAAAAGTGTGTTTTAACAATGGATGATGTGTTGATGCAGAAAGGATTTCCATGAATTTCGAGTGTTGAGATTGGTCAAAGGAGAGTTCAAATATGGAGGCTAATGAATATGATACTAATCACCTGAATTCTGATGTCCTTTTGCCTCCTCGAAAGAGATTACTAGCTGGATTGAAGAGACAGAGTTCAGTGAGCCCATCACAAAGCTCCCCGGAAAACTCGATTTCTCCCTCTTTGAGTGAATTCGATACCCGGCTCCAAGATCTGTTGAAATCCTATAAGAACGGCCCTCATATGTCACCTGAGGAAATAGCAAAGGCTGCTGAGTCAGCGGCCATTGTTGCATCCAAGGCTGCTGAGGTTGCAAGAGCAGCGGCCGAGGAGAAGGCCGCTGTTGCATCTAAGGCAGTAGCAGCTGCTAAAAACGCATTGAGTCTGGTTGTATCATTTTCCAACAAAGACGGGCAATCAAAGAAGAACAAGATGAAGAAACGAGTCTCGGTTGAACATCTATATAAAGATCAGGAGACAGTTGAGAATGAGATTTATGGAGCAGATGAAGAATTAGCTCGGAAACTTCATCGGGCTTTTAATAGCTCCCCGAGAATTTTGAAACATTCTCCAAGGTCTAAGAATAAGCATAAGAAACTCAAACCCTCAGTTGAATATGAAAATGATGGAAAATCAACATCTTCAGATCATACAGAAGAAGACACATATTCAGAAGGATCCTATGAGGAGTCCTATGTAGCTAAAGTCTATGAGAGGGCATCAAAACCCGACTCAGTAGAGGAAACTCGCATTGAAGCCGAATCAAGGCAGTCAAATGAAAGGTTATTTGAATCATCAGATGGTATTCATACAAATGGTAGAAAAAGAGGAAGAGTGAAGCAGAAAAAGCTTTCTTTAAGCCTATGTAGTTTTAAGGATAGAGCGAATCCTAAAGACGGGAACCAAAACAAGTTAGATCCGAGTAGATCAGTACCCGAGAAATCAGCTGCAAGTAAACATCTCCCTGTTCCGACTCCCCCGATTTGGAAATGTCAGGGTTCCATATGAAATCGAATAAGGTTGTGCAATCTTAATGCACAGAGCTTCCCCAGAGGCGAGGTATAGAGTTCCAACTCAGAACATCTTGTAGAAATCATCGCATTTATCGTATCTTTCTTCACTTGTTTGATTGTGATGGACTTGTTAGCAGTATAAATATATATATATGTTTACTTCTGATATAGATATGCAGTAAAAAACATAGGTTTTGCTGCTTATATTGCATACTCATTTTCCTCCTTGTGGGTGTATTTTGTATGTGTAGAAGATTAATCTGTATGTTCTTCTCATAAATGGATGTTTTTCATTTTGTTTCTTGATCCTTGATCGTCTTCACTGTAATCAGCTCATTATTTCGGTATAGATCCTAAACTGGTAGAAAATAATGTTGTTCTTCATCCCCTGCATCTGTGACTGTTATCTTTTCTCATTCTCATTTGACCCAAATGATGTATTTGCAGAAGTTGTTGTTTTTTATGAGCATTATTATTAACAGAATCGTAACCTTTTTTTTAATAATAATTTTGGTCATTGAGAAGAAGTAGATGAAGGTGCGATTTGGATAGGCTGGCTCCAACTATTTCATGGCATTTGCATCTCACCCACCTCACAGCAATTGTTTTCTTTTTAATAATTTTTGTTTTATTTTATGGAAACAGATTGAGATCTATGCTCTATAACAAGATCTCGCCTTTTTTTTGATCAGCTGATCTCGCGTTGACTAAATACAAGTATAAAATAGAAAAGTATATATATATATATATATATATAGAGGCTAGTTCCGGTGAGGAGAAGTCTTGTGGATAGGAATTAGGAGCCATATGAGCCACTGGATGAGATTTAAATCAACGGCTCACACACACTCATCATTAATGCTAATTGGTAATTACATAAATCTGGAAAAAAAGAGAGAAGAAAATCGCCGGTCGACTCCAACGACTCACAGCTCCTTCACATTCTTCATCCCACAAGCTTCATATTTGCCCAATTTTCAACCAAATCAAAGATTGATTACATTAAATGGTGAAATAAAAGAGAATACAAGACGATTCATGTATTGTTTCTCCGAATATACTCTCACGGTTTAGGTTTTCATTCTTATGGTTTAGGTTTCATTACGATTGATGTTTGTTTTTGAAATCAATTATGTTTGAATTATTTTTGTGTTTGATAGGTTTGATTGAGAAAATACATGTATATACATATGTTGAGTTGGTCTAATAGCTCCAATTGAACAATATATATGCTCTTTTTAGTGTGCACGCCAACTGTTCGACAAAATGTCTCATCCAATAATAGTTTATAATATTTACAGGAACAATAGCATAAAAAAGTATGAACACCGATGAATAAAAATATGAACAATGATGTATAAAAGTATGAACATCGATGTCTTATTTATAACTTTTACACATACATAACATATTATGATCATCTTTTAATGTTTTGTGATGATTTTTTTATTTTTTGTTGTTATATAATGTAAATGAACATCTATGTTTTATAAAATGTACACAAAAGAATAAATAAACATGAAACTTTGATGAAAAAAATACTATGAACACCGATGTATAAAAATATGAACAATGACATATAAAAGTATGAACACTAATGACTGTTTTTTAATGTAACAGTATTTTCCAGCTTTTAAGTCAATTTACAAAAATGCCATTAATGATGAGCGTGTGAGAGCCGTTGATTCCAAATTTATCCAATGACTTATAGCCCTCCTAATTCCTATCTACAAGCTCCCTCCTCACTTGAACTAAAATCTATATATATATATATATATATATATATATATATATATATATATATATATATATATATATATATATATATATATATATATATATATATATATATATATAGTATTGGTGATCCTTAATTTCAAATGAAAATGAAAGTATTGAGTGAAATAAGCAAACTTTTGTTTTATATACCCTCTAATTTGTAACACTGTAATTGACTTACTTTTAATTTTTAAATAGTGGTAAAACCCATCATTTCAATTGAACAAAGGACATTTTTATATGTACTTTTATAGATTGTGTAAATACTGGTTATTTTAATTTTTGGTTGCTCTTTTGTTTTCTAATTTGTGGGTATTACATTAACCTATATCAAGTTATGAGATGTTCACCTCAGTCATTTTAATTTTTGGTTGTTTTTTTTAAATGGAAAGCGGTTCGAAACCATTAGAGGGCGCGCCGTCTAATGGATCGAAAAACCGAAAAACTTCGCAGACGGACTAACCGTCATGAAGGGCCACAAACAAAGCCTGAAGAACAACGTGGACACCTCAAATTTGGACAGCCGCCAAAAGTTGATCACAAATCTACGTCCTCTTCACGACAAACGCTCGAACCTACCATCAAAGGACAACATCAAACCTCAGAAGACGAAACTACATAACACGGATATCGTGATGTATAAAATTTAAAATGACTGAGATGTCCATCTCAGTCCCCTTCCCGACCACTAAAGACCAAGTAACCTATATCAAGTTAGGAGACATCTCAAGGATCCCGACTAATCGACTATGATCATCTCCTTTCATGTGGCAATAATCTTTGGGTGCACTTACTACAATTATGACATGTACACATTGAAATAAAACATGCAAATAATCCTTTCCATGCTCCACAAAACTCACAAAAAATTAAGACGAAGGCAATGAAGAAATTAGACCGACAAGGAAAAAGAATGAAGGGGAAGTTCTTAGGGTACCCGAATATGGAAAAATATTTGAAACAAAGCATACAAAACATCCTTCCATGCTTCACAAAATCAATAATCTTTACAAGAAGTCCTAGTTTAGTGTTACAAGAAATTGCTTTTACGCTACGTTGTCGATTTCAAAAAGTGCAAGAATATGAACAAAAGACGTGCATCCAAACACTCGCGCCTATAGGATGGTGTTGCCCACTAAGAAGTTCATGAGGTGCAACTCTAGCTTCTTCCGGCACTTTTCCCCTTTTCTCGAAAAAAGGAGAGAGATGTCCCGTTCTTTATTTATGCACATTCATATACAAATGATGAAAAGGTAGGGAGATTGAATCACCTTTACGGAGGCTATGAGAAGCCGTCACTCTTCCTCTATGAGATCTGTTTATGTTGAATGTAAAAGAAGTCCCACTCGATTATATCAAACACCTTGCTCATATCTAATTTTAAGGTCATTTCTCTCCGATCACCAAAACTCTTATTTTTATATGGTTAAACACTTATAATGTGATCAATGCATTGTTTGTTATATTTCTACCTTCAGCAAAAATACTTTGCTTGCAGGAGATAATTATCGGAAGGATTTTCTTAAGGCGGTTGGCAAAAACTTTCAAGATGATCTTGTACAAAACTAAACATAACCTTATAGACATGTACTCACCCAACTTCTTTGGATTTGTCACTTTGGTAATGAGTGAGATTTTTATTACCGAACGAATACTTGTACCTTAAGTTTTATGGATTTCTATTATTTGTTTTAAAAGTTGAGGCATTAATGGGGATGACAAAAATAAATTGTTCTATGATTTTATCATTTATTATTTTATAGTTCTTGATTTTTTATGGGGCTATAATTGACCTATGCATAGTTCTTGATTTTTTATAGGGCTATAATTGACCTATGTCCGTAAAGTATTCGTTCGATAATGTATTTTTTTAAAAGAAAACAATTCGATGTATATGAGTATGATGTTTTGTTTATCGTAAGACCGATTCAACCAGTATATGGATCGTTTTTATGGAGATAAAAAAAATAAAAGACCAAATATAAAGAGAAGTATCAAAGAACAAAAATTATCTATCACATTGAATTGGTCCGAAAGAAACAATAAGGATTTGTTTGGATGTCATACGTTATAAAACAATTACGTGTAACGAGCTTTAAAAATAAGCTATGTAGTATTGAAGTAAAATAAAACATAAATAATACGTGTATTTTTTAGAATTGATATTTGTGTAATACTATGTCAGTTATACATGTCAAAGCGTGTGCGATAAGATAAAGTCTCAAAAAATATGAAAGATGGTAATAATTTAAACAGAATTAAATTGAGATAATCTTTTGATTATTAATGCAATCAATTACGTGTGAAAACTACATAATAAATTGACCTAAATATCTAATTTTGTTTCACATTATCTTAGTCAAAACACCAACAACTTTCATTAATAATAACGTCCACTACAGAGGTAAAAACAATTATCCGAAAAAGATGAATAAGACTGGTGTACCTATAAAAATAACGTTAGATAATGCATTAGCAGACATTAAATAGACACAATTCCCTTAAGTAAGTTCGCATTGAATACAATATCAATCGGTCAAAATAGCAAAATATAATGTTTGATGGGTAGGACACCATGGCATTGATGTCTCACAATCTTATGCAAAATTATTTTAAAGGATAAAAAGGAGAGAAAGAGAGGAAAAAGTGGAAGAAGAAATGCATTGAATTCCATATATAAATTTTCCTTAGTTTCTCCCACATTCTTCTCTCAGGTGAGTTCAACAACACCATTCTTTCTGGTTCATCTTCTTCCTCTCAATTCTCTCTCTTCCCAATTGGGCAGTGCAGGGAATGGAATTCCATCTAAATTCAAACCTAAATCTTACATTATAATCACCTCCATTACCCTAATTCCCATTGGTTTTGTCAAAGAACCCAGCTTTCCCTTTTTAACCTAATTTGTTTCCATATCAAATCAGTATTCGAATCGGAAAGAGCTGGGATTTTTTTGGCGGATTTTTTGGTGATTATCGTGTATTGAATTGCAAAATCACAGAAATCATTCAGCTTTCAGACCCAGAGTGATGTCGTGTTCATCGTCGTCTGGATCAGAGGAAGAGGAGGAGTTCGAATCCTATAGAAAGGGCGGTTACCATGCTGTTAGGGTTGGAGATTCCTTCAATGGCGGACGTTATATTGCTCAGAGGAAACTCGGATGGGGTCAATTCTCCACCGTTTGGCTCGCTTACGATACTCAATGCTCCGTATGATCATATCTCTCCTTGAACATTTCTTCTAATTTGTCGAATTGCGCATGTGTGATTGATCACGTTGATGTGATTTGTGGTTAATCTTGTACAGATTAGGTTTGTGGTTGAATATTTCTTCTGTTCCTAACCTCGATCATATCGCTTTTATAAATGTGATTGATTTTGCCTTAATATCAATCGAAGAACTTGTACAAGTCAATGGAAAGTGACAATAGGATGATTTCAAATATGCTGAATTTTAGCATATGTATTAGAAATGTATAAAGTTTGGTTTGCATCTCAAGATGTTCTTGGTAGAGTTCATGGATATTAAAGATCAGTCTGCTGGATTGTGGTTTCCCCTCAATTTTGCTTTTTCTTGACAGAATTATGTAGCTATGAAGATTCAGAAGAGTGCACCACAGTTTGTTCAGGCGGCACTACACGAAGTCGAAGTCCTTTCTGCAATTACGAACGGAGACCCATCACATTCGAAAGACATTGTCAGATTGATTGACCATTTCAAACACTCGGGCCCAAACGGACAACATTTGTGCATGGTCCTTGAGTTTTTAGGTGATAGTTTACTCCGGCTGATCAGATATAACCGCCACAAAGGTATTGATTTGAACATAGTAAGGGAAATCTGCAGAGATGTGTTAGTAGGCTTGGATTACTTGCACCAAGAACTCAACATAATCCATACAGACTTAAAACCCGAAAACATTCTTCTTTGTACACCCATAGATTCTACAAAGGATCCGGTTAAATCCGGACAAGCACCTATTTTAGAGAGGACCGAGGGGGTAAGTAGTAGTGGAACTATGAATTTGATAGAGAAAAAGCTGAAGAGAAGGGCCAAGATGGCAGTTGCTAGAATATCCGAGAGGAAAACATCCAATCTAGGAGGAGGTTTTGTAGAGAACTCAAAGCCGAAGAGATGTTTGGATGGGATCAATATGAGATGCAAAATTGTAGACTTTGGAAATGCTTGTTGGGTGGATAGGCAATTCACCAACGAAATCCAAACGAGACAGTATAGAGCTCCTGAGGTTATTCTTCAGTCCGGCTACAATACCGCTGCTGATATGTGGTCCTTTGCTTGCATAGCTTTCGAGCTTGCTACTGGTGACATGCTATTTGCTCCTAAAGGTGGACAAGGATTCACTGATGATGAGGTAAAAATCTTAAGAATTATGTCAGGCATTTGTTAAATTCCATTTTCTGCTTTTGCACACATCATTGACTCACACTAATCCAAATTGTAATAGCAAATCAGATCTCTACCTAGTTAAACATATCAAGTTTTGATCTCTCTATTAGCTACACTAACATTAATGATAGTTTGTACTAGTATCAAATTGATAGAATGGTTGCTTTGATCCACTTAGAAATCTCGTGAGCTAGAATTCTCATACTGAGAAGAAATCTGTTCAAGGTAGCTCATTATGCAATCTTTAGAACATTTACTTCCAGTTGAGTCAACCGGAAATTTGTTTTTAGGCGGCCGCAGCTTGAGCCGCTGACATTGTATGGTAATCAACCATCTTCTGGCTTGTGAACATGTAGAATATGTTACTTTTTCTTATATCCGTTTTGGGACCAAATGACGTGGGGGCACACGTCCAGTGACCCACATATCCAAGCACACGGGGTCCTATCCTAAAACCAATTGACAATAGGAGGAGTAGCTCAGATGCTTATATGGTAGTATCACCTGATTGTGTGTTACCAATGTGTGATACTTTTCCATACATCTCAACTGAATACATTTATGAAGAAATGTATAATACATTTATTGGCCATCAGACATGATGAAGTATAAAACTTTCATTATGCATCCAAACAAGCCCTTACATCTTTATGAATAAGCATGTAACATGATGAGTTTGTTGTTGATGTGTCAGGATCATCTTGCCCTGATGATGGAACTAATAGGTAAAATGCCAAGAAAGGTAAAAAACCAATATCATCATTCACTGAACTAGATTCTTCACACACGAGATCTCTAATACTCGTTTCCGTTCATCAGATTGCTGTAGGAGGAGCGAAATCAAGAGAGTACTTCGACAAATATGGAGACTTAAAGCGAATCAAGAGGCTAAAATTCTGGCCACTCGACAAACTACTCATTGACCGGTACCATTTTTCCGAGACTGATGCTCGTCAGTTTTCAGCGTTCCTTAGCCCGCTTCTCGATTTTGCTCCCGAGAAGAGGCCGATGGCAAGGCAGAGCTTGCAGCATCCATGGATGAAGATGAATATGAAGCTCACTAATAATGCCGAGGAGAACTCGCATGTGGAAAAGATAGGTGATCAGATGAGTAGCCTTCAATTGAGGGCAGGAAAGTAAAGGAAAAAAAAACGGCTAAGTTAAAGGGTATATATGTATTGTTCTCTTTTTATTTTTCTTCTTATTTGACTTATTTACCCTTACATGTTCCCTCTTAGATGGAGCTATTTGGGTCAATTTTTCTCTTCTGGTTTGTCAAAATAAGCTTAAATTTTGTTCTTTGATAAATGCCCTACTTGATGTAATATAGTATATTGTTTTTTGGGGGCAATGTAAATGACACGAGAAAAGAAAATTTTATTGCATTGTTTAAATACACCAATTTTTTGTTTGTACCATCTATGAATGAGGTAAATGTTCAGGTACGGCCCATATATTGCGGTACGGTCGTACGGGCGACACGTGTCCCGGAAAAAAAAAATAATTTAATTTTT
Source organism: Fagopyrum esculentum (assembly GCA_033239045.1). Classification (NCBI taxonomy): domain Eukaryota; kingdom Viridiplantae; phylum Streptophyta; class Magnoliopsida; order Caryophyllales; family Polygonaceae; genus Fagopyrum; species Fagopyrum esculentum. The sequence goes on from BSUD01000005.1 coordinate 143,284,432, forward strand.
TTTTTTTTTTTTTTTCGAAAACGAATGAAAATTTGTTTGAACTACCATGTTATAATTTATGCACTATTCTCCTATAAATTTTGAACTATTCCCATATAATCCATAAACTATTACTTTTTAATATAATCCATGAACTATTCTATTATAATTCATGAACTATTCTATTATAATTCATGAACTATTCTATTATAATTCATGAACTATCCCATAATAAGTTTTGAACTAGAGAAAATTGGTGTAGAAGGGCCCTTTTTGTATCTATGATACAAAATAGGCCCCTCTATTTTTCTTTCAGAAAATAAAGCTAAAAGAAATTATAAATCATGGTTAATAAGGTAGCTAGTTAAGGGCAAATTAGTAATGTAGCATAATAACTGCCTAAAAGTTAAAGATAATTAAATTAAAAAAAACAGCAACTGTGTGATACGGTATCTAGCGGTTCGTCTTCTTTCCTAAACATTTCATCCAAAAATAAAGCGCCATTCGGAACCTCCATTGTATCGTGCTATTCTCCATTCGCAACCTCCGTCTTCAATCGTCTCCAACTTCGACCGTCTTCAACCTCCTCTCTGATCTATTTTCTGTGTAACGACAATCAATCCTTGTAAGTATTCCAAATTCTGTCAACAATATACCATTTTAATGGCTTCGATTTTGGTTCAAACCGAAAAAAGTTGATGAACGTTTTCCCTAAAATCCATACTCAAAACCGCCATTGTTGATCTGTAACTACATGGACTTTCATTTTCTCGTCCTTGTATGGTGTTATGAAGCATGATTTTGTGATGTATACTCGATTAGGTTTTTGAATCCGACGACACAAAGAAGAACATATCTGTTTTTGGCTGTTATGGAACTTAATTTTGAAATTAGGCATTTCTGTGAAATTTATGTATTCGAATTAACAGTGATGAAAGATTATGTACATAATTTATGTTTTGCATCTGTTTTATATGAAGAAGAAGTCTATGTACTGATATTTTCTCAAAACACTGTGTTATTTTTGTGGTCGATGGTCTTAATTATGTAAATGTATGTTTTGTAACTTCAAATATTGTATGATTTATGTATGTATACAATTTTATGTATCTAATTATAGAATGTATCAGATCTATATACATAACAGAGGATGCCAAACTGTTATATATTACATTATGTATCCCTTGTATATCAGTTTTGTACACAATTACAGAATGTCTCACAGTTTATGTATGTAATTACAGTATGATTCAGACATTTATGTATCTTACAGTTTATGTATGTAATTATAGTATGTTTGATTTTGTAATTACAGAATGTCTCACAGTGTATGTAATTACAGAATGTCTCACAGTTTATGTTTGATTTTGTATCATATACATTCTGTATCACAATTTATGTATGTAATTACAGTATGATTCAGACATTTATGTATCTTATTATATCACATAAGTAATAAGTTTATGTTTGAGGACTATGTACATACTTATAGAATGATTCAGTTTATGTTTGAACACTATGTACTTTAATTTCTTATGAGCTGAGTGTATTATTCTGTTGTTAGTTTATGTTCCAAGTTTTTGACTGACTCAAGTTATGGTTGACATAATTATGTTTGAATTTGTATTATGTACCCATTGTAGGTCATGTACAATGTTTTTTTTTCCTGTTATTGGAATGTTTATGTACCTATTATGTGCATAATGTTATGTAGGCTATTTAGTATATACAGATAAATTATGTAATGTAGTATTTAGCCAGAAAATGTCTGAGAATTTTTTCTATTTACTATGTGTTTGAAGAACAAAATGGTAAGAACCAAACAAATGGCTGTCAAAAACCAAACCAAGGAACAAAGAGATGAAGCTCAAGCTCATCGCATTAAGAAGGTGAATATTTGAAATCAAATTGCTATATTAGTCACAGGATTTATGTAACAGTATAGTCAAGCACATAAAAACATAAATTAAGTGTTGATTATGTACATAATTTCATCTTTAATCACTATTATGTTATACCATTTCTACTTTTATTCATATCATTTATTTTCTTATTTATGTACATAGTACTAGTTTAGTAGTTGATAATGAAGTATTTTACCTTATGTACATTTCAGCGGAGAGAGATGGGCGGTTCCTGTACCCAAAATGTCAATAGGCTAATCAATTCCGATAACCCACAGATAAAGGTTAGTAAATTGAAATGTGCACTACATAGTTTACATTTGTTGATCATAAAGATAAACGCATTTTCCATTTTATGTTTATGCAGTTTACCTACAGATGGACAGAAACAAAAAAAATCAATAAATGGCAGAATCAATAGCTACATGAAACTTCCTCTAATCCCTATGATTTTGGATGAGCTATCTACATCTGACAAAAACAGACTTAAGGCGTCAATTTTTGGGCCTCTGTTGGAGATGAGCACTAAAATCAAAATGTCCAACCAGCTCATTCATTTTATGTTAATGAGGGAGGTCAATACGAGGAGACACTACTCAATGTGGTTTGCAATTAACAGTGTTTTTATGAGGTTTAGTGTTATCGAGTTTTGTGAGATTAACTGTGTTCTTATGAGGACACATTACAACACCTTATCGAGCCCCTTGCTGTTATGTTCCCACAAGTTCTGAGGGTCCATGGTAAGCATTCTAGACTGGAAGACAAGCTCAAGATTCCCTTGAAAGTGATCAGGAAGAATGATTTAAACACAAATGCTGGTGGATATGTACAATATTTTGCTAATTTATTTTGTGTTACATTTTTTATGTGTTAACCACAATGAAACATAAACTGATATCATTTTATCCCTTTGCAATGTAGGGGTAGCTGTGGAATATACACGTTGAAATACATTCAATATCTTGCATCTGGTAAGAAGGATTTCAACGACATAGATGATAAAGTTGTTCAAGCGGTTAGGGAACAGATTGCAAATGCTGTGTTTACAAGACAGTGGAAGAATTGGGCCGAAGAAATGTGATTGTGTTCAAACAATATGTACTGCTGATTATGAACATACTTATGTAGACAGAAGTTGTGAAATACCTATGTAGCCAGACTTTTATGTGTTGTTAGTTTATGTACGGTTTCGATTTGTTATGTAGACAACTATTATGAACATAATGATATCAGTTGACTTTATGTAATGTTTGCTATGCACAAATTTTCATATTATGTATATATTTAGTTCCAACATAATCCTGTAGTGATACAGTATGCACTGTTTTTTTTTATTTTATTACCAACATAATACTTCTACATATACATAAGTGTATGTTTATGCAATATCATATGTAACATCATCAGTATACAGAGTGCTCTCTAACATATGTGATGGATTTATGTACCTATGTAGTTCAGTTGCCAATTTCAATGATGTATCGTTAAGTATGATAATCGAGGTTATAGTTCACAATATAGTCAAATAAACGTAACTACAGTAATATCCACAAAATGTGTTAAACAAACAACAAAGTAAAGCAATATTAGTCAAAGCTGGTTCATCTACATAAACATAAACTCTATTTTGGTTGATTTTGACAAGTCCTCTTCGTGTACCCGCTGCAGCCGCAACAACTGCATTTCCTATTGCTGCTTTGTTCCCACGTCGAACGGAATCTGACTTTTGGCATTCTACCACACCTTTTACACTTTAATGGAGGCTCACATTTCATTTCTGCTATTGAAGAAGGAATACACCACTCTGACTTACTAGGTAATGGATAGATGATATCCACATAACCAGCCCTCCAACTATTTGATGAATAGTACTTGCCAACTAAAAAGGATGAGCTCATACCCACATGTTTTGCAGCTGCAATGGCATGTATGCATGATATTTCTTCAATATCAAACTCCTTACATCTACAAGTTTTCTTCTCCAAACAAACAATCACGTGCTCTTCACACATCTTTACTTCAAATTCCAGCTTCTCTGCATCAAGGACGCACACAAAGTACATCGCACACGCATCAAACCGCTTCTGAATAATTGCCTGAATCTTAGGAGTCGATACCTCTACACAAGCTTTGGACTTTTGACGCCGTTCAGCAAACCATCGGGTCATAAATTACCTTATTTCATCCAGCATTGCCATGACAGGATACTCTTTACCTTCTTTCATCAATGCATTTACACACTCTGCGTTGTTACTAGTCATTATGTTGTATCTTTTTGCAGGTGAGAAGGAGCGTGCCCACGTTAAAATCCCTATTTCATTCAACAATTCTCCCACCTTCGGTTTCTCCTATACATACATAAATCATGTATAAGGTAATCATCATAATATAAGATATACAGTACATAATTTATATGCTTATGTACCTCCGAGATTTTATGTAATATTTGAATGCAAATGCTGTCTTTGTAGCTCGTTGCTGCATCAATGAACATTTGTAGGATCCTGTTTGATCTTGTCCTCTTCCTCAGATTACCTTTTAGATGCCAAATACAGTACCCATGGAAGGCTAGTTGGTAATTCGATGCTATACCCTTCTTAATCGATGCATGTTGATCGGACACAAACACAAGCTCTTTGTTGTCCATTACGACACGTCTCATATTCTTGAAAAAGAAATTCCAAGATGCATCATTTTCACTATCAACAATACCAAAAGCAACGGGTATATTTGTTGGTTTGCATCTTGTGTAGTGACGACTATCAATACACCACCATATTTTCCACTAAGATGTGTCCCATCAACGGTGATTACCTACATAAACCGTAAACGTGTTCACAAACCACCTTATGCACAAAAAATTGAACATGAATATATGTACAGAAACAAGGGTATCCAACATTATGTAACAGAAACTGCAATGCAAAAACAAAATCAGGGTTTATTTTATTATGTACCTTTCTCATCACACTCAAACTCCGAACGGAAGGTCCGAATGACAGAAAAACATATTTGAACCTACTCTCTTCGTTGTGTATGAAGTCCACAATCGTTCCTTCATTCACCTCCACCAACATAAATAAGTATGCAGGTATTGTGTTATAATTGTCTACCGATGTACCTCTAATCATGTCCTTCACTGTCTCCTGAGCTTTCCAACACTTCCAATAGCTAGCATCAATTCGATGCAAACTCTTCATTACAGTGATGATCTGATGCACCGAAGGTAATTTCTTTGAATTACCGTACCTACATAAACTTGATCATCACTAAAAGTAGGATACATAACATATAATTCACACGTATTAGCAGATACATAAATTCAGTCCACAATATACATGCAACTTACATTGTCTTAACCTTATCAACTATTACGTGATACGAAGCTCCCCTATTTGCCTCCCGCTGCAAATGAAACGAGCATGTGTGTGTCGAAACATACTTTGTGGTGGTGAAGTATGTTGTTTGACCAAGCATTGAAAAGCGGACCCTCCACTTACAATCTTCATCTACACATCTCGCAGTCACTGCCTTCATTTTCGACTTTACTATCTTGTATTGTGAGCATTCAGAAATTGAATGTAGACACAATGCGTTTTTAACTTCAGTCTTCGAATGATATATCTTCCCAACTTGTAGTTGTAAATCGTCCCCTGATGATACATAACTATTGATATGTGGAACTATTGCAAGTGCATTATTGTTTGTATCTCCTACAGACTCGCTCCCAATCACACTAGAACTTGTTGTACATAAATCAGGTTCTATATCTGCTACATCAGTTTGTACTTCATGATTCGAAATATGACCTGAATCTTGTGTTCCATCTTTCAATTCAGCTTCCTGACCATGTAGTTCGGTTGGAATCCCTCCCACACTCTTATGCAGTTCAACTTTGTTCACACATAAAGGGACACTCCAGCTAAACTGTGGGAGACCATTTATGTGTACAAAAGTATCCAAATCATCCTTTGTGTTAACATCAAATGGTTTTAGACCCTCATTGAAAGGATTATTGTATGACAAGCATAAATCAAACAGTGTTAAAGATATTCCAAATAGCAACGCAATCTTGTCCTTCAACACATCAAATGTGCATTCAACTGATAACAATAACGGCTTACTTGATTGTACTTCAATGTAGCTCCACACACCTTCATCAAATTTCCAATGTCCGTCAAAATATATTGTCACAAACACCACCCCCATGATTCCTACAAGAAAGGTACAGAATATAAGAAATATGTCAATAGCTTCCTCACGCTCTGTACATAATATTTCCAATAATTACATAAACCGAACTTATGTACACATATACATAGAACATTATCCTTGTTAACTACATGAATACTTTGTCAAACAATACATAACTTACACATTACATAACTTATGTTAACATAAGTATTTCACACACTTTATATAATCTACATAATCTTACCAACTTACATATTATGTAACACAAACATAAACCAAATTTATACTTTCAACAGTTATGTACAATCAACTACATGAACATAAATTTTTACACTTATACATAAACATACACCGAAATTATGCAAACATAGGCACATAAACTTATGTTCATCACCTTCTGCATTATTGACATTCGGTACATAAAAAATAACTGTTACATAAATTTAATAACTACATAATATTAAGAAGATACATAAACATACACCGAACTTATGTACACATACACACATAAGATTATGTTCGTCACCTTCATCATTACTCACACTCACCACATAAACCTCAAAGACACATAAATTTAACAACTACATAAATCTAAGCAGATACATAAAATACGCAGGCATATCACATTACTTTCTCAACTACAATGTTATAAACTTGAACATATACAAACTTATGTACACATACAGACATAAAATTATGTTCGTCTCCTTCATCAATATCAACACTCAGCAGATAGAAGATCACCGACATATACATATACGAAATACCAAATATGAACCATATACATAATCTACGCAGAGCAAATGTGCAAATTAGCCACCAATTAGACGATTGAACGTACATACCTCACAGATCTGGACAAAAATGTCTCAAAACGATTGGATATACAGATCGAGTTGTTTGTCTCAAAAATCGCACAAAACAAACGATTGAATCTACAGATTGACAATCCGAATGTCGATGATCACACAGCCGTAACGATTGAACAAACAGATCATCAAAACGAAATAAATCGGCAGTAATCGAACAAAAAATAGAGACAATGTTTATGATAGTAGACGAAAACTCTATAAATATGGTTGTTATGGACGCACAAATGGGGGAATTTCGTGAATCTTCTATCACGTTTCAAAGGAATGTATATTTCCTTTCCTAACAGAATCCGATTTGTAGGGGACCATAATAAATAACCATATATATTTAATTAAAACTACCACATCACCTTTTTTAATTTCCATCAGGGGTATGCATTTAGTTAGGAATTAATCTTTATTAGAAAATTAATTAGGGCCTAGTTTATCTACATTATTGCAAAATGGCCTATTTAATACACAGTAATACATAAATGGTCTACTTACCCTTTTAACTCTTTGAACTATTATTTTCACTCCTTTATAAATTTTGCACTATGAACTATTCTATTATAATTCATGAACTATCCTTTTAGAAGTTATGAACTATTACTTAATAAGTTTTGAACTATTACTTTCATTCCTTTATAAATTTTACACTATGAACTATTCTATTATAATTCATGAACTATCCTTTTATAAGTTATGAACTATTCCATAATAAGTTTTGAACTATTACTTTTATTCGTTTTAAAAAAAATAAAAAAAAAATATTTTTTTTTTCCGGGACACGTGTCGGCCGTACGGACGGCCGCACGGCCATACCGGAATAATGGGTCTTACTTGAACACTTCCCCTATGAATGATGCCCATGCCAACTTTTTAGGGACGGTTTCTTTTCCAAATCATGATATCAATATACCAGATATTGATATCGGTATGGATATCAGATATATGGGTATGATTGAAATCTGATAGCTGATGGTGAGGTATATCAGATCCTCAAATGCAAAATAGTAAACACGTATAATTCACACAAAAAAAGAGAGGTGAAAGTGGCAAGGGCAACAAAAGCTAACAAAAGAAAAAGAGAGAGAAGTTCCCTGCTTTGCGCAAAGAAGAAAAAGAAAGAAAATGGAGAGCTGCTAGGGTTGTGCAGAGAAGAGCGAAGGTCTAGCGGTGTCGTTGGTGTTGGTGGTCAGATCAGAAAGAGAGGTGTTCCGATGGTATTTCCCGACGGTGTTCGCAACTTCATCATAGGGAAGTAACTTTCCTCTGTCTTGAGTTGTTGTTACAGATTTGTCATATCTGTTTTCTTGTGATATCTCTTGTTCGCTCAGTTTTCCGCTTCGGTTTTGGATTGCATCTTGTACAGTTACCCTTGGATAATTTGGTTCGGCTTAGTGGATTGTTTCTCGATCTTGAGACTCCAAGGACTAGGGTTTATCCCGAACCTCGTAAAATTGCTTGTGTGATCTCGTTTATCATTTTGTTCTTGTGTGTTGCGCGTTTGGCTGATCTAGCGAGTATTTCTGTTATCAAACTAAAGCTGTTGAAAATCTAGACCTAAAACGATTAAAAATCTTTACAAACAGAGAAGACTTTGTAAAAGAAAAGAATATCATACCTTGACAAAATTCAATAGAGAAGGGATTGCTAACTTGAAAAAAATTGTACCTTTTTTAGGAGATCTGAAGAGAGAGACTTGGGAGGAAGACATGAGAGGGAGACTCGGGAGAAAGATGTGAGGAGAGAGACTTGAGAGGAAAAGAACGTGATACCGATCGATTTATAGGGATATCAGAATCGTTAAAAAGTAAAGTATTGATATATGAGTATATCACTTTGATATCAGGTACGTGATATTAATACTCATATCTCATATCAAGATATGAGAAAAGAACATACCCTTAGTGAGTTTTGCTATTTCGTTTTTCATTATAAATGAAAGAAATTTCAAGCAATATACAAACTTAGTGAAGCTGTAAATAGATTGATATTTATCTTTTGACCTCACTTTTAATCGGTAGTTCATAGTTGAAGGTAAAAAAGAATTTTCATGATTCACATGATTGGCTAGAGCATAATACCTCCGTATCAAAAGGAGACACCTCTCTTAGGCATAAGTTAGAAGCATTAGAAGCACAAGTTAAAACCCTTATGACGGCCGCCCAACGTCAAGCCCCAACAAATCCAAACGATACATTGGTCCATGCTTCCTCGTCCGATGGACGTCACAAGGGCAAGGGTATTATGGGAGCGGGAACTTCTAGCGGTCCACGTCTTGCCTCCGTCAATGAAAGTCAACGTCGTTTATAACATGACGACAATGATTGCCTTGATGATGACGAAGAGAACCTTGAGCCTTCTCCGGATGACTTTTTATATGTAGACACGGAGAACTGACACAAGCGTCATTAGCACCAACAACAACAATATGATACTCCCCCTTCTCCATATAGTTCACCTCGTACCAGACGTCAGATTTGGGAGGAGCCCCGATACCGTAACTAACCAAGCAATGTTTTCCTCCTCCAAACCCGTCAAGGCATGCACATCCCATCAATGGGTTCCAACAGCGATCCCATCCTGAAGATGCCTACATGAAACCACCCCGGCCGGATTCCTACAAAGCTCGTAGAGAAGGTAAGATTAAATTTCCTATCTTTTATGACAAAGTTGGGAGTAGTTGAAACTTAAGTTCGATCTAGATTCAAACTTTGTCCTTGAACGTACCCAATTTGTTGTTCCACCGACACATAACAAATTAGTTACGAATCAAATCAAATCAAATCAAATCAATCTACTAGACATTGTTTTTATTTTGTGTTGAGTTGCGAGATGTGCAGCATGTGGTTATGCTGCTTATGCAACATGTCGATGCAACAATCAACACTTTGAACAAACCAAATCTTAGCCATTGTCGTTGTCTTTTTTCAATGCTAGAACTAGGTATGCTTCGACACTATACATACTGTGAGAATATGAATAAATTCCCCTTAGGGTTTTCATTGACTGACGGGTCATATAAATAACCAACGTATTTACAATAATTACATAGGGAGCCCTCTATATAACTCTATTTACAATATGAGTTCTATCATACCCCGCAGTCGAAACTGGAGGAGGTAGTACAGTGAGACTGGATCTAAAATCTAAAAACAGTTGTCTGGGGAGTCCCTTAGTAAAGATGTCTGCATACTGAAAAGCCGATGGAACGTGTAAAACGCGAATGTGACCGCGGGCAACCTTATCTCTGACGAAGTGAATGTCAATCTCGATATGCTTGGTTCGTTGATGTTGAACCGGGTTGCTGGCAAGGTACGTCGCTGAGATGTTATCAGTGTAGACCACATATGCTTTGGTAAGGGGGCAATGAAGTTCCAACAGTAAATTGCGAAGCCAAGAACACTCTGAAACAACATTAGCAACACCTCTATATTCTGCCTCAACGCTAGAGCGGGAAACCACAGATTGACGTTTGGCAGACCACGAGATTAAAGTGTCGTTGAAGAAGACACAATAACTGGAGGTAGAACGGCGTGTATCAGGACATCCAGCCCAATCGGCATCTGTATAAGCAATTAGATCTGACTTCGGAGAAGGAGAAATGGTAATACCTAATGAGGATGTGCCAGAAATGTAGCGGATGATACGCTTGAGGGCAGCAAAGTGAGTTTCTCTGGGATAGTGCATGAAAAGACAAACTCTATTTACAATATTAGTTCTATCACATACAAACTCTTCTTCAATGTTAAAACTATTCACCTTATTTGCGTTACATCTATATTTTCAAACATAAAAGGTTATATTTGTTAGTTTCACTTAAATCATTTTTACTATGTTCACGAGACAAAACTCTTATACTCAATTCTTTTGACATTGTTGAGGATACAAAGGTTGTCAATTTTTCTCTCGATCCTTCATTGGAACAATATACTTACAACTCTCTAAACTCTACAAAATTACAGAAGTACTGAATGGCAATTCATATGATTGTTACAATGTCCAACATTATTGCAGTTGTTATGACCCCCTCGACATCCTTTACTTCACCCGCTGAGAGAATCGAGTTGGCACCAATGAACAAAGAAAATCTTAAAATCCAAGAGAAAGAGAACTATATGTATTTTTTTCCCCTACATCAACTTACTTAGTTCACCGAAAAGAATTTAATAGAAGTTAAATGTATATCACATATTGATGTTATTAACCTTATAAAATAAAAACCATACACATACTCACTTTTATAATGTTACGAATATCACCTAAGAAGGGGAAACAAATATCTTATAGAGAATATTATGCATACAAGACTCAGATTCATGCAAGTAATTATCCTTTAAAATCTACAAGGTTTTTCAACCATACATAAGTAATATATATGCTAAAATACTGATAAATCTAAATATATCAAACAACGATATCTCAATGTAATGACGCTTATAAAAGAAACCAAATTTATTCGTTAGAAATTACAATTATATGCTATCCAAATCGCCATAAATCAACAAGTTGTTACACTTGTTGCTCCACTTGTTTGGCTTTGAATACGACTTGTTCTTTTTTAACCTTTTGCATTATTAGTTATAAATGCATTTGTCATTATCACTTTAATATGTAGGTATACTACTAAACCCCACGGCCCCTTTCTTTCCTATTCTCACCTGGATAAGAATGCACTCACATTTTTCATTTGTGTGATAGATACTTAACATAGACTAACAACCCTAATAATATATAAATTATTAAAATATGGAGTACTATAGAGTGTATAGAGTTTGAAAATAAATACAAAAGGTTGGGGGTACATTTACTTAATTGCCGAGTTACTACTCTAGTTTTTCAAAAATACCTATTATCAAAATTGCCCAATAATAATTGACGAGTACTTTTTATTTAGATTTTTTATACTATTACTTTAAATTATTTGTCCAAATGGTTCATATACTTTGAAATAAAAAATATTTGTTATTATTATTATGTTAGTTCAACAATTTTGTTCAATCCGTTCAAAATTGCATATTACGGTTCTAATATATTCTACTATTGATTGATGCATTTTTTTTGTCGATTTATTACACGCACATTTTTACTTCTACATGTGTGAACTAAGAAGTCACTATGTTCGAATAAATTATACACAAATTTTGAATTTTAAATAAATAATACTATGTATTTGAAAAACATAAATATTAAAATATAAAGTACGTACTAACAATATAAATATTTTAACAAAAATTTTAAACTATTAGTGTACAAAATTGAATTAAAAGTGTAATAATTATAACTTTTTTCATAAAAAAATATTCTAAAAAAACATTAGAAAAATTATTAATTTTTTATATTAGAATATTTTCTTAGTTTATATTTTACACTAATAGTTATTTTCACAAAAAAAATTGAACATTCAATTCATACATATCGAAAAAAATGAACATTATTTAAATATGAATTTATGAAAATGCATCGTTTATACTTTTTTAACAATAAAAGAGAGAAACACGAAATAAAGAAATGATAATACATATAAAAATGATTATAACTACGAATAATATATTACATGTTCTCATAGGATTTAATATATATATATATATATATTCTCTATTTTATACTTACACATATTTAATTAACGTGAGATCTCAATATAGATCTCAATGTATTTCCATAAAATAAAACAAAAATTAATAAAAGAAAAGAACATTGATTAATGGAAAGAAAACAAATGTAGTGAGGTGGGTAATATGCAATAAAATAGTTGGAGCCAACCCTAGATCCAAAGTCTAATAGTTGGAGCCAGCCTCCCCAATGGCCAATCTCAAATACAAGGCTAATAGTTACAATTTTGTTAATAATGTTTATAAAAACAACAGCTTCTTCAAATACATTATTTCCAAACTCTATCGATTTGTTCAACATATTCTAATTCATATCACTAAGGGGTCAAATAAGAATGAAAAGATAACAATCACAGAAGCAGGGGATGAGGAACAACATTGGTAAGTACCAGTTTAGGATCTTCAACGAAATGTCGAAAACGAGAATGAGCTGATTTGAGTGAAGATAATCAAGAATCAAGAACCATACTCGAACTTCACTTCCATGGCGAAAACAGATAACATCATTGTGTGCGCGAATGAGAATGATAAATAAGTTCATCGAAGATGATATTAGCCCTGGACATATTAGGGAAAAAAATCAAAATGAAAAGCATCCATTTATGAGAACAACGTACAAATTACTCTTCTACACATACAAAATACACCCACAAGGAGGAAAATGAGTATGCAATATAAGCAGCAAAACCTATGTTTTTACTGCATATCTATATCAGAAGTAAATATATATATATATTTATACTGCTAACAAGTCCATCACAATCAAACAAGTGAAGAAAGATAAGATAAATGCAATGATTTCTACAAGATGTTCTGAGTTGGAACTCTATACCTTGGCTCTGGGGAAGCTCTGTGCATTAAGATTGCACTGCCTCATTTGGCTTCATATGGAACCTTAAGATTCTGACTTTTCCAAATCGGCGTTGGCTCAACAGGGGTGTGTTTACTTGCAGCTGATTTATCGGGTACTGATCTACTCGGATCTAAGTTGGTTTGGTTCCCGTCTTTAGGGTTCACTCGATCCTTAAAACTACATAGGCTTAAAGGAAGCTTTTTCTGCTTCACTCTTCCTCTTTTTCTACCATTTGTATGAATACCATCTGATGATTCAGAGAACTTTTCCTTTGACTGCCTTGATTCTGCTTCAATGCGAGTTTCCGCTAATGGGTTGGGTTTTGATGCCCTCTCATAGACTTTAGCTACATAGGATTCCTCATAGGATCCTTCTGAATATGTGTCTTCTCGTGTATGATCTGAAGATGTCGACTTTCCATCATTCTCATACTGAACTGAGGGTTTGGGTTTCTTATGCTTATTCTTAGACCTTGGAGAATGTTTTGAAATTCTCGGTGAGCTGTTAATTGCTTGATGAAGTTTACGAGCTAATTCTTCATCTGTTCCATAAGCCTCAACGGTCTCCTGATCTTTATATAGATGTTCAACCGAGACACGTTTCTTCATCTTGTTCTTCTTTGATTGCCCGTCTTTGTTGGAAAAAGATGCAACCAGACTCAACGCGTTTTTAGCAGCTGCTACTGCCTTGGATGCAAAGGCTGCCTTCTCCTCAGCGGCAGCTCTTGCAATCTCTGCCGCCTTGGATGCTACAACGGCCGCTAACTCAGCGGCCTTTGCTATCTCCTTGGGTGACATATAAGGACCGTTCTTATAGGATTTCAACATATTTTGGAGCCGGATATCAAATTCACTCATAGAGGGAGAACTCGAGTTTTCCGGGGAGCTTTGTGACGGGCTCCCTGAACTCTGTCTCTTCAATCCCGCGAGTAATCTCTTTCGAGGAGGCAAAAGGACATCAGAATTCTGGTTATTGGTGTCATATTCATTAGCCTCCATATTTGAGCTCTCCTTTGATCAATCTCAACGCTCGAAATTCATGGAAATCCTTTCTGCATCAATACATCATCCATGGCTACATAAAGCTGCATCAACAATAATAACAAAACCACACTTTCGCATCAGAGACAAAATTAGTATTAGATCAAACCAACATATAGTAATAAACCAAGAGCAACCAAATGATCCGTATACCAATGCAAATTACACAAAATCCGCAAGGATTTGAATTCTGAATTCAGCTGTACAAGCACAATTAAACCTCGATGAACACACAAAAATTACACATCATACAATCATCGAAAGAAAACAGAATTCCAAGCTAACCAAGACCGATGACACATAGAAGGACATAGGAACAATAACAAAACATTAAATCCAATCAGTGGAGCTAGCAAGCTTGATTTCCATAGAATTGTGCGAAGTTGATGAAGTTAGGGCGTCAATTATTTGAATAATTAGATGAGGTTTGAGATCAAAGGAGCAATAAAAAACCGAATTTACCTTATTGGAGGGGTGAGAGTCGAAAGATAGAGAGGAAACAGAGATTCCACCCACTAGAAATTAGGGTTTGGGATAGGGCAGGGAAAAGAAGAGAGGAAGAAGAGAAGAAAGAAGAAATTAGGGTTTGGGATAGGGCATAGATTCCACACGTGTCGTTCTTCCAAGTAACCACTCATATATCATTTTATGATTAAAAAAAAAATATCTAACAAAATGTAAATTATAATCCAAATTGTTAAATCCATTGACACCTATTTACCAATATGTGCTAAATCCGGATCCGGATACCAATATTTACAAAAAAATCCGATGTACGGTTAGGACTAAATCCGATGTACGGTTAGGACTAAATCCGATGTACGGTAGGATTAAATCCGGATACCAATATGTGTTAGAACTAAATCCGATGTACGCTTAGGAGGGATGTTCAAAAAATATCCGATTTGTCAATAATCCGACGATCCGACCCGAAAATATCCGACGATTACTCGATCCGACGGAAAGCTATCCGTATCCGCTCCGATTCATACAAAATTTTCGAATATATAAATCGGATACGGATCTAATTTTTTCCAACCCGGATATCCGTTATCCGAGTATGTAGAAAATATTTGTAAGATTAATTCAAATCAATTGCACTAGCTAAGTTGGTGAGAGGGAGAGTAAAGGTTTGCTGGCATGCTTTAGGTCCTTCGAACACCCAAAACTTTTGGGTGTAGTTACGTTAGATCAGGTTTACATACTCTGGTTTGTTGTTTGGATATTGACTTGTTCAAATGTTTCTTCTTGTATCAACTCATTTAATGTATTATAGATTGACTTTTCTTTTAGTATCACTGATTTATACCCGGATCACTCGGATATCCGAATCGGATCCGGATACCAATATTTACAAAAAAATTCCCAGATATCCGAACGGATAGGATATCCGGGAATAGACATCCCTAACGGTCAGTATGTATGTTGGTGTAAAATTTTACGTTCATACAATACCCCTCCGCCCCGCCACCTCTTCTCCTACCAGTCTTCCTTTGCTTCGTTCCCGTTATTATGTCCAACATGATACACCCCTGGATATCGATGTCTTGTCGTCATTCCGCCATGGAATAAGGTTTGCCCGCTACTGGCTCCCTCTATGCTCGTGTCATCCCATCTCTCGGCTTCGCTAGCGGTGTGCTTGCCTTCACTCCGTCATGGCATAGGGCATGCCAAGTTTTGAGAACCTTTCCTTTTTTTTTTTTGCTTATGTAATAATAGAAGGTATATTTCTTATGAAATACTCTCTTATAAGTTTTCTCGTTGGACCCTTTTAGACATTTCATTTTATGCATTTCAGCTTAAACCTTTCATTTCGGACTTTTCGCTCCAACCATTTTAGACCTTTTAGTCCGGACACATCTATATAGGTTTGTTTGACCTCATTTATAAATCATGTTCAAATTAAATAAAGGGTTGAAGGTAAATCTTCTTGGGCACCACATTTTCCCCTCAAAGTTCTTCCTTGATCTTTAATTCAGGACTCCACTTTTGAGGATTCTTCAAAATTCAACTAATCCAATCCACTTCACAACTTGCTTGATCAACCTTGATCGGCTCAACAAATTACTTCCACATCCATTTCATAGCTTCCGACAACCATATTTTATCTTTGATCCACCGGCAGATCAACAAACGGAGTAGTTGAAGCTTAAACTCGATCCAGATTCGGAGTTTCTAGTTGAACACGTCCAATGGTTCTTTACGTCTATTGACTTGTTTCGGGTCCGGTTTGCTTATCATATCCCTATGAATTTTCAGTATATGGAGACCAGTAGCGTGGGTTCTTCGAACCCGGATGAGTCTATTTTTTGGAAAAATTTATGGAAGTTGGATTTTACTCTTGCGGTCAAGGGCTTTCTCTAGCGAGTGTGTAAGGGTCTGTTCCCTGCGGTCGTCGACCCTGGGTGTGAAGAGTGCGGACATGAACTTCGAAAATAATAGAACTACAAATATGAAATACCAAAGAACTTAATATCATCTCTTAATCAAATCATATGCTGATTAAGAACCAACTGAAGATAAATAAATAAAAAGAAGAATATAACCTGTGATTGATACTCAGCATTAGCATCAAACAAAGCCAACACTTCATGATAAATCAATCACAAATACAAGTTCAAGCACTTTGAGCAGAACAAAAGTTTATAGTTACACAATAGACAAATAAACATGGTATTAAACAGTATCAAGATCAAGCTCTGGAAGAAAATATCTCCACCAGGGAAGTCCAAGTCCCGGAAACCGCGAGAACGATGCCCAGAACACAAATAACACCATCCAACAAGAACATTGCTCTCCCCATGGATTCTCTGAACACCAGCATATGAAAAAGTGAAGGTAACACAAACCCAAGTGCAATACACACACTACTTCCAACAAGTGACAAGAAGTCTGCAAAGTTTGGAACCAGCAAAGCAACCAAAGATACACAAAATACAGTGACCCATCTAAGCCAAATACAGTAGCTTCCTCCAGTGAATCGCCTTTCGAGAACTTCATAAACCGGGTTCATCATCAAAGGGCAAGTGAAGAAGAGATTTACACATAGACCCAATTGGACTAGAGTGCTTATTAGGCCAGTGCCTATGTTTGTAGTGATTATGTCCCTTGTTTCCTCACCAAATGCAAGGTAACCTAGTACACCAAATGCTCCATAGAGTAAGGAGATAGCCCCCATGGAAAGCCCTAAGGTTTTACCAAATTTGTCCTTTTCCTTAGCTTCTGATTCCAATGGTAAAACCATGCCAATTCCTTCAAATGCATAAACACAAACACCAACACAGTAAGAGAACACACCCCACCCACCAAATGCTTGAACTTCAGTCCTGTTTCCAACAAATACTAATGCATCTTTCATCATAACAATACCCATAGCTCCAATTTGGATTAAATCAGCAAAAATACTCAAAGGGGCTAAATGGGTAAGTGTAGGAATTGAATTTAGCCCTAATTGAAAGGGAAAACAGCCCCAAATATACCAGGACTTACTACTCACACCCAGAATTCCACCTAATCCTAGACTTAAACTTGATGAACCATTAAACAAGTGCACAAAAGTGTTGGCTATGAATATAAAATAGCTAACACAAAACCCAGCTTGCGATAAGATGATCATTAAATCAACGGTTAAACGGCCAACAGGCCCACAAACAGCGAAACCCAGATCACCAAAAGAAGTGATCTTGGCGAATCCTTTGATTGATTCCATCTTTCTGCGGGTATGAACCAGAAGCAACATACAATAGTAAGTCAGTCCAGCGACTGAGAATAGGGTTAGGACCCCAAATAGCCATCCTGATCTCTTGAAGGTATAAGGAAGCCCAAGAACACCAGCTCCAACAATTGATATGAAAATATTGGCGAAAGTCTTGAATTGAGATGATTGATGCTTTGAATCTCCTCCTAATAACGGCGTGTCTTCTCTAGGGATTGGAATTGAGTACGAGCTCGAACCAGCTTCTTTCTCAAATCCCATTTTGAAATACCAAACCCCACAAAAAGGTTAAAGCCTTCACAAAATTGGAACTATAAGAAGATTGAAATTGAACGGATTGGGAGAAAACCAGCAAATTTGATAAGAGGTTCTGGTTATTTCTAGATTGATTGATTGATTGGGTTTACAGAATTGGGGATTTTATGAATTTCATGATAAGTTTGAGAAGACAAGGACCTACTATAACAGGGAGTTAAAATGACAAAATTGCCCCTTTGGTTGGTCAACAATTACGTGGACAAGCACAATACTTTCATTTTCATATTCCCTGTCTTCGTACGGAAATGGTAGGCTGCATAATATTTATTTAGAAAAGGACAAAATCAATAATGGCAATTTTAATGAAATATCAATATTCAAATTTGGCGAATCAATAATAGATATTTCACGAAGGTTCCGTTTTATAGGTAAAAAACGCGTTCAAAGTACAAATAGTCAAATATAGTCGAGGAGAAGAGCAATATAGATTTAGGATGCAAGGGGTTTTGCATGGCGACGTTACGTCTCCTAGGTCTTCTGACGTTGTTTTTAAAAGAATTGAATTCGCTATCTATAAAGGGTTGGCGGCACAACTTGTTGCCCGTCTTCCTTCTAGCTCTATGTAAATTTTGAAGTATCGCCTAATATAAATATTAAAAATAAAAAAAATAAAAAATATATATGCATACCCTTGTTCATAAAAGTTTTTGGAATCATTCCTTGTGGTTTGATGTAATTGGAGTTCAATTTGATTATTTTTGATACCCTATAGGGAAACAAAATGTGGGGAGACAAGTGTATTTTGCATGAAACCACAAGAAATGATTCCATAAAATTTCATAAATAAGGATATACATATGGACTAAATTCGTTTCATTCCGTTTTCGGTGTTGGAACAAAACGGCCCTAGACGATTAAATAGATGAATAAATGAAGATATTGAAATATATTTTCTTAAAGAAGAAAAAATCAAATGTGAAAATAATACATATCAAGACAGTAGATGAAATGTATCCGTTAGTGCAACAAAACATGTGTGTGGTGAAATGAATCAAGTTGTATGGGGAAAATAAAATTGGACTTCATGACAGTTACAAATGAGTTGTCATATTACATGAATCTATTTATTTGATAAATAAAATAAAATAAATTTACACATCTGACAACTTAAAACAAATTCTTACACAGTTATAAAAATGATTAATCCGTAACCGATTTAATAATTCAAATTTAAATTTGTGAGGTTGAAAATTGTTGTAAAGTTTTGAAGAGCGAGAAAAAAATTTAAAATATATTCTTTATCCGAAGAAAGAAGGGGACAATTTTGGTAACTAGGTCTTTTGAAAAACTATAGTAGTTACCAAGTTTTTTAATGTTTCAATTAAGTAAATATACCTCAACTTATCTTTTGTATTTATTCTCAAACTCTACACACTCTTCATTAAAAGGGTACATTTACTAAACACAAAACTAGAAAAAACCTAGTAAACCAAATTGTTTCAAAAAAAAAATCGAAGCTCACTCTTATTAAATATATATGTATTTAAACAATTTTTACTTTTGGAATGTATATTTAATGATTTAAAATGTCACTGATATATATTCATATGTTGAGATTTGGATAGATAAAGTTGAGATATAATTTCCGCATAAAATGAAATCAATCTCAGCTATTAATTTATAAACATATGCTTACACTTTCTATCAAATATTATATAATTTAGCTTTAAAAATCTTATTATAAAATATGAATTCAGAATTCAGTAGATATATTTGTTGCATGCCTAGGTATGTGAATGTGGGCTTGGATCTAAACTTTATATTTGTTGAGTCAACTTTTCATTTCGTGGGCCTTTCATTTGGGCCAATTTTCTGAAACTAATTGCGTAATTTAAGTCTAACTAGTTTAGTACCCGCACCTTGTGCGGGTTTTGTCTAAATGAAAAGGTATTATATTTTCAATTGTATACCTTATGTATTGGTTAATCTATAGAAATATATTTAACACTAAGAAATACCATTTCATCCAAACTTAGTCTTTTTTTTATGTATTGGATATAAATTCAATAATTAAATTTAAAAAATACATTTTGAAAATTAAAAAAAGGATAAGAAAATAAAATTTTAAAATGTGGCTATAATATTTTTAAAAAAACTATAAAAACTGAGTTTTAAATGTGAAGAAGATTTCAAAATCTGGTTAGTTAAAATTATGAAAATCTAGTTTATTATCGATATTATATGTTTTTTTACTTTAAATATTTGATAGGTATAAAGTAAAAAATTTGTAAATAAGTCAAACAAATTATTACATGACATATTTAAAGATGATGTGGCATTGATGATTGTTTATTAATATTTTTAAAACTTATTTTATAAAAGAAAAATGGCAAATCTGTAAATATCTTGTGGCATACCTGTAAATATATTGAAAAAATTCCTAGGTGGCATACCTCAGTAGTTGACATGTGGCGTTAATGGGTTCTGTTTTAGTATGTTATATAGATATAGATTACTTAGAATTTACGAAAAATATTTTAAAAGTATTTTTAAATTTATTAATTTAGCTAGTTAGTTAACAAAATCTTTTTATTTTAATTAATAAGATGAATAACACAAAATTTAAATAGAATGGCATTTTAGTAAATATTTTAGAAAAAATCCTATGTGGCATACCTAGTTGATTGACATGTGGACTTAGTGTCCTTTGTTTTAGTAAGTAATATAGATATAGATTACTTAGAATTTACGAAAAATATTTTAAAGTATTTTTAAATTTATTAATTTAGCTAGTTAGTTAACAAAATCTTTTTATTTTAATTAATAAGATGAATAACACAAAATTTAAATAGAATGGCATTTTAGTAAATATTTTAGAAAAAAATCCTATGTGGCATACCTAGTTGATTGACATGTGGACTTAGTGTCCTTTGTTTTAGTAAGTAATATAGATTACTTAGAATTTACGAAAAATATTTTAAAAGTATTTTTAAATTTATTAATTTAGCTAGTTAGTTAACAAAATCTTTTTATTTTAATTAATAAGATGAATAACACAAAATTTAAATAGAATGGCATTTTAGTAAATATTTTAGAAAAAATCCTATGTGGCATACCTAGTTGATTGACATGTGGACTTAGTGTCCTTTGTTTTAGTAAGTAATATAGATTAATTAATTAATTAACCATTAAAAAAAGGTGAGTTATTTGCGCGATTCAATTTACTTGTTGCATGTGGGCATGAGACGGGGCGGAGCGGATTGAGATCGTCTCATCCTACCTATTATATATAGGACGGGATCGGAACATTTCTTTTGTGTTTAGACTAAAAACCATCGGACCCTATCAGGTTGAGATCGGGACGGAATGAGACGAAAATAGATTACCACAAGAAAGTTTACAACTTTTCTTTTGACTTTGTAAATGGATGTGAACAATTATTTTTTTATTAAAGTGTATTTTCATTTTGTGCAAGTAAAAAATAAAAAAGAGTTCGAGAATACAAGATATTTGTTAGAAAGTAACAAAAAAGATAGTAATTTATAACAAATTTAAATAATTCAATAATCATACCTTGTTCGACATTTAAAATAGAATTTTGTATCTTTAATTGTTGGTTCATCGTCATTCTTAACAACCCGACAAATTACACGGCATTTATTTTACAAGCCTATTTTTAAAATTTTTATCATACCATTTACAATTGATGAAAAGACTAAACCTGAAGGTAGCAATGAAGTTCCTAGCCAGCCGCGGTGCAATGATAAGGGAAAAGAGAGAGGGAAGATGATCGATGAATTAGCGTATGTAATCGAATTTAGGGCCCGTTTGGTTTTAACTCTGAAATTGGAAACGGAATGGAAATGAAACTAGTCCATACATATGCCCTTATTCATTAAAGTTTTTGGAATCATTCCTACTGGTTTGAGTAATTGGAATAGAGTTTGATTACTTTTGATATCTTATAGGGTAACAAAATATGGGGAAGAAAATGCATTTTGCATTAAACCACAAGGAATGATTCCATAAAATTTCATGAATAAGGATATACATATGGACTAAATTCGTTTCCATTCCGTTTTCGTTTCCGGAGGTGGAACCAAACGGGCCCTTAGTGTTGATTAAGGGTAAAAATATAATTTATTTTTACTATATTATGTTGACTAAATCTTTCAAATATCAAAAGATTTGTTTTTATAGTGTAGTAGTAAAACGTGCTTTAATTGATCGGTTATATTTGTAAGGGAATATCGAAAGTGAAGAGCTTAAGCCAAAAAACGATATCACAAGTGAAGAATTTAAGCAAGTAAATTAACCATAAATACATATGAATGTAGTTGATATTTCATGAAGGAGATGCAATTCATACCGTAAAATGATATCAAAACATTTAGTGATCTTTTAGTAACTCTACAAATGCATTGGAATACCCGATAATTTTATTTCCGAGAAATTACGAGGCAAACCAAGTCTCGACCGGTTTTGGACCTCTTCCATCTTCCTAGCATTTTTTTGGGTGATACTTGGTATCATAAGTTGTTGTTGTTATTATTATTATTATTAGCAACCCCCTTCCTATTCTAAACTAATCGATCGACATCCTGCTTCTTCCTCTCTTCACACAACCAACGGCGCCGGATTCTTCCTCCCTTCACTTCATCTTCGTTCATCACGCAACAACAATCTAGGATCGCATCTTCGCCTGCACGTGACTGGACCAGGTCGACCTCTTCCATCGCCTTCTCCTTCCTGCTCGATCACCAGCAGCCTTGGCCTCTCCTATTCGTTGTGAACCAGCCGCCAGGAGCCTCAGCCTCCCGCTCTTCTTTGCCTTCGAGCCAGCAACCAAGGCAGTTTGTCGTCCCTCCCTCTCGTCGACGGAGTCAGTAACCGGGACTCGTCTTTCCTTCACATGTCGAACAACTGCTCGCAACAACGCAGCGGACAATAGTCTCGCGATGGCTAGCCGCTGTCGCGTCGCAGACGAGCCACGGTCGCGCCCTAGTGTTGAGTCGCGGTCGCGCAGCTTGAAACAGCGGGTGCACCCTCCTGGACCCTCGGTCACGCCAACTCCTCCTCCACGGTCGCGTCTCTTTTTCCCGCAGGTATCAATTATTGGTACGTTGACCTTTCTTGTTGTCTAAGGTTGTTAAGTTATTATCCTATCATGGTGGAACCTAGCAGAATTAGAGTTAATTCCAGTTAGTGGATTAGAAGTTAAGATCTTTCGAAGTTAGAGCTTTTGGATGTTTATAGTGTTCTACCTGGAGTATTTAAAGTGTCAAAAAACTGCTTGTAATGCAGTTTACGTAAACCATTTATGAAGGGGTTGTATTCTTGGGAGAATATGAGATGCTGATAAGTTTAAGTTATGTACCATAGTGCATTGTGAGACGTTGAGATGAAAAGATTGGGTTTAGTATGGAAGCATATTTGTAAACAATGTTGGGTTCTAGAACAGATTTGGAAGAATAGTATTCTTCTAGTGTTTGACATCATATCCTTGGATATTGATAGAGGTTGTTGCACCTCCATAGAACTTTTAGAGTTTTCGAATTTTTAAAAGTAGAATCGCCTTTGTTGGAAAAGGATCAGTTTAGTGCGTTTTCTGGATAGTGATGATTAACCGAGAAGTTGAAGACTTATAGAGATCGATTGGATAAGTATTGATCCAAGTTTCATTTTGTGATCAAGCAATTGAGATCTTATTCAGACGGGATCACGAGATATTGTTATGAGGACTTGGCTTGATATAGGTTCGTCCTTTGGACTTACGATATTATTAATTGGTCCAAGTGCATGTATAACGGGCGGTGACATTACTGCCTAGCTCTCACGCACGACGAGGTGCATCGGATTCGGTCTTGGTACACGATTTGGTCGTATCCTCCATGATACGTTAAACAAGGGAAATAATGAGTCAAGCCTAGGAGGCCCACTCAAGTTACATAAGCTTAGACCCAATTCAAAATATAAATGTTGTAGCTAGTGAGTTTCGAACTCTGGGTGACGGACCTTCTTTTCCACCCTTATACCAGCTGGACTAATTAAATGTTGTGTATTCTTTTGATGATACACAATATTATCACACAATTTCAATTACAAATTGTTAATACATAATTTCAATTACACAATGTTCATACACAATTTCAATTACACAATGTTAATGCACACTTTCATTTGATATGTCAATTTATGTAGTTAACAAATTCGGTCATTTTTGAACTACACAAGTTCCGTTTGTTTACACAAAGTTGAGTTACACAATCGAAAAGGTTTGTCATGTACACAAATGTGTCATTTATACAAGGTTTGGTTAAACAAGTCCGTCATTTACACAAGGTTTGGTTACACATGGTTTGTTTACACAAGTCCAAGCACATTGAGTTACGTACACAAGCTCAATTATAACTATAAAAAAATGTAGGTCATATCCCGATTTATAAAGTTATAAAGTTTGGTCAAATTTTGTAATTAAACAAATGGGGCAATTGGTGAACTTTCAAAACTTTGTATCTTTCTTGCAAATAGAAAACATGAGCCATTTCAGTAATTATCTAGTTAGGGATGAATCTGCAAATTCTAAAAGTTTGGGCCAATATTGTAATATAAAATTTGGGTTATTATTGCAAATTACCTAAATTTAGAAAAACCATACTCAGACCCCTCGTAGTCGCCTTCTTCAATGGGGGCATCGGAGCAGCCAAGAAGAGGTGGCATAGCGAGGTCTCTGTCGAGGAGTAGAGGACTGGCGGGTGTGTTGATATGGAGACGGTGCTCGTGTCGGCGGCCTCTGATTCGCCGCTTCCTTCGGCTTCAACTCTTCGCCAGTCGATCCACGTAGCCTCCAGCCTTCGGTCCTCGCAACCGGTAGTCCTCGCAACCTTCGGTCCTCGCAGTCGGCGGTCCTCGCAGCCTTCAACCTTCGGTCCTCGCAACCTTCCGTTCTCACAGCCGGCGGTGTAAGAAGCGAAAGAAGATCCAAATCATTTAAAAGTGATACGGAAATCTCAAATATTCAATTACCAAATAAATTAAACGTTTTCCTTTTTTTTTTTGCAGTTTAATATATTCTTTTTCATTAACTATCATTAATTGACTAATTAACTGCCTAATTAATATCTTATTTATCATTTTATTTATCTTTATTTCAATTGATCATTGGTAGAGGCCTAGTTAGTAATCAAGTTACAAAAAGTGTCTTACTAGTTTAATTTTCTCAATTTTTAATTGTTTTAACTTTTTCAAGGAAAAAAACAAATCGAGCTTTGGCTCTAGGCGCCGGCGCCCACTAGGCGCTAGCGGATTGCGATTCATTTTTGCGTTAGTAAATCAATGTCCGTGTACTTAGCTTTTCCGTTGTTAAATGATAGTTAGCTTCTGAAATATTAGAGGGATGGAACGGAGTAACCTCTAGATAAACCTCAATACAGATTACAAAATTAAAAATCAACGTAATTGCTATCACGGAAACTAAGTCTGAAGTCCTTCTCGATGATTGTTTATGAAAATCGGTAGGCTTTGACAACATGGTTTATCATATCTTTCAGCTAAGGGTAGGCCGGAGGTTTATGTCTCATTTGGAAGTCTTACTAACTAAGACACAAAACGATTAAAATCATACACAAAACTGATAGATTTTTTGTGTCAAATTTATCAGTAGCAACTAACAAAATTGAATATTATCTTCGCTTATACTTCTCCACAAGAAGTTGAGAAAAAATCTTTCTCGGATTATTTTTCAGAATTCATTCAAAAACTCCCGTTTTTTGTGCTTCCTACTTAGAGATTAAACGAAATTCCACAATCTTCTGAAAAACTTATTAAGCAAAAAACAAAGTCATGCATGCAATGAAACTAGCAGTCTCAATATCGAATAACACATAAAATTCCAGCATAAAGCTAGCCAGAATGAATGCAACATAATGATAAAATAATTATAAACGCGGATGACCACACGATTCGGATCACTCTATAACTTCTTACCTTATATGCACACTATCAACAAAAGTGGTTAAACCGTTAGCTAACAATCCTACATTGTATAACTAAATAATAAGTGAGTATCAACACATCAACATACTTCCACATTAGACCTGCACAAATTCGGGCCGACCCGGAAAAACATGGGTATGAGCATCTAGTTTTGTCTGTTTGGGTTTGGCCCGACCTTTACCCGTACTTTGATGGGACGGGGTAATTATTTTGCCGGCCCGGTCCATACTTATATATATATACTTTAGATTGTTTTGAATGTCACATATTTTGATTTTTTATTTAGTTTGTTTGGAGTATTTTGACGAGTTATACGCGTTTGTAATACAAGATTATAGGGATAACTTGACTGTAATGGTATTTGTTGTTTTTCAGGTATTTGGATTTATTCATTTTTGTGTGTTGAAGGTTGTTGAACTCATTGGCAGTGCACTATGCAGGTATAATTGGAATAAAAGTTTGTGTTAAATACATTATATTACTTGTTTTGAACGATAAATCCCAGAAAAACGCACAATCAAGTACATACGGGTCATGCAGACCGGGCCGGCAGCCCGCCAGCTTTTCACGTGGGTGGACATGGGCAGCGTTTGTTTCCCGGACAAGCCGGGCCGACCGGCCCGCACCTTCCGCGTAGAGTTTTTAGTTATGACCCGACCCTGCTTTTGTACAAGTATATTCCACACAATTTTCATTTAATATCCGAGTATTTAGTTATGCAAATTAGAAAGAAAATAATTATGTTTACAGCTTTTATAGTAATTAATTTTTAAAAATTAAAAAGTTAGGGATTAATTTATCAATTTTAGAAAATATAATGGTTATTGATAGAATATGTAATTAATGTAAATAGAGGGTTGCCTATTGTAATTATGTAAAGTTGGTTTATTATTATTATGAGTCGTCTGATGACGGAAACCCTAAGGGGATTTCTCAATCTGTCACATGGTATTAGAGTCTTCCGATCCATAATCTTTTTACGCTTCCGCCTCCTCTATTCCCTTTGCCGCCGGCTACTGATCTACGTGACGCCGGTACCGTCTTCCTCTTGATACTAACCTGCTATGTCTATGGAGAAGAAACAAACGTTTCATTCAGCTCTTGGGATATCCAATATCAAGAACAATATTGCTCTTGTTCTTGACCACGACACACCATATGCTTCTTGGGTCACTCTTTTTCGCGTCACCGCCAAAGCACATAATGTTTTGGATCACATTGACGCCAAAGTTCCTCTCCCGGCTGATATTGATGATGCTCCATGGAATCAAGTTGATGCAATGGTTCTCCAATGGATTTACAACACAGTCTCTAAAGATATCCTTCTTCAAATCCTCGATCCTTATGATACCGCTCTCAAGGCCTGGGGTCGCATTCAGGATATTTTTCAAGACAACAAGCACACGCGTGCAGTCTATCTGGAACATGAGTTTTCCAACTGCAAATTAGCGGCTTTCTCTTCCGTCTCCGCCTACTGTCAACACATGAAGGCACTATCGGATCAACTCAAAGGTGTCGAGTCACCTATCACCGACAACTGGTTAGTTCTTCAGCTTCTTTCTGGTTTGCTTGCTGAATACAATGCTACTGCCAGTTATATTCAGCAATTAGATCCATTGCCGACTTTTCAAAAAGCCCGTTCGCAACTCATATTGGAAGAAACTCGAATGGCCAACCAAAACCATGCCGGAAAAGACTCTACTGCGCTCCAGACCACCACCGGAAACGCGTCACCTCACCGCCGATCTGACACCACCAGCCAGACCGCCGCCAACCAGCCGGAGGGCACGACGCGCAACCGTGGGCGTGGCAAGAAAGGCCGCAGCAAGGCCGGCGCTGACCAGCAGCAGACCCCGCAAACTAGGTTTGCGTATCACCCTTAGCTGGGGTGGCTGCCCATCTCTGTTGGGCCCGTTCAAGGTCTGGCCCAATGGCCCAATGCTCAGCAGGCCCGTCAACATTTTGTTCCTAGTCCACCGAATTCTCAGCTAGGAATTTTGGGCCATTCTCCTGCACAGTCCGCCGGACAACATCAAGCCCATTATCTTGTTGATTCACCACAACCCACAAATATTGATCAGACTTTTTCTTCGATGACGTTAAATCCCGATGATAATTTATGGTATATGGACACGGGCGCTACATCTCACATGACCAACAGTTCAGGTAACCTCTCGTCCATTTCATATAATGGTTCATTAAATTCGATAATTGTTGAAAATGGCATGCGGATACCATCTACAGGTCTTGGTGATGTCACTATTCGCACCTCCACTCATCCCCTCCAGTTATCTAACATTCTTCTTGCTCCTAAAATTGTCAAAATCCTCGTTTCCATTCGTCGTTTCACCATAGATAACCATGCTAGTGTTGAATTTGACCCATTTGGTTTTTCTGTGAAGGATTTACAAACGGGAACAACCCGGCTAAGATGCAATAGATCCGGGGATCTTTATCCAGTTACCACATCTTCTGCATCTGCTCATGCTCTTTCCGCTCAGTCCTCGAGTCTCTGGCATGCTCATCTCGGTCATCCTGGCACGCCAGCTCTAGATAGTCTTAGGAAATCTTCTTTTCTTAATTTTAATAAAGAGCGTTCTCAAACGCTTTGTCATTCTTGTCAACTAGGGAAGCATCATAGGCTCCCGTTTGAACGTTCTGTCACTAGTATGAATGCCCCTTTTGATATCATACACAGTGATCTTTGGACCTCCCCGATTACTAGTCGAGAAGGCTTCAAATATTATTTGTTATTTCTTGATGGTTTTTCACACTTTCTTTGGGGTTTTCCAATTAAATTCAAATCTCAAGTTTTCGATCTTTTTGTGCAATTCCATCAGTTTATCAAAACACAATTCAACAAACCAATCAAAAATTTTCAATGTGACATGGGGCGCAAGTTTAATAATCATCAATTTCACTCGTTCTTCAAGCTTCACGGCATCAATTTTCGGTTCTCATGTCCACACACCTCCCCACAAAATGGCAAAGCCGAACGTGTCATTCGCACCATTTACAACATGATGCGTTCCCTTCTTTTTCACGCCTCCATTCCCATATCTTTTTGGGCTCATGCCGGCACTACTACATTTCTTGCCCTAAGGTAACATTAAACATGTAACATTTTTTAAAATTGTTACCTATCTAGTTTCTTGTAACATTTTATAAACGAAGTAATAAAATGTTACGTTTTTATGTACAATGGTAACACTTTTATAAATTTTGTAACTCTTTTTTAATAGTAACAAAAAACGGAGTCAAATGTAACGCAATTTTGGCCAAAAATTTGGGGGGAATTTTTTGGACCCCCGCGCCAAGGGAATTAAAAGCCTGCTAATTTTTTCCCCCTTTGGAACCACAACTCTTTCTTCTCTGTATGTGTACGCAACTCTTTCTTCTCAGAAAACAACTCACCTTCATCGACAAAAAATTTGAAGAGAACTCAAGCTTCATCGCACAAGGTACTATTTCTGTGTTTCCTTCATCCTCTTTGACCCTTATCTTAGCCAATCTCAAACCCGATTCCTCAATTAGCAGGCTTTTATAGTTTACTGCAGAATTTAGGGTTTAGGCAAAACCAATCTCAAACCCGATTCCTCTTGTGCTCAAGTTTAGAAGGATTAGTATACAAATAGGACTTACTTTGACAGCGTTTCAATTGAAGGGCTCAAGCTCCTAGTCCTATTCGTTCTCAGTTGTTATTTCGTCAAGTATTTGGGTTTTGTAATCATAGTATTCTTCATCATATTGTGAGTGTTTGTTGTTAACATTACTAAAGGCACATTTAATCTTGGATTCAAATTGTTTTTTCTGTAATGTTATGTTGTCATGATATGTATGGATTTTTGTATGGTCCTAAGGAGACAGATAAATGGTATGCTTATTTGAAGCCCTAAGCTTCTTTGAATGAAAACCAATCTTATTGTTGATGAATGCTTGAATTTGCACAACCACATAATTATAGGTCTTCATATCATGATTAAAACGGATTAATGGTTCAGTTTTGTAATTGGTATTTGGTTAACTTGTCTAATAGAGATTAACTAGTCGCACCAATTCAGTGTCTTTAGTTATACTAGGATACGACTTTTTTTTTGCTGATTTTACCATCGGTTTTTGGTGGGTTATCGAATGTGATTGAAGACTTGTGTTAAAAAAGTAAAGAGAGGTAATTTCATAGCTAAGTTTTAATAAGTTTATGCATATTTCTTATTGGTTCATGGTTAGTTTTAATATTTTACTCTAGTACATGACTTGATTTGTGTGTGTTTTTCTTTTCTTTTGTGAATGGATTCATAATTGCTTTTATAATCAATTTCTTATTGCTGAAACATGCAATACTGAAATTTAGTCATGTAATTTGAGGGTATTTTGTGTAGCTACTCTAATTCTGAACATGGATGGAGGAAATAAAAATTGGTGGATGCTTCATCGATGGGCTGATGAATATGAGAAGGGATTAGATAGCTATTTAGAAAAAGCCTTTGAAACTGAAGCTCAAGGAAATGAAATTCGTTGTCCTTGGAAAAGTTGTTGCTATCGCTATTGGTTTGAAGAAAACATTGTGAAAGATCATGTGATTTCCAAGGGTTTTGTACCTACATCAGAACCGGAATCAAAACCAAGAGTGGATGATCAACCAATTGAGCATGGTGCTGGATTATATTTTGATGATGACATGGATGGCTTATTGCATGGTACATTTGGAGAAGGTCCTAATGAAGAGACAACAAGTTTTTATAAGTTAGTAGAAGAAGGTCAACAGGAATTGTATCCAGGGTGCAAAAACTTCTCAAAACTTTCCTTCACTATAAGGCTTTTTATTTTCAAGTGTGATCACAAGCTAAGCAATGTGGCATTTTCTAGCTTGTTAGAGCTTCTAAAGGCTTTGCAACCTGATGCTAATCTACCGTCATCATTTAATGAAGCTAAATATACTTTAAAGGCATTAGGACTTGATTATACCAAGATAGATGCGTGTCCAAATGATTGTATGTTATATTGGGAGGAGCATGCAGAAGCAACAAGTTGTCATGTATGTAAATCGTCGAGATGGAAGTCAAGTGATAAGGATGAGACGAAAAAAAATTCTTGTCAAATTCTTGCTAAGGTGTTACGGTATTTTCCCATCAAGAAGAGATTGCAAAGACTGTACATGTGTCCAAAGACTGCTCGTCATATGACATGGCACAAAAATGGTCGTATTAAGGATGGGTTACTAAAGCATCCTACAGATGGAAAAGCTTGGAAGGACTTTGATTTATCCTTTCCTGACTTCTCGAAAGAACCTAGAAACGTGAGGCTGTCATTGACAACTGATGGGTTTAACCCTTTCAACAACATGAGCATTGTTCATAGCACATGGCCAGTTATGTTGATTAATTATAACTTGCCACCATGGATGTGCATGAAGCCAGAATTCATTATGTTAACTCTTCTAATACCGGGTCCTTTGTCTCCCGGAAATAACATTGATATATTCTTGCAACCAGTGATCAAGGACTTGAATGAGTTGTATGAGTTTGGGGTTCAAACTTATGATTCTGCCAGTAACCAAATGTTCAATATGCATGTTGCCTTGCTGTCTACAATCAGTGACTTTCCAGGTTTAGCAATGTTGTCAGGGTTTAGCACCAAAGGAAAGCTAGCATGTCCGGGCTGTCATTATGAAACTTGTTCTCTATATTTGAGGCGTAGTAAAAAGATGTGTTACATGGGCCATCAAAGATTTGTGGACCGGTACCATCCATATAGAAGATACAGAAGAAACTCTATTTGGGACCATAGGGATGTAGCTACACCAGTTCGTTTGACAGGGCATGAAAAATTTGAATTGCTGGCTAACTATCAAAATGAATTCGGAAAGAGTTGCCTTGGGAAAAAAAAGAAAGATCAGGAAGATAATCCATGGCGAAAAAGGTCTATATTTTTCGATCTTCCTTATTGGAAGTTTATTTCATCTCCGCATTCTCTTGATGTGATGCACATAGAGAAAAACATATTTGATAATATTATTGGAACATTGCTAGACATTCCTGGAAAGTCTAATGATCATATGAATGCACGATAGGATTTAGCCGAGCTTAATATAATGCCCGAGCTCCATCCAAAGATATCTGTTGATGGTAAAAAATTGAAATGGCAAAGTCTCGATTTTGGATGACAAAGGAAGAGAAAAGCACATTATGTCGTGTTATTAAGAGTGCGAAGTTGCCACAAGGATATGGTTCTAACATTGCAAGATGTGTACATGTTAATGATCGGAAGATTGTTGGTTACAAAAGTCATGATGCTCACTTTATAATGCAATACTTACTTCCGGTTGCTGTCAGAAAAACATTGCACAAGGATGTAGCAATCCCACTGATGAGATTAAGTGCTTTTTTCAAGGGAATATGCAGTAAAGTGGTAGATCCCCAAGACCTTGCTCGTCTACATATTGAGATTAGTGAGACCCTTTGTCAGTTCGAAAGGATATTTTCACGAACATTTTTTGATATCATGGTTCACCTACCTATTCACCTAGTAGAAGAGGTGACGTATGGCGGACCTGTTTCGGAAAGCTGGATGTATCAAATTGAAAGTTATCTTCGAATATTGAAGTCATATGTTCGGAATAAGAGTCGTCCCGAGGGTTCAATGGCTGAAGGATACATAGCTGAAGAATGTATCACATTTTGTGCTAGATATTTGGGTGTTGATCTCAAAGCGAGATCTGCTAGTTTCGAAACTTGTTCTCATGAGAATTCTGAGAAGTCCTCAATGTTTCCAACTATGGGTCATGCTATACCAAGAAAGGGGAGAAAAAAGAAGAACAAAAAGGAGCACGGGATATATAAAATTGAACACGCCACCTTAGCTCAAGCTCATCGTTATTTCGTATTCAATTGTCAAAATGAAGATGTTGAAAAATATATCAGGTAAATAGTTTTTTATACTAGGTTGTTTTAAAATTTAAAATCTTAATTGTTAAAAAAGTATAGACTTTCCAACTCATTAAATTTATTTGAGTGTAGTGAGTACAAGGCCAAGGCCTTTGTTAGTGGTCGAGAGAAAAGAAAATGGAAAGGTGCTCAAAGTCATGGTAGAGATTTTACCGATTGGTTTAAGGAGAAAGTTGAATGGCAGCTTCAACCGGGAGAGTATATTCTGGATCATATCAAATGGTTATCTGCAGGGTCATCTCTTATTGCTAGAAGATTCACAGGTTATTTTGTAAATGGTTTTCGGTTTCACACTATAAAACGTGATGCAAATTGTGTTACTGAAAATAGTGAAGTCACTCTAACAGCTTTGACTGAAATTTTTGCTAGTAGCAAGGACCAGCGTCCTATCATCGGAGATGTAAGTTATTATGGTTCAATACAAGAAATAATAGAGATACACTACCATGATCAGTGTAAAGTTGTTTTGTTTAAATGCTTGTGGTTTCATTCTGAAGAAGATGATTATGGGCTTACTAGAGTTAATTGCAACAAGCTTGTTAGTGAAGAAGATCCATTTATCTTAGCAACACAAGCACATCAAGTGTTCTATGTGGATGACCCTTTGTAATAGCTAGGATTTCCGAATTCTAATTAATGTTGATTAACTTAATCGTTGATAGTAATTGACATATAACTCGCGAAGATTTCGCAAGTGATGAGTAAGAGTCCCACCGTTATGTTCCTGGCGTAACTTTGGACGTTTGGGGAAATTTTTACTTTTTCCCCCGGGTAATTATTTTTACCCTCTGGTGTTATTTGGAGCATTTGGGAGCTCCAATTAATAAAAATACAGTTGAGAGAAATGATCAGGACATCGGATATGTCCTAGATATGAAATAACATGGAGAGGCAAAACGGTCAAAAGAGTCGCTATTTCGTTTCTTAACGGCTAAGAAAGACGGCTTAGGATTACACGTTTTCCGAGGCAGTTGTGGAATAATTATCCCTACAATATTCCAGATTTAATGTTCCAATCTCGAGAAGTTTGGAGAAAGAGGTTCGACCCGCCTTTGGATCGGTTAAAGGATAATTATCGACTTTACTAAAGGATAATTATCGTCTTCACTATAAATAGCGGAAAATCCTTTATTAATTCATTTCCTTTCACGTTTCCTCGTAAAAGCTCTGATTTCTCTCAACCTTCAAACTCAGATCTACTCTCCGTTTCTAATCCGATTTCAATTCCGTTTGAGTTTCTGGATTCCTCTCTTCATTCTCTTCATAACGGTACCAAGTTTCTGCATTTCCGAGTATATGGAGGGCTGGTCGAGCATATATGTCACCAGGACGGTTCCGTCGCTCAGATTCCGATGAATTTGATGTTGTCCATGCGTAGCCTGCGTCGTTGTGATTCCGAATCTTCTTTCAGATCGTCAATCGGGTTAGTAACGAATAAGTTATGAATTTATTCGTTTTCCGTACTGCGATTTGGCCTAAATTGACTTTAGGCTTGTCAAATAGGACAATTAGAAATTCCATTATGGTCGTTGTATTATTCTAGTGATTATGGATAGTTTGTTTGATGAAATCTGATGACAGGGGGTTTAGAAATTGCCTACGGGCAAAACGTTATTCTGGCAAAATTTAATTAATTAATTAAAGGTTAATTAATTAAATTAGGATTAGAATTGAGATTGAGGAATGTCGATTAGATACTACCTTGAGATTTGAGGAATTGTGAGTTATGTTGAGATATTGAGGTTTAGTTGGTTGTGAGGCTTATAGATTGAGTATGATTCTTATGGATCCCTTTGGGTCTATGTGTGACCCCTTTGATGAATAGAGGTTGATATATCTCTTTATGCCTTGTTTATAGGCCGTGTTGTCCCTCCAGTGTAGAGGTGATCGTGGTTGAGCTTTATACGAGGTTGAGGTAAGTCCATAGGACTTACTTAGCTATCATCCCTATATTGGGTGTTTGCATGAGTGGTGTGTGCTTTATATGTTTGCTATGATAGCATGAGTTGTCGTTTTTATCGACCTATGTTCTATTGACTGCCCCACTGCGTGGCTGTGATAACCTTTCCCTTTCATCCCGCCGTGGAGTCTGGGAGGTTCTCTGATGTCGGGCCAGACTGGTTTACAGGAAGGGCGCAATCCACTCCCATAGGGTACACGGATTGTGTGACCGATACTCGTACAGCTGGACATTGTACTCAGAGGCGGGGATGTATCGGTCCTCGTGTCGCATACTTTCATCTATATATATATATATATATATATATACGGTTTTTGAGTGAATGGTCATTATATAAAGATAATAAATGGGTAAATGTGTGATAGCATGCTGATGTGTTTATCTTTCATGATTGTGCTTGTGCTTATGCATTACCTCATATATGTATGGTTAGCTAACGGTTTCATACCGTGTTGTAGATGTTTACAGGTTAGGCGCTACTGGGTGATCTGGCAGGGTGACAGGCCGAGGACTCTCGTACATTAGGTGGTTGGTTTGGGGTTGTTGTGTTTCCTCTCCTGCGTGAGGATGATCTTTTGTACCTCCTATGTGAGGATGTTGTTTTATATACTCGGCTATGTTGTTGTTTACTTTGGGTCGTACAATTTATACAATTTTATGTATTTGTTTTATATCTGTCAGTGCCATGTTGTAAGGTCCAGTGAACTTGTTGTCAGGCTAGGGTCAGGATCCATTGTGAGATCCTAGCCCAATGTAACATCCCGAGTCCTGCGGATTCGGGGTGTTACACCCTTCTAGTGCGGGATGGCGCTATGCAATTTGAATTCAGCCAAAGGATAATTGTGTTGATAATGGTATCATCAATGATGAAGCTAACGACTTGTCTTGGAGAAAAGCTAACTCCTTCGCTTATGATAAGATCACTACCATTGGTGTGGAAGATGAAATAACTTGTGTTCGAGAGGATGTTCCTGCAACAGTGATTGATTTGGATGAGCACATCGTAGATGAAGGTTTTATAGAGGATTTTGGAATTGAAAATGAAAGAGAAGATTGAATCATTTGTTATTAGTTATAGATATCATATTTATGATAGGTAATTAGTTAGACGTGTGTATTTTTTTTAAAGTTGCTGGTTTTATTTATGATACTAACATCCATATGTTTACTTGTTGATTATCTTGACAGATGGGGAAAAGAAACGCATCAAACAGTCAGCGGCTTGAAGGTTTAACACAATATGAAAAGTTAAGGAATCAAAGACTTCAGTTCAATGCTGAAAGAATGGAAGTTGCTGGTTTTAAAAGTCTAGCCAATAAAGTGTTGTTGTCAAGTAGCAAAGAAAAACAACCTGTGGATAAGGAGATGCCAGATGGAGAGAGTGACTATGAACCTAGTGATCATGATCAACAAGAAGAAGAAGAAGATATGATATTCTTACTCTTTATAAACATACTCAATGTTAATTATTATCATAAGATTTATTATACTTAATGATAATTCTTTGTACAGATTGTAGCGAGTGAAAATAATCAAAGGAGAGACAAACAACAAGTATTACCTCAGAAGTTGTCCATGGTTCAGTTTGCCAAAACAAGAGCTCAGAAAATGCGTCAATATCTGTTAACACAACAACAATCAAATGAACAAAACTCACAACAAAATGGGAATTTAAATGCTCAACCTCAATTGAAGCAACATGCCATGCCAAAGCTTCATCAACAACAACAAAAAACCAAAAAAATGGCAGTTGCAACTCCCTCAACGAAGAAATCTGAACAAGTGCAGTTTTTCCCTCCAGGACATTTGAGTATGTACAAGAGTATGCGACAAAAACAACTAAAACAACAACAGCAAAAAAGATCACTTGAAGACTGTCTGGATAATGAGCCATCTGCTGATGAAATGGAGGGTCCACTTGAGGATGTTTTATCAACAAGACAAGAGAGAAATTTTGATATGGATGAGGACATACTGCTAGATGATGTTCATGCTATATGCACTGCCATAGATAGAAATGATGTGCCACAACATCAAACAACAACCAATGAAACAGCCAATCTTGGAGGTAATCACTCTAATATTATGGTTTGGATTTAAATAATCAATCAAAAAGTTTCTGTTTTGCTTAGTACTCTATTTGATTGTTATAAATATAGTACCACAAATGAAGAAGCGTAGAGGGCCAACAACCATGTTCGAGGTGCATCGACGTAAACTGGATGAGCGTGAGACAATTATCTTAAATGCAAGTGGTCAACCCATTGGACCTACTTCAGCTGTTGTGGCCCAGTTTAGTCGATTTCTGGGAACGGTAGCTAGATCTCCCCATCTAACTCCTCTTAATTATGTGAGCTGGAAATATGTGCCTACGAAAGAGAAGATAGGGGATTATGTGATGGTATGTATGGTTTTAACTACTTTTTATCATTTTCAGAGTTACTTAAATTCTTATTGATCATTACAATATATATTGTTTATACAGGAGAGATATATTGTTCCCGAAGAGGGGAAACAATACGTAATGGATATAAATGCCTTATGGCGTGTTTACAAGTCGAAGTTGAAAGGAAAGCACTATGAAGCTTATGACACCGATGAAGAAAGATTGATGAATCGTCTTGGGAATATTCCGATAAATCAATTTGAACAGCTTTTGGAATATTGGAATTCTGATTTGGCCAAGGTATTCGATTATAATATTGTGTTTGAATTTTACCTTTGTATTTAATACCATGTCACAAAAAGTGTTGTGATGAGTTATGCAGGAAATTAGTAGCAACAATAAAAGGAGTCGTCGACTACAAGCTGATGTACACACCATGAGTCCTTCCTCATATGCGTTACTACGTCATGAATTGGTTAGTGTATTTTACTAAACAAGTGCATACTTAAATATTATTATTATCATAAGTAGTTTGTGATCATATTTTTTTGTTCATCTTTTCATCTTTTTCAGCAACAGAAGGATTCAAATAAGCAACCTCCATCTCAAGCGAGAGTTTATAAAGAGTCTAGAAAAAGAATCACATGACGCACATACAAAACTAACAACGAGAAGATGTTAGAAAACATTGTGAGTTTAAAATTTTTTTGTTTTAGTTTGTAAGCTGTATGAGATAGACATTAATTAAATTTGAAAGGTTTTTCTTTTTCTATTATTATCTCAACAATAGGAAAAAATGGATGCAATGGAATCCCACCCTGATGAAAATGGAGAAGGTAGTATTCCCAAAGATCCTTACTGTGAAGTGGTAGCAAAGGGGGATCGTAATGGTCAATTGCGTCTTTATGGAAAAGGTGTGACAAAATCTAAGCTTGAGGACAAGGGGAATGATAACACACATAAGTACATATTTCCCACTGAATTCTTACAAAGCATCAAGGCAGATTTGATCCGGGAGGTTGCTCCAAACTTAGCAGTTACTGTTGTATCTCAAATAGAAGCTGCAAATTCTGGAGTGCACTTGAAAATACCTGAAATTTTGGTTTCAAGAAGGAATACTATTGCTAGTGCCAACTCTAGTCAATCTCATGGACAAAGTAATGAAACATTAAACAAGGTAAATAATTTTTTTTTTTTTATCATTACTATTGTTGGCTGTTGTATTTGACAGGTTTAGGGTAGTGTCAACACTGGATTTAGCATTTACTATTGTTGACTGTTTTTGACATGTTTAGTGATGAAAATACCTAGTATTTGATGAAACTCGTTTAGCTTGTTGTTTTTAAAGTTTATTTTCATAGTTTCGGAAATTCGAGCATGATTGATTATGTGTCTGGACATGAGATGAATTTATCTGCCTGATTGTATTGCTTGGCGAGGTTAGGGTTGATTAAGGAAGAGGATTATCAGGTTGTAGTGACTAGAATTTTCTTCAAGTATTTGGAATTAATGAGAAAGCTCCAACTAACCTATTGTCTTAAGTATCCTTGTTCACATGGCGTTTGGGGCTGGATGATTACCATTCATATTTGTCTCACTTTGATATTTGAGAAGGTCTGCACATGCATGAGTTTGTGAAAAAAAAATAATGTCATAAACTGTAACGCCCCAAAATTTAGGCGCGTTGCGTTTTTATTCTTGCGGCTTTTATCGTTATTTAATGGCTTATATTTTTTTTAAAATTATTTTACGACGCGAAATATCTTTCCGGAGTATATTATTATTTTGGATACATTCCCGTATATCCGTAGTATTATTTTCGGAAAAGTCGCAAAAGTTTTCCGATTCAAAAATCCCGTTCCAAGTATAATCTATCGGGTTATTTATTTATTTATTTATTTTTCTTTTCCTCTCCTTCCCTGTTTTCTCCTCCCTCCCGATTCCTCACCTTACCGTGTGGGATTAGATTTGCTGCAGCCCTATCCCCTCTGCAGCTCTGCTTACCCGACCTCTCACTTCTTCTATCCCTCTATCTCTCACGCAACCTCCCCATTTTGCTCTCCTTATGGAACCAGGCAATGATCGATCTCCCTCAGCCTCAACCCTCCCTGCCACTCCTCTGTTTTGTTTCTCATCTACATTCTACACCACACTCTTCTCTCAG
>BSUD01000005.1:143325993-143344935 GCA_033239045.1 Fagopyrum esculentum
ACTCCCGCGAGAGCTAGGAGGTTCTCGGCGACTATCCCGTGCTGGTAGACGGTCGGATGCATCAGTACCATTCCATGCCGGTAAGTAGGGACCGAGGCGAGTTTCGGTGACTCTCGTGTCACAACCTAAGTTGAATTAGAACGGGATACGACTTAATAATAATAAAGATAATAAACCGGATTGATGTGCTTTTATGTATGTTGTATGCTTGTGATGAGATTACTTGTGTATGTGCCTTTCCCATTAATTCTAATGCTTCGAATATGAGCTAACGGTTTTATACCGATTGTTGCAGTTTGCCTTGCAGGTTAGGAATGCGGCCGAGAGATCCGGAAGAGTGGGCAGCCGGGGTTCCGTACATTTTAGGAATGGGTTTTGGTTGGAGTCGGGTTGTGTTTTATTCTTTGTTTATTACGTTGGTATGCCGCGTGTATGGCAGTTGGTCTTTGGCGTTGTTTATCGGCTGAAGTCTTTTGTTGTTTTCCTTCGGGTTTCTTATCATTTGCATTAAAAAGAATTTCGGTTTTGCCTTTATTTGTGCCATGTTGAAAGATCTGGTGAAATTGTTGTCAGGCTAAGGGTCGGGACCCATTGTGAGGTCCCAACCCGTAGCATCCCGAGTCCCGCGGATTCGGGGTGTTACAAAAGTGGTATCAGAGCCCTAGGTTGACAACAGTGGCACTCGCAATCTTCTAAAGGCCGAATAAGGAATAAACAGAACCCCACGGGTTCTGAGTTTTTGTTTTCAAAATCACATGCATGAGTCAGGGTAGAATGTACGGACCACCACTCCTTCCGCGGATCTCGGCAGCTTAGTTTATTGGATTTTGATATGTATATATATATATATGTATATATATATATATGTATATATAGATATGGATATGAGGTTTGTAGTTATGCATGATGGAATTGATGTGTATCTTATGATTGTAAGTTGCATGATGAACTGGATATATATGTATAGTTATATATGTGGACGGTTATATGTTATGAGACCTTATATTGTGGATGGAATGTTGGATGCGTTATATTGGTAGTGATATGGACTTAGGACTTATATAGTTATGTATAAGTATTCTTATTATATATAGTAACATATGAAGTTATGAGACCTTTTAGCTAAGATGATAGTATGATATCATCATCCTTGGACGACGTCGTTTGACTTAGGATAGTGTACATACGATGATGAATATGCTCAAGTATCGAGTTGAGAGCTACGTTCGGGCGAACATCTTGGAGTTCTTGTACTCCTTTGAAGAGGATGTCGAAGATGAAGATTAGAGATGACAAAAATGAAGGACAACCAAGTAAAAGAAAACTCGAGACAACTTAAGAGAATTGAGATGGGGAACATACAAGAAAAAGGAGTAATATTAAGGTGCGGAAGTGGTTCCAAAGAAGCCATGACTGAACGACAATGAGACCAATAGGGATAACGAACTCTAAGTTCTTCGAGAAGAAGCGTGAACAACTAAAGATGCGAATCGAGGAGGAGAGGGATATATTCTAACAAGGCTAAAAGTGACGTTCCATTAAGATGCAAAGCTTTCCATTAAGATGCAAAGCTTTCCTTAGATGTTTCTAAGCATTGAAGCCAAGATGAGCAAGAGTGAACGAACCATTGACAAAAGATTAAGATATTGTAAGTTAAGCTTATGGGGTACCAATAAGTGAAGTGTCAACATTACTAGAGCTATGAGAAGAAGAGCATGGTGGGGATTCACGTGGAGTTGATCGATTTCAATTATGATGATGATAAAACTAAGAAACGCCAAGAAGGAGGAAGGGTGTATAAATGACGACCCCAAGAAGATGAAAGACAAAACGAAGAGCTTTGCTCGAGAGACTTAAGATACCAACCAAGAGGAACACGAGTGGATTCTAGCTAGGGCTATAATATTTAGGAAGGTGCTCTTGAAAGACATCAAGGAAGAATGGTTAAGTCTATGAAAGGAAGTTATATGAAACAACAAGGCAAAGAGAAATATAGTTACCTTATGAAGAAGAAAG
This sequence comes from Fagopyrum esculentum, assembly GCA_033239045.1. Classification (NCBI taxonomy): domain Eukaryota; kingdom Viridiplantae; phylum Streptophyta; class Magnoliopsida; order Caryophyllales; family Polygonaceae; genus Fagopyrum; species Fagopyrum esculentum. The sequence continues at coordinate 143,328,010 of BSUD01000005.1, forward strand.
CATGGTACGAAGAAAGAACTAACGGAGTTTAAGATAAAGTACCCTGAGAAGGGTAGCCTTCCTTAGAATGGTAACATGAGAAGTGTAGTAGAATAATAAATCATTGATTTCGGAGAATGTCAAATACAAGTTAATCGGTGACAACTGAGAACGCACAGGTGCGGGTTGTCTATTAGTGAGTGTAGAGGGGGTGAGTAAACAAGATTATGGGCATAAAGAGGATCGACAACAAGAGCTTAAAGTATTCACGGTAGACCAATGTCAATGGTAAGGAAGTACGTCAACATAAGTGCATTTATCGTAAATCAAATAATGTGGAAGGAGTTCAAGCGAGTAGCTATTACAGATCTCCTAGGGAGGATGAATATGACCCTTTGCGACCTTCTTAGGTCATGAGAACGGCATATGGGAGAACGACCCTGATTAGAAGTTTTAAGGTTTGATCATGGTAAAGGGAACTAGTAGATCAAGAAGAAGGTAAGGTGTCATGGAGGTGGTACGTAAACGGGAGTATATAGAGGATGCAGGGTATGAAATGGATGATATGTTACCGCGGGCAAGAGATAAGTCAAGTTTCTAGACTCACACAAAAGAGACATGGTGGCTATGGTGTGAAAGAGAGGACCTGAATAAGGGCAACGTTGCGAGCTTAGAGTTATGATGTTAGCGTTTGATGAAGTAATGAGTGGATCTTTGTGTGATTGTGGTTGGGGGAAATTCGCCTAGCGTTCTCCACGGGACATACTGGTACGGTTGTGAAGATTGTTCATGGAATACCAAGAGATGCTTAAGGTGACCAATAAGAGTAAGAGAAGACCAAAGTTTTGAAGTTTGTTGTTAATAGGAGATGTACAACAAGTACATGAAAGATTGAGGTTAGAGCCTCTACGGTCGGTTTGACAATTGCATAAGAAAACGAAGTAAGTTCTACACATACTCGAAAGAATGAAGAAAGCTTACGTAGAATACGAAGAACTCCTCCCATATGTTGGGATGTCGCGGAAAGTGAAGAAGATAAGGTCAATTGTTTTGAAACACGGTTAAGTCCTGAAGATTGGACTCTTATGGTCGCACATAAGTGAGAAACCTTAGAAGATTTTGACAATCATGTCATCAAAGAAGGAAAATGAGATTAAGTTAAAAGAATACTTGAATAAGACCACAAGAGTCAAAAGACGCAAGCAAATCTTTCCAATTAAAAAAAAAAAAAGACGAATATTTCGAAGGAGATGGTCAACATTGTAGCTACAGATGAAACAATACACGTGTTTAAAGGATGTCACCCCAACAGATCGGGGTAAACCATTAATATCATTACCACCTGTCAAGTTTTAAGACAAGGTTGTGTAGGTCCTACGTTATGTGACAAAAGGGGGAAAGATGAAAACCGAGATAACATGGATTCCAATAAGTCAGAATGTGGATTTTTCCACTAAGGTCGAGCTTGATTCATTCCCGATATCTAAGGTGCCGTATGGAATGACACTTGTGAAGAGACATGAGTTGTGGAAGCAAGTGAAGGAGTAATTGCAAGAACTTATTGAAAAGAGTTTTAGTAGAATTAATCAAATGCTATGAAGAACTTCAAATGTTATCTTGAGCTCTTGATTTGAATTTCATATTTAATTATATCTTGAACTCTTGATCTGAAGTTGTTATGGAGAACACCAGTTTGCAAAAAGAGAGACGGTTATCTCCGTTTGTACATCACGTTGAGCCGAACAAGATAGCAATGAAGAACAAGTATCCCTCATCACGGATAAAGGATCTACTCAATTGGTTACAAGGAGTCAATAGTCTCTTCTAGAATGGTTTAAGGCTGACTGTCACCGATTGAGAATTCAAGACTGGGATATTGTAAATGCGGCATTCCGAACAAACCATGGTCACTAAGAGTTGTAGTGATTCCATATGGGCTTACTAATGCCCCAAATAAGATATTTTGGTCTTCTCTCAAAGAAAAGAGAAGATGTATGTCAAGTTGTCTCGGGATGACGACCCCTGAAGGATGTCAAAGAAGCTCACAAGACTTCTCGGACGTGCTGGTCACTACCGGATTTGTGGAGAGATTCTCCAAGTAACACCATCTATGGCTAACCTACTCCGGATGACAATGAAGTATTGAGTGGGACAAAAATTTACAATGAATTGGTTGAGAGTTAAGAGGAGATTCATTGGTGCAACCATCTTGAAAATTGCCTCGAGGAATGATGGGTTTGAAGTGTACAAGTGATTCTTCAAGACAAGGTCTTGATCGAGTATTGAGGAACGATGTAAGAGTAATAGCATACGTGTCTTGTTAGTAGAAGTAGTATGTGGAGTAAAGTACTTCCTTCGTTACTTGGAATTGCAACAAGAATTGAGGAAGCATAACGTCAAGTTTGGTTTGACAAGAACCAAAGCCAGCAGCGTAAATTGGAAGTTCGATCTTCTTTGGTGGAGAAATAAAAGGGAAAATAATGGATATGTTGCATTGAGAGAGACCTGAGAAAGAAGTTGAGTTCCGATATATCGACATTTTTGAGATCTTAGCGCGAGTACATACATGACTCAAGACGGATGGTCAGTCATGGTGGTTTATTAGGAAACGAGGAACCGAGGAGGCTAACTAGAAGACGGGGGGGAATATCTATGGTTGAGTTTTACACCGAGTTAGTAGCTTTGATAGAATCGACGGGTTAAACCTAGTTCTTCCCTTAAGTTATTTGTGTTTTTGTGTGATGTTATATCGGGTTTTGAGCCCCGTGCGGGAACGTGTTTTATGTCTGGTTATATTTTCGCGATGGTGGTTAGAGCAGTTTGTGTATATAGATTAGAAGGCTTAAGCCTTCCTAGTTTGAGAGTTGCTACCTCGGCCTTAAGGACCGAGAAGTTCGACGCATAGCAAGTTTCGGGACGAAACTTGTTTTTAGGGGAAGCTAATGTAACGCCCCATAATTTAGGCGCGTTGTGCTTTTATTCTTGCGGCTTTTATTGTTATTTAATGGCTTATATTTTTTTTAAAATTATTTTACGACGCGAAATATCTTTCCGGAGTATATTATTATTTTGGATACATTCCCGTATATCCGTAGTATTATTTTCGGAAAAGTCGCAAAAGTTTTCCGATTCAAAAATCCCGTTCCAAGTATAATCTATCGGGTTATTTATTTATTTATTTATGTATTTATTATTATTATTTATTTTTCTTTTCCTCTCCTTCCCTGTTGTCTCCTCCCTCCCGATTCCTCACCTTACCGTGTGGGATTAGATTTGCTGCAGCCCTATCCCCTCTGCAGCTCTGCTTACCCGACCTCTCACTTCTTCTATCCCTCTATCTCTCACGCAACCTCCCCATTTTGCTCTCCTTATGGAACCAGGCAATGATCGATCTCCCTCAGCCTCAACCCTCCCTGCCACTCCTCTGTTTTGTTTCTCATCTACATTCTACACCACACTCTTCTCTCAGCATCTCAACCTCCTTGTCTCCCAGCTCACCACTCTCTCTCGATTTACAGTCTACAACTCTGTGTTACTTCACCATTTCGAGCCACCATAGTTGTCACAACAACCCATGGAAGCTAACAAACATCCGCCCAACCTCTCCATCTCTCGCTTTCTCTTCGCAACCGGGAAGGCAACCATTGCGTCCCACCATCGGAAGACGCCATCAGACGCCGGAGAAGCCTCCCAGTGTAGTCGCCCTCGCCATCGGAGCCACCATTGGCAGAAACCGCACCAGTGTGCGTTGCGCCTCAGTCGAAGCCGGAGACCGAAGCCACCCACTCTCCTTCGCCAGCCTCTCTGCAGCCTCCTCCAGGGTGAGACAGCGCCAACGCCGCCGGACATCGGAGCCCCTGCCTACCTTGTCGCCGCCTAGGGAGCAGCCAACGCCGGCCTGTGTGCTTCTCCCCTTCCGCCTAAGCTTGCCCTAATTAAATCGCCCCCTCCTTCTATGTTCCCTTCTGTCGCAAGGAGGCAACCGATTCCGCTAGTGATTGGGCCGCCTTTATGCCGCCGATAGCGTCGCCCTTCCCTCCGCCTGCACCGCCGCCGGCCGTCGGCCCTGCAACTCCTTTCCCAGCCCTGCTCTTGTGCCCAGCGAGGAAGAAAGCCCTTTTTAGGGTTATTCAAATGGCCCCCCTGGTTTTTGTACAATTACACATTTTAACCCATCTTTTGTATTTACATTAATTGCCCAGATTTGTGTTTTATGCAAAATATACCCCTGCAGATTTATTTATGCAATATTGCCCAAGGATTTAAATGCGGATTTATGACCATGTTCATATAAGTGTATTTTGGCCGGAAAATAGATTAACGGTTTTGTTGTGTCCTTGACTTTGAAAACAAGTTTCACCTTGGGTTATTATGTTGTATAGGTTGCTCGGAAAATATAATTATGGGTTTCAAACTTGGGTTTTACATCGAGTTATAGTCTTGTGTTCACTTACTCTATGTGTTACGCCCTTATTGGATTAAATTCGGTTTATGGCTCACGGTTTTAATTGCGGTTTGATGACCAAGTTTTAAAAGTTCATATTGTGCCGGAAAGATTTTTCACGGGATTTAACGATGGCTTTTGGAAAACGAGTTTTCATAAACCTATATATTTTATTTATTCCGTTCAAATTTAGCGTGATCGCTAAATTTGTTTAGTTTGGTTTTAGGGCCGGAAGCTCCCCGGTAAAGGCCTAACGAGTCCAAGTTGGACATCCGTCTTTTGACGTTACGTGAGTACCCTCTCCTCCGAGCTTATGATCTTATCTTGATTTAGTTATGTTTAGTAGTATCATGCTAGGTTGGATCTAGCATAACTTACAGTGAATGCCAAGTAGTGGCTTGGGAACTCAGGCGAGTTGGTTGAGCTTGTTGGACCTTCTAAGCTAGATTGTCTTTCCTTAAGTTGTGGTTTATGATCTTGTGAGGTATATGTTGTTGTGAGTTCTAGCATGTGTTTGAGAGAGTGGGTTGTTGGTAGATCTCCTCATGCGTTGAGTGAGAGGTGAGTGTAGGAATTCTAGGATGCGGTCCTAGAATTGAGAGTCAAATGGTCTTGCGTAGATCATTTGTATAGAAGTCTAAGACTTCTTGTGTGAGTAGGTTGTTGACATATATCCTCTTGTGAGCAGGTTGTGGGCTCATCCCAAGGGAAGCGAGAGTGTTGTGAGTTGAGTGTGAAGGCGAGGTAAGTCTCTGGACTTACTTAGCTCGTATTCCTTGTATTAGCATTGATGTGTGTTTGGTGGTGTGTGTTTATTGTTTATAACAACTAAACCGGAACTAGGATCACCGACCTTTATATTATTTTGGCCCAAGTGTATGATAACGGGCGGTGACAACTTGCCTGGCTCCCGCGAGAGCTAGGAGGTTCTCGGCGACTATCCCGTGCTGGTAGACGGTCGGATGCATCAGTACCATTCCATGCCGGTAAGTAGGGACCGAGGCGAGTTTCGGTGACTCTCGTGTCACAACCTAAGTTGAATTAGAACGGGATACGACTTAATAATAATAAAGATAATAAACCGGATTGATGTGCTTTTATGTATGTTGTATGCTTGTGATGAGATTACTTGTGTATGTGCCTTTCCCATTAATTCTAATGCTTCGAATATGAGCTAACGGTTTTATACCGATTGTTGCAGTTTGCCTTGCAGGTTAGGAATGCGGCCGAGAGATCCGGAAGAGTGGGCAGCCGGGGTTCCGTACATTTTAGGAATGGGTTTTGGTTGGAGTCGGGTTGTGTTTTATTCTTTGTTTATTACGTTGGTATGCCGCGTGTATGGCAGTTGGTCTTTGGCGTTGTTTATCGGCTGAAGTCTTTTGTTGTTTTCCTTCGGGTTTCTTATCATTTGCATTAAAAAGAATTTCGGTTTTGCCTTTATTTGTGCCATGTTGAAAGATCTGGTGAAATTGTTGTCAGGCTAAGGGTCGGGACCCATTGTGAGGTCCCAACCCGTAGCATCCCGAGTCCCGCGGATTCGGGGTGTTACAAAAGTGGTATCAGAGCCCTAGGTTGACAACAGTGGCACTCGCAATCTTCTAAAGGCCGAATAAGGAATAAACAGAACCCCACGGGTTCTGAGTTTTTGTTTTCAAAATCACATGCATGAGTCAGGGTAGAATGTACGGACCACCACTCCTTCCGCGGATCTCGGCAGCTTAGTTTATTGGATTTTGATATGTATATATATATATATGTATATATATATATATGTATATATAGATATGGATATGAGGTTTGTAGTTATGCATGATGGAATTGATGTGTATCTTATGATTGTAAGTTGCATGATGAACTGGATATATATGTATAGTTATATATGTGGACGGTTATATGTTATGAGACCTTATATTGTGGATGGAATGTTGGATGCGTTATATTGGTAGTGATATGGACTTAGGACTTATATAGTTATGTATAAGTATTCTTATTATATATAGTAACATATGAAGTTATGAGACCTTTTAGCTAAGATGATAGTATGATATCATCATCCTTGGACGACGTCGTTTGACTTAGGATAGTGTACATACGATGATGAATATGCTCAAGTATCGAGTTGAGAGCTACGTTCGGGCGAACATCTTGGAGTTCTTGTACTCCTTTGAAGAGGATGTCGAAGATGAAGATTAGAGATGACAAAAATGAAGGACAACCAAGTAAAAGAAAACTCGAGACAACTTAAGAGAATTGAGATGGGGAACATACAAGAAAAAGGAGTAATATTAAGGTGCGGAAGTGGTTCCAAAGAAGCCATGACTGAACGACAATGAGACCAATAGGGATAACGAACTCTAAGTTCTTCGAGAAGAAGCGTGAACAACTAAAGATGCGAATCGAGGAGGAGAGGGATATATTCTAACAAGGCTAAAAGTGACGTTCCATTAAGATGCAAAGCTTTCCATTAAGATGCAAAGCTTTCCTTAGATGTTTCTAAGCATTGAAGCCAAGATGAGCAAGAGTGAACGAACCATTGACAAAAGATTAAGATATTGTAAGTTAAGCTTATGGGGTACCAATAAGTGAAGTGTCAACATTACTAGAGCTATGAGAAGAAGAGCATGGTGGGGATTCACGTGGAGTTGATCGATTTCAATTATGATGATGATAAAACTAAGAAACGCCAAGAAGGAGGAAGGGTGTATAAATGACGACCCCAAGAAGATGAAAGACAAAACGAAGAGCTTTGCTCGAGAGACTTAAGATACCAACCAAGAGGAACACGAGTGGATTCTAGCTAGGGCTATAATATTTAGGAAGGTGCTCTTGAAAGACATCAAGGAAGAATGGTTAAGTCTATGAAAGGAAGTTATATGAAACAACAAGGCAAAGAGAAATATAGTTACCTTATGAAGAAGAAAGCATGGTACGAAGAAAGAACTAACGGAGTTTAAGATAAAGTACCCTGAGAAGGGTAGCCTTCCTTAGAATGGTAACATGAGAAGTGTAGTAGAATAATAAATCATTGATTTCGGAGAATGTCAAATACAAGTTAATCGGTGACAACTGAGAACGCACAGGTGCGGGTTGTCTATTAGTGAGTGTAGAGGGGGTGAGTAAACAAGATTATGGGCATAAAGAGGATCGACAACAAGAGCTTAAAGTATTCACGGTAGACCAATGTCAATGGTAAGGAAGTACGTCAACATAAGTGCATTTATCGTAAATCAAATAATGTGGAAGGAGTTCAAGCGAGTAGCTATTACAGATCTCCTAGGGAGGATGAATATGACCCTTTGCGACCTTCTTAGGTCATGAGAACGGCATATGGGAGAACGACCCTGATTAGAAGTTTTAAGGTTTGATCATGGTAAAGGGAACTAGTAGATCAAGAAGAAGGTAAGGTGTCATGGAGGTGGTACGTAAACGGGAGTATATAGAGGATGCAGGGTATGAAATGGATGATATGTTACCGCGGGCAAGAGATAAGTCAAGTTTCTAGACTCACACAAAAGAGACATGGTGGCTATGGTGTGAAAGAGAGGACCTGAATAAGGGCAACGTTGCGAGCTTAGAGTTATGATGTTAGCGTTTGATGAAGTAATGAGTGGATCTTTGTGTGATTGTGGTTGGGGGAAATTCGCCTAGCGTTCTCCACGGGACATACTGGTACGGTTGTGAAGATTGTTCATGGAATACCAAGAGATGCTTAAGGTGACCAATAAGAGTAAGAGAAGACCAAAGTTTTGAAGTTTGTTGTTAATAGGAGATGTACAACAAGTACATGAAAGATTGAGGTTAGAGCCTCTACGGTCGGTTTGACAATTGCATAAGAAAACGAAGTAAGTTCTACACATACTCGAAAGAATGAAGAAAGCTTACGTAGAATACGAAGAACTCCTCCCATATGTTGGGATGTCGCGGAAAGTGAAGAAGATAAGGTCAATTGTTTTGAAACACGGTTAAGTCCTGAAGATTGGACTCTTATGGTCGCACATAAGTGAGAAACCTTAGAAGATTTTGACAATCATGTCATCAAAGAAGGAAAATGAGATTAAGTTAAAAGAATACTTGAATAAGACCACAAGAGTCAAAAGACGCAAGCAAATCTTTCCAATTAAAAAAAAAAAAAGACGAATATTTCGAAGGAGATGGTCAACATTGTAGCTACAGATGAAACAATACACGTGTTTAAAGGATGTCACCCCAACAGATCGGGGTAAACCATTAATATCATTACCACCTGTCAAGTTTTAAGACAAGGTTGTGTAGGTCCTACGTTATGTGACAAAAGGGGGAAAGATGAAAACCGAGATAACATGGATTCCAATAAGTCAGAATGTGGATTTTTCCACTAAGGTCGAGCTTGATTCATTCCCGATATCTAAGGTGCCGTATGGAATGACACTTGTGAAGAGACATGAGTTGTGGAAGCAAGTGAAGGAGTAATTGCAAGAACTTATTGAAAAGAGTTTTAGTAGAATTAATCAAATGCTATGAAGAACTTCAAATGTTATCTTGAGCTCTTGATTTGAATTTCATATTTAATTATATCTTGAACTCTTGATCTGAAGTTGTTATGGAGAACACCAGTTTGCAAAAAGAGAGACGGTTATCTCTGTTTGTACATCACGTTGAGCCGAACAAGATAGCAATGAAGAACAAGTATCCCTCATCACGGATAAAGGATCTACTCAATTGGTTACAAGGAGTCAATAGTCTCTTCTAGAATGGTTTAAGGCTGACTGTCACCGATTGAGAATTCAAGACTGGGATATTGTAAATGCGGCATTCCGAACAAACCATGGTCACTAAGAGTTGTAGTGATTCCATATGGGCTTACTAATGCCCCAAATAAGATATTTTGGTCTTCTCTCAAAGAAAAGAGAAGATGTATGACAAGTTGTCTCGGGATGACGACCCCTGAAGGATGTCAAAGAAGCTCACAAGACTTCTCGGACGTGCTGGTCACTACCGGATTTGTGGAGAGATTCTCCAAGTAACAGCATCTATGGCTAACCTACTCCGGATGACAATGAAGTATTGAGTGGGACAAAAATTTACAATGAATTGGTTGAGAGTTAAGAGGAGATTCATTGGTGCAACCATCTTGAAAATTGCCTCGAGGAATGATGGGTTTGAAGTGTACAAGTGATTCTTCAAGACAAGGTCTTGATCGAGTATTGAGGAACGATGTAAGAATAATAGCATACGTGTCTTGTTAGTAGAAGTAGTATGTGGAGTAAAGTACTTCCTTCGTTACTTGGAATTGCAACAAGAATTGAGGAAGCATAACGTCAAGTTTGGTTTGACAAGAACCAAAGCCAGCAGCGTAAATTGGAAGTTCGATCTTCTTTGGTGGAGAAATAAAAGGGAAAATAATGGATATGTTGCATTGAGAGAGACCTGAGAAAGAAGTTGAGTTCCGATATATCGACATTTTTGAGATCTTAGCGCGAGTACATACATGACTCAAGACGGATGGTCAGTCATGGTGGTTTATTAGGAAACGAGGAACCGAGGAGGCTAACTAGAAGACGGGGGGGAATATCTATGGTTGAGTTTTACACCGAGTTAGTAGCTTTGATAGAATCGACGGGTTAAACCTAGTTCTTCCCTTAAGTTATTTGTGTTTTTGTGTGATGTTATATCGGGTTTTGAGCCCCGTGCGGGAACGTGTTTTATGTCTGGTTATATTTTCGCGATGGTGGTTAGAGCAGTTTGTGTATATAGATTAGAAGGCTTAAGCCTTCCTAGTTTGAGAGTTGCTACCTCGGCCTTAAGGACCGAGAAGTTCGACGCATAGCAAGTTTCGGGACGAAACTTGTTTTTAGGGGAAGCTAATGTAACGCCCCATAATTTAGGCGCGTTGCGTTTTTATTCTTGCGGCTTTTATTGTTATTTAATGGCTTATATTTTTTTTAAAATTATTTTACGACGCGAAATATCTTTCCGGAGTATATTATTATTTTGGATACATTCCCGTATATCCGTAGTATTATTTTCGGAAAAGTCGCAAAAGTTTTCCGATTCAAAAATCCCGTTCCAAGTATAATCTATCGGGTTATTTATTTATTTATTTATTTTTCTTTTCCTCTCCTTCCCTGTTGTCTCCTCCCTCCCGATTCCTCACCTTACCGTGTGGGATTAGATTTGCTGCAGCCCTATCCCCTCTGCAGCTCTGCTTACCCGACCTCTCACTTCTTCTATCCCTCTATCTCTCACGCAACCTCCCCATTTTGCTCTCCTTATGGAACCAGGCAATGATCGATCTCCCTCAGCCTCAACCCTCCCTGCCACTCCTCTGTTTTGTTTCTCATCTACATTCTACACCACACTCTTCTCTCAGCATCTCAACCTCCTTGTCTCCCAGCTCACCACTCTCTCTCGATTTACAGTCTACAACTCTGTGTTACTTCACCATTTCGAGCCACCATAGTTGTCACAACAACCCATGGAAGCTAACAAACATCCGCCCAACCTCTCCATCTCTCGCTTTCTCTTCGCAACCGGGAAGGCAACCATTGCGTCCCACCATCGGAAGACGCCATCAGACGCCGGAGAAGCCTCCCAGTGTAGTCGCCCTCGCCATCGGAGCCACCATTGGCAGAAACCGCACCAGTGTGCGTTGCGCCTCAGTCGAAGCCGGAGACCGAAGCCACCCACTCTCCTTCGCCAGCCTCTCTGCAGCCTCCTCCAGGGTGAGACAGCGCCAACGCCGCCGGACATCGGAGCCCCTGCCTACCTTGTCGCCGCCTAGGGAGCAGCCAACGCCGGCCTGTGTGCTTCTCCCCTTCCGCCTAAGCTTGCCCTAATTAAATCGCCCCCTCCTTCTATGTTCCCTTCTGTCGCAAGGAGGCAACCGATTCCGCTAGTGATTGGGCCGCCTTTATGCCGCCGATAGCGTCGCCCTTCCCTCCGCCTGCACCGCCGCCGGCCGTCGGCCCTGCAACTCCTTTCCCAGCCCTGCTCTTGTGCCCAGCGAGGAAGAAAGCCCTTTTTAGGGTTATTCAAATGGCCCCCCTGGTTTTTGTACAATTACACATTTTAACCCATCTTTTGTATTTACATTAATTGCCCAGATTTGTGTTTTATGCAAAATATACCCCTGCAGATTTATTTATGCAATATTGCCCAAGGATTTAAATGCGGATTTATGACCATGTTCATATAAGTGTATTTTGGCCGGAAAATAGATTAACGGTTTTGTTGTGTCCTTGACTTTGAAAACAAGTTTCACCTTGGGTTATTATGTTGTATAGGTTGCTCGGAAAATATAATTATGGGTTTCAAACTTGGGTTTTACATCGAGTTATAGTCTTGTGTTCACTTACTCTATGTGTTACGCCCTTATTGGATTAAATTCGGTTTATGGCTCACGGTTTTAATTGCGGTTTGATGACCAAGTTTTAAAAGTTCATATTGTGCCGGAAAGATTTTTCACGGGATTTAACGATGGCTTTTGGAAAACGAGTTTTCATAAACCTATATATTTTATTTATTCCGTTCAAATTTAGCGTGATCGCTAAATTTGTTTAGTTTGGTTTTAGGGCCGGAAGCTCCCCGGTAAAGGCCTAACGAGTCCAAGTTGGACATCCGTCTTTTGACGTTACGTGAGTACCCTCTCCTCCGAGCTTATGATCTTATCTTGATTTAGTTATGTTTAGTAGTATCATGCTAGGTTGGATCTAGCATAACTTACAGTGAATGCCAAGTAGTGGCTTGGGAACTCAGGCGAGTTGGTTGAGCTTGTTGGACCTTCTAAGCTAGATTGTCTTTCCTTAAGTTGTGGTTTATGATCTTGTGAGGTATATGTTGTTGTGAGTTCTAGCATGTGTTTGAGAGAGTGGGTTGTTGGTAGATCTCCTCATGCGTTGAGTGAGAGGTGAGTGTAGGAATTCTAGGATGCGGTCCTAGAATTGAGAGTCAAATGGTCTTGCGTAGATCATTTGTATAGAAGTCTAAGACTTCTTGTGTGAGTAGGTTGTTGACATATATCCTCTTGTGAGCAGGTTGTGGGCTCATCCCAAGGGAAGCGAGAGTGTTGTGAGTTGAGTGTGAAGGCGAGGTAAGTCTCTGGACTTACTTAGCTCGTATTCCTTGTATTAGCATTGATGTGTGTTTGGTGGTGTGTGTTTATTGTTTATAACAACTAAACCGGAACTAGGATCACCGACCTTTATATTATTTTGGCCCAAGTGTATGATAACGGGCGGTGACAACTTGCCTGACTCCCGCGAGAGCTAGGAGGTTCTCGGCGACTATCCCGTGCTGGTAGACGGTCGGATGCATCAGTACCATTCCATGCCGGTAAGTAGGGACCGAGGCGAGTTTCGGTGACTCTCGTGTCACAACCTAAGTTGAATTAGAACGGGATACGACTTAATAATAATAAAGATAATAAACCGGATTGATGTGCTTTTATGTATGTTGTATGCTTGTGATGAGATTACTTGTGTATGTGCCTTTCCCATTAATTCTAATGCTTCGAATATGAGCTAACGGTTTTATACCGATTGTTGCAGTTTGCCTTGCAGGTTAGGAATGCGGCCGAGAGATCCGGAAGAGTGGGCAGCCGGGGTTCCGTACATTTTAGGAATGGGTTTTGGTTGGAGTCGGGTTGTGTTTTATTCTTTGTTTATTACGTTGGTATGCCGCGTGTATGGCAGTTGGTCTTTGGCGTTGTTTATCGGCTGAAGTCTTTTGTTGTTTTCCTTCGGGTTTCTTATCATTTGCATTAAAAAGAATTTCGGTTTTGCCTTTATTTGTGCCATGTTGAAAGATCTGGTGAAATTGTTGTCAGGCTAAGGGTCGGGACCCATTGTGAGGTCCCAACCCGTAGCATCCCGAGTCCCGCGGATTCGGGGTGTTACATAAACTGTAGATAAAATAATAACCTGAACTTACAACTTGAGTTTCGAATTTCATTGATTCATACAACTATGTTAAATGAGCTTTTATGTTTTTTGTTTTGTAAAGTTGAACAATTTTTTCCTCGGATTATAATTTGAGTGTATATCAAATTTGCAGGAAGGTGAAGAAGAGGAGTTCATTGAATGAAGCATGTTTATGGAGTAATATTCGATGAGAAATTGGGGTGTTGAGTATCTGCAGTTCTTGTTTTGTTGGTATTTTGATGTGGGTTCATGTGATTCCCGCTATTAGTGATTGAACTTGTTAGTTACGTTGTTAAACATACATATGAAGTTGCATACTCAACTCTTGATGTCCTCTTTTTTCGATTTAGTATTTGATGAAACTCCTTTTATTTTGTAGCATGTTTCAAGTATATCAAACTCTTACTCTTAATATACATATATATATATATATATATATATATAATAAAATTTATAGCAATCCTATTGTAACAAAATATAAGGTAGTAGTAATACTTTGAATTAAGGTAACACATTTATTAAATGTAACAATAATTGTAATTTGTAACAAAATTTATAAAAGGTAACATTATTTATTAAATGTAACAGTTACATCAAATGTAATAGTTGTGGTTTCAAATGTAACACTTTATTCAGTTGGTAAGAAAATATCACATTAGAGTTAAAAAATGTTACAACAGCTCAAATACAACGGCATCAAATGTACTGCTTCAAAAATGTTACCTTTTATTATAATGTAACATTTATTGATGATAATGTAATATTTTTTGGTGATACAATAGCACGTGAAATGTAGTAGTGGCCCCTTGATATGTCATGCTATCTTCTTAATATTCTTCCATCCACCACAATAAAAAATCAAACACCCACCCAGGTGTTGTATCACTCAACACCTTCCTACAACCATCTCCGCGTTTTGGGTGCCTTTGTTACCTAAATCAAAATGCCACTATTTCTTACAAATTCAAACCTCGATCTACACCTTGTGTATGTTTAGGTTACCGCAGCATCATAGGGGATTCAAATGTTTTGACATAAGATCCAATAAATTCTTCATTTCAAGACATGTGACGTTTGACGAGTCGGTTTTTCCGTTCTCAAATTCCGTCCCATCTTCTTCTTCGGTACTGGATTCGGATCCCGGACTTACCCATTATCATTCAGCTCAACAACTTTCATCTCAGGCGGATGACATTACATCCCCAGCCCAATCCCTGGTCCTTGCTGATTTTAGCCGGTCCACTCCCTCTACTCCCAGCTCCATGCCCAACTCCCCTGTCCCTGTTGCGCTCCCTCCTAGCCCAACAAACTCCCGGCCCACTCTTGCAGCTGTTACACAAAATCCCAGCCCCTTACCCACATCCCCACCGGCCCAGTCCAATCCCACATCCCAGCCGACAGTAATGCTGCCCATTCCCACACATGAAACTCGCAATTCCACTGACCAACCAACGCCTTTTATAAACCGGCCTGCAACCCGCTCACTTAGTGGTATTTTCAAACCTCGTACCATTTTTGACCTTAATACCACTATATCACCCGACCTATCTCCTATCCCTACATCCCATAAATCGGCTCTCCAAGATCCAAAATGGTCAATGGTCCGCATCGATGACCGACGAATATCGAGCCCTTATACGAAATGGTACTTGGGTTCTTGTTCTTCGTCCTCCCTGGACTAATATTGTTAGATGTATGTGGATATTTCGCCATAAATTAAGGTCGGATGACTCCCTTGAACGATATAAGTCCCGTTTGGTTGCTAATGGTTGTTCCCAACAGGTTGGAATTGATTGTGATGAGACTTTTAGCCCGGTTGTCAAACCAGCCACTATCCGTATTGTTCTCAGTTTAGATGTGTCTCGCTCTTGGCCTATTCACCAGCTCGACGTCAAAAATGTCTTTCTCCATGGGCATCTACAAGAGACAGTCCACATGTTTCAACCGACTGGTTAAGTTGATTCTACTCGCCCTTCCCATGTCTGCTTATTGAAGAAATCACTTTATGACCTCAAACATGCACCCAGGGCTTGGTATCAACTCTTTGCGGGTTATCTGCTCAACATTGGTTTTATCAGTAGTAAGAGTGATTCTTCTCTGTTTATCTATCGGAATGGAACTCACCTTGCCTATCTGTTACTCTATGTTGACGATATTATCTTAACAGCCTCATCTG
This sequence comes from Fagopyrum esculentum, assembly GCA_033239045.1. NCBI lineage: Eukaryota > Viridiplantae > Streptophyta > Magnoliopsida > Caryophyllales > Polygonaceae > Fagopyrum > Fagopyrum esculentum. Next base: position 143,343,506 of record BSUD01000005.1, read on the forward strand.
ATGACCTTCGCAATATTCTCACTAGTTATCTCAGTAAGGAATTTGCTATGACCGATCTAGGTCCTTTGTCATATTTTCTGGGCATTTCAGTTAACCGCCTCCCTGTAGGTCTATTTTTGTCTCAGGATAAGTATGCTCGGGAGATTGTTGCACGAGCCAAAATGACTGCCTGCAAGCCTGCGGCCACACCAGCTGAACCCACTGTCAGACTCAGTGCCTCATCCGGACCTCCTGTCAATAATCCGACCCTATATCGTAGTCTGGCAGGGGCACTTTAGTATCTTACATTTACTAGACCTGACATCAGTTTTGCTGTCCAACAGATATGTTTATTTATGCATGATCTGCGGGAGTCATTTTCCCGCTCTCAAGCGCATCATCCGCTACATTTCTGGTACTTCGTCAATGGGTATCACTATATCTCCTTCTCCGAAATCTGACCTTATTGCTTACACCGATGTTGATTGACCCACTTCAGGTTATTGTGTTTTCTTCAATGACACATTAATCACGTGGTCTGCCAAAAGGTAATCCCACGTTCCAGTGTAGAGGCAGAATATAGATGAGTTGCCAATGTTGTTTCTGAGTGCTCTTGGCTCCGCAATCTCTTACTTGAGCTCCATTGCCCCCTTGTCAAGGCATCCTACACTGACAACATCTGCTACTTATCTTGCCAGCAACCCAGTTCAACATCAACGAACGAAGCACATTGAGATTGACATACACTTCGTTCGCGATAAGATTGCCCGTAGTCACGTTAGAGTACTTCACGTACCTTCGGGTATGCAGACATTTTTACAAAAGGACTACCTCGACAATTGTTTCTAGATTTTAGATTCAGTCTTACTGTAATGCCTCCTCCAGTTTCGACCGCGGGGGTATGATAGAATATGTAATTAATGTAAATAGAGGGTTGTTATGCATTGTTCTACTCTCACTACTCACAATATATTTGTTTCATTACTTATCAACCCATAAAACCGCCACCTCCGCCAATCACAGACTTCCACCCGGTAAAACCGGGTGGCCAGTAGTCGGAGAGTCAATCGAATTTCTACTGAAGTTACAAAAAAGGCTATTCGGAAAAGTTCATCTTAGAGAGAATGGAAAAATACTCTTCTGACTTTTTCCGAACCTTTTTCCTCGGAGATAATATCGCGGTACTATGTGGAGACGCGGGGAGCAAATTCTTGTTTTGCAACGGTAACAAGTTGGTCAAACGATGGACAATCCGATCTATTCGTCGGCTTTTATTTTCGATTGAACAAGAGATCGCGTTCGATCAATATATGAAGCCTGCGTTACTTTCGTTCATCAAGGATGGTGGCCTTAGAAATTCTGTTGGGGTTATGGATGCTTTGGTACAAAAACATTTTGACTCTTATTGGCATGGAGAGGTATGTATACACAACAACACAAGTTATATGTAT
>BSUD01000005.1:143357281-143385657 GCA_033239045.1 Fagopyrum esculentum
AAAAAAAAAAAGGAAAAAGGAAATAGAAAGAGGGAATATAAGGAAAACGAAAAAGAAAAGAAAAAGAGAAAGAAGCTAAACTCGATTCCAAAACGCTCGGAACGGAATTTCTGAGTCGGAAAGATTTTCCGAATTTTCCCGAAAATAAACCAAAATATAAACATACTCGGGAATTTTATTTGTATGTCTTAAAAACATTTTTTTTTTTATTAATACAAAAAGGAATTTATTAAAAATGGAATATCGATAGGAGTACGCAAGGGAGACAATATCGAAACCGGGCGTTACAAGATCAACATACCATGTATAAGAGACCGAGAGCAAAATTAATCTAAGTTCACAATATAATTGTTAACAAAATCAAAATGTGATTGTTCGAATAATAAATTTTATCCCGGATTGTTCTAAGTTAAAAGGTTAGACTTGTAAATAGTATTGTTAAAGTGTATTATTGTGACGATATCAATTTCCATGTTATGGTGCCAACAAATTTAGTTATGATAATTGGACGATTAAAGAGATATAAAAAATACAAAGAGAAGAAATTAACTTATTCAAATTCACTATTGTTGTATTGTTTATTGAGGTACAAATTTTTTTGGGTACAACTCATGCTACGCGAAGTGCAAAAGGTGTCCATTATGTCGGGTCTCATAGACGTAACAAAAACTTCAATAACTGACTTGACAAGAAAGATGGATATTATAAAAATGACCGAGACTACTTTCTCTATCCCGAAACAACTTCAAGCCAATTTGAAGGGTTCGAAGAAGCAACAATGTGCACACCAGTATTTGTACTCCAACCAAATGAACTGCATAGAAAAAAACACATTCACATCCAAAGAACTAAGTTAAGATAATTATTTATGAACGTATATAAGATAAAGTAATTAACAACTCAATATTCTATGATGAAGGTATGCAAGAACAACCAAGTTTTAACTTGAATACAAACTGTGGTTATATTCTCCAGCCTAGAAAATAAGTTTGAGAGAATCCTTAAAAGGTGAATATTCAAAACTCTTGCAAACACTATAACCCCACTTGTCCTTTCTCTAGAGGAGTTTTTATAGGTATGAACAAGTAAATAAATTATTTTAAATATGAAGTCAATATTAGGAGTTAATTGGGTAGTCAATTGGGTAGTCAATGTTAGGAGTTACAACCATAAGAGTTACAAAAATAAATTCTTAATTTGAAGATTTAATTGGGTGGTATAGGATTAAATATAAATTCTTAATTTGTGGTCTGATTATCATCTGCCTCTGTTGAGTGTACTATGGTAGCTTTCGGTGAGCCTTCTATGGTGTCTTCTCTTAGGCGCTTTCTGGAGGAGGGAACCGGTTCAATGATGTTGGTACATGTGAAGCTTTCAAATGTTCCGTGCTCGTAATAGGTATGAGATTTAATTTCTAAGGTGTGTTCGCTATTTATCAAGCTAGATATGGCACTTGGAAGAATGTCTTCATCACCTTGAGCCTAATAGGAAAGGACCAAAGCGTTCAGTGTCAAAAACACACACACATATATATATAGTAAAAGTATTTGTTAGGACATACTTCAATATTCTTTCGCAAAGTATCAGCATTAGCCTTCACTATTTTTTCAGCAATGTCATCGAACATTGTAACTATAGTAGTACCAGTTGGATCTTCAATTTCAAGCTGCAACTTGAACCTGTGTAAACATGAATGAAAGATTATAGTTGTAAGATGGAACGAAACATGTATGTTTGATGCATATTGCATTCTTTCATATCATTAAAAAAGAGTAATAGATAAATACAGACCTAGTCTTGGGAAAATCAATATGCGTATCACAAGATTCACACCAAAACTGTCCGGAGCGACGTGAAACACCTTTCTTACATTTCCCACTACTGCATGAGAAATAGTACCAGTTACTTTGTGTTCGAATGCTTTTTATCCTTACTAGACACGCAAAAGTTGCATCCTGATTTCCATTTACAAAATTTAAAATAAGTTCGACTTCCTTACAAAAAGATAAATTTAATTTGGGGGACTGTTTGGTACATGAGAAATTTAGTATTGAAATACCTCTTTTTTTTCTTCTACCTAGTTGTAGCAATTCCTCAATTGTTCCCTGTTTTGCTCCTTGGAGCACCTTTTTTTCAGCATTTCGGAAGATATGATTGCCGCTGAAGTGTACACAAAGACATAAGGTTTGGCTATTGTTGTGAAGATAATTTTTTGATAATGCATTACTTTATGAAAGAAATTATGGGTTACATCAGTTTTTTGAAATCTAGTAGGTGTGGAATATCATCTGTAGTATAAATCTGCGTCGAAGAAGAGCTTCAGAGGTACACCTCATCTGAAAATATTTTAGGTTACATAGGAACAAATTAGATATAACCACATTATAACTTCAATTGAATAAAATTAGGTATGAGCACATAATAGTCACTGATCATGTGCGGTAAACAAATAATGCATACCTTTAAATTCCTTGACATTCATTGCTACTAATATGACTGCGAACTCTGTGTCTTGTTTAGATTTCTTAAGTAGAAGTTCATCCCCCAAATCTCCCCAAAAGGTCACCCTTAGGATTTGTCCCCTGTAAATTAATCAAATTAAATGTATAATTTGGAGGCTAAAAACATTACTTTGCGTGAAAATTTAGACAATAAGAAGATACAGTAGAGGGCATAAACCTATTATTCACTAAGTCGAAATCAAGTGTCCTTGAAGAGCGGGTTGTCTTTGTTGCCTTTCTGATATTAGTCACACATCCAATAACATCTATTTTTTGGTCAAATGAGAGGAATAGTTAATAGTAAGACATGAGTAAACAAATATATAAATTGAATGCTTATTACCGATAAGTGTTTTGTTTTGAGTTGGTTGGACTTTGTGAAATTCCACCAGCTGAAAAGGAAAACGAACAAATCCAGTAGCATCGATGTCCACTTGATTGACAATCGTAGATCCGTCAAGCTCAAGCATATGAGGGTTATTGTGAACAACTTGAAATTCTGTCTTGTTAGGCACAATACTAAATTTCATGATGTCGTAGATAAGCCCTTCTTTTAGCTTATTAATAAATCCATGTACATAATTACTTTTGATTGTTGCATGCACAATATTTTCCTACAAAAAGAAATTATCAACATTATAATCTTTACACAAATAAATAGAAAAAGACCGAGTAAATAATATACCAACCATGTTGTCGGAGAGGATCAAATCAGTGCTAAGGTATCTCCCAAAAACATTGAACACATCCCATTTACGACACACCATGACCTGTATTTCAGCATTAACACCTTCAGCCAATTGATCAATGCTAGCATATTTTGGCTGTTTTATCACTGTATTGGTTTGCTTGCAGGGAGGACACACCATAACTTGTACTTCGACAGGTACACCTTCAGCCAATTGGTCCATGGTAACACTTGACAATTTTGTGATTATAATGGTGTTATGGTAGGGAATAAATGTGATGAGGAATTTTGAGATGGGGTTAGGATGTGGGGTGAAGTCCATTTATATAAGGGAGGAGCTGTACGTTTTTTAAAAACTGTCAAATTTTTGAAATTATTACATTAAGTCCATATTTAATGAGTAAAAAACTGTTTTGAAGAAATTTATGATGTAATTAATCTTATACATTTTTTATATTATTATATTATATCAATTTTTAATGTGTAAAAAAATCTTTAGGGGATCAAAGTTTATGGTTATGGGTCAAAGGAATTTATTTGCTAATTAAGTCCATAATTAATGGTAAAAAACTGTCAAAATAATTAATGGTAAAAAAAACTGTCATTTTGTTATGGTTGTTTGGTAGGTTTTTTAATGTGTAAAAAATCTGCAGGGAATCAAATTTATGTATGTGGGTCAAAGAAATTTATAGCTAATTAAGTCCATAATTAATGTAAAAAACTGTCAATTGTTTGAATAATTTTCCTTAATTTATTTGCCTCTGATCTTTGAATTTCAAAATTCGTCAACCAAGGAAGTTAAGTCTCAGTTGAATCATGATAGCACCAAATGGAGGATGAATTATCTTATCTTATTATGTATATTTCTTGTTCAAATTGGAGATGTTACATTATAGCTTCAGCTCGCTTTACTGCTCTGTTCTTTCTATTTGATCCTAGTGTGCTGTTCTGTTGAATTTGCTAGATAACCATCAAGTTTTTTCAAGAGTTGAAGTTTTTGCCATTCCCACTAATTTGTTTTTGTGTTTTCTATATGATTTCTTACTGTTATCCAAAATTAACATGAAACCTAATGTAGAACTTAATAACTAATTTTGTAACACCCCAAATTTTACAACTCGGGGAGTTACTGGTTAGGACCTCACAGTGGGTCCCGACCTTAGTTTGACAACAACTTAACAAGATCTTACAACAAGGCACAGATAAGGAAAACCGAAAATTTTAAATTAAGTCTTAACAATGTATGAATGTGACCAGAACAATTAACAGCCGGAAAACATAAGATAACCATAACGAAACAAAAAGGAACCAAGGTCCAACTGGAAAACCCATAAACACAGAAACTGCAACATGTCCTAAAAAGTACGACACCCCGGCTGACCACTACCATCCGGATCACTCGGCATCTGCTCTAACCTGTGGTACGTCTACACAACATAACAACTGTTAGCTAACTATCCAAATATAAGTAGAATAATAACAGCACAAACACACGCAGAATAATATAAACAAACATCATGCTGGCACACAACCGTTTATTATCTATTACTTAGGTGATTCATCTTATTCAATTTTACAGTTGTGGCACGAGAATCTTAAGAGTTCTCGCCTCCGTTCCTTATCCAACTGGGTGTAGGTCTAGCTGACCTCCGCCGGTAGATCACTACAAACCGAGTATGGACTAGTCCCTAAAGAAACCCCCAGCGCCCTCAAGCTAACTGAGCAGAATGCCACCGCCCGTTACTCTTAGGCCAAGTATAGGTCGGTAAATATCTATCACAACCTATAACTCTAAACATCTCAATCACACACCACTATCATCATTCATGCTCATATTCAGAAGTCAGCTAAGTAAGCCCAAAGGACTTACCTGTTATAAATCTCGATTCTCTATAAACCAACCTCGCTCTGTAAACTGTAGCAACTCAGTTGCCTGCCAAAGGAGATAAGTGCATTAGCACACTCCAACGTAATTAGAAGTCTAAGACTTCTAAGATAGAAGATCGTAATAGGACAGAACTGATTACAGTACTAATTTATGGTAAAATGACTATTTTACCCTTAGTCCCGAAACTTCCAAATTTTCCGAAATTCATGTCTAAACTCTTATTTGAGACTATAAAGTTATATTCTAACTCCTAAAGTTAGTTTGGTTACAAACTGGCACTTTTCCTACTTTCCTATTTTCCGAAAGATCGTAAAGGTCCAACTTCGGTTTCAAATATAAATTTCGTAGAAGCTTATAAAAATTCCGAAATAATTCTCTAGATCATCTATGGTGTTCCATCTACCCTTAGGAGCAAGAATTTCTCAAAACTGTTCATCCATCATTTTTATAAAAATTCTCAAAGTTGGCTACAACACTTACATTTTCTATACTTCAAAATTCCAGTGTTTACAAAACTGCTTAACTACCCCACTTTGTAAGCTTATAACTTCTAATCCGACCGTTCATTTCTTCTAAAATTTTAATATAGTAAACTACAAACACCCACCTATTACCTATTAAAATTTCAACGGTGGATCATCAACCGAACTCTCTAACATTGATCTACAAGATAGGCAGTTCCTCACTTCAAAACTGAAGGAAATGAAAGTATACAACAGCAGCCCTTGTCTCTACCCTTAAAGTCCTCCTATGATCACCAGTTTGACCCTCAAAGGACACCAACAACTATCAGCCCTCACCCCAGCTTACTAGATCGGAAAACTCTCTCACGGCAATCAACACATACAACTACACTATCAGTCCTCCTATGATAGTTGTGGCTTAGATGATGATAGATCGATCATAAACAGATTCAATGACAATGATTGTTTGCTAAAACCCTTTAGCTTGGTCTTGAGTTCCACGGCCATGGAACTCAAGTACAGTGAAGTTCCAAAACCTTATATTTTCCCTGTTTACGACCATTGCTTTTTTCTTTAATCCAAAGTTAAAGATTTGCTTAAACCTAGCCTTGGCTTGCCTTTTCCAGGTAGTAGTGAGACTCAACATCCTCTATTTCGGTTTCAAGTGTCACAACCTTAACCGTTTTGGCTTATCTTTGATTTCTTTGGGTTACAAGTTTGGGTATTTGAGATTAATTCTTACATTTTGATCCTTTCAATATTGCAGCCTCAACAACCTTTATAGAGAGTGCTCCTTGGGTGAGATATATAAGGTTTTGGAACTTCACTGTACTTAACCTTACCTTAGTTTACCTTTGCAATTCTCGACTCTGTCCTTATACTTATAGAATATCTTGAATCGATTGCCACAATTTGACATCTGGATCTTTAGGGTTGCTATTTTCCCCAATATTTGCAAAGCTTTTACACTTTTACTTGCTCGATTATTTGAGACTGAATTTGACTCACCAAATCCCTAAGTTCGATACTCTGAAATACTTGCTTATCTACGCCGATTCGTACACTGCAGGTTAGCTTGTTTTTATTTCAGTTTTATAAATTTAATACTAGTGACGCACGCTTTGAGGCAAACATGCACAAACTCAAATATTTTCCCTCAACAATGAGATCAAGGAGTTGAAGGAAGTCATAAAAACTAGCCTTCAAAGGACGAAGGAGCAAGATGCAGGCTACCTAGGAAGGGACAACAATCAAGGGAATAGGAACAACTACCGGAACAATAACTGGAACAACAACAACAGGAACTCCAACAACAACAATTGGAGATCCAATCAACAAAACCCCGGTAAACCCTATTCACATGCTGAAAAGGCACTAACACCTCCATCTTCTTCTACTCCTTTGAAAAGCTAGGGTCAAGCATCGAATGGATCGAGCAAGCCGGAGAAGGACAGGTTTGATTTCATGATGGAGAACATCTTAGGGAAGCTCCAAGGAATGGAGAGTCATATTACTTTGATTGATAAGGCACAAAAAGCCTTAGAAAATCAAGTATTTAGCAAAGCCGGAGAAGTTCCTAGAGATCAAGGGAAGCTTTTCGGAAAGACGGAAAACAACCCAAAGGGGCGAGTAATGGTGATTACTACTAGAAGTGGTAAAACAACAACCGATCCACAACCCACACTAGTCGAAGCCCCCGCTGAAAAAGAAAAGGAGAAGGATAAACAGAAGGAAAATGTCTATGTTCCTCCTCCCGCTTACAAACCACCACTACCTTTTCCCCAATCTAGAGCAAGAGCGCGTCTAGATAAACACTTCGGTAAGTTCATCGATCTTATGAGTAAGATGCACATTAACATACCCTTTATGGATGCAATCTTAGGTATGTCAGCTTACGGGAAGTTCCTAAAGGAGATCCTCTCTAACAAGAGGAAGTTAGAAGATTTCGGTGAGGTCAAGATTAGTATGGAGTCATCCGAACTCATCAAGACTATGATGGAGAATATGCCACCCAAGCTGCGTGATCCAGGATCATTTTTCATACCAATCACCTTAGGAGAAGTCACATATGATGCACTTTGTGACCTTGGAGCAAGCGTTAGCATCATACCACTTGCTTTGTGCAAAGCGGTCAGTTTAGAGGAACCTAGACCGGTAAAGATGACACTCTACATGGCCGACCGTTCCATAACTAGACTTGTCGGAATCATAGAAGACATTCCTGTAAAGCTTGGTAAGTTTTACATTCCTATAGATTTCGTCGTTCTTGACATTCCTGCAGATTATCCAGTTCTCATCATTCTTGGGAGACCATTCCTTGCAACCTCCGGATGCATGGTCGATTGCAAGAATGGACAACTATTATTCAATATAGGAGAAGAGAAAGTGGAATTTGTACTCTCTTCTTTGATAAAAGAGCCAGCCGTAGGAGATGATGCCTTTAACATCTTTGATGAGGAAGAGTCTAGAGAAGTGGTGAGTTCAATCTTGATCAAAGATCCACTTCAAAAAGTTCTTAGCATGAGTATCATTGAAGAAGGCGTGGAACACGACTGCAATGATGAGATTCAAGCATTAGAAGATGTATAAGAAGAAGCCGGAAGCAAGATTTGAAGAGCTAAAAGAACTCCAGAAACTGTTGAAAAAATCGACCTACACAAAGAAAATCGTCCGATTTTTTATAATGCAAGTCGATTTCTGACAACAGAAAGAAAAATCGTGTCAGAGATTGACCGATTTAATTCAGGGGAGAACGATTTTTCTATGAGTTCTCCGACTTCTACAGATCCAATTGCAAGTGTTCTCAACTGTAGTAGCACACTTCCTACACCTTCAGATACCTCTCTAATGATATTTGAGAACCAAGAATCATCAATCAAAGCACCACCATCATTGGAGTTGAAACCACTTCCTACACATCTAAGGTATGCATTCCTTGGGCCTAACTCAACATATTCTGTTATAGTTACTGCAAATTTGAGTGATAATGAACTTGAGAAGCTTATGAATGTTTAGACACATCATAGGAAAGCCTTAGGCTATACCATTGATGATTTAGTAGGCATAAAACCTTCTCTTAGTATGCATAAGATCTTAATGGAAGAGGATTACAAACCTTCATGTCAACTTCAACGACGGTTAAATCCGATCATGAAAGAGGTCGTGAAGAAAGAAATCCTTAAGCTACTTGATGCAGGTACTGTTCGCCTCGTAGCGTGCGTGCAATCAACCTTTAAATTTATAAAACTGAAACTAAGCAAGCGAACCTGCAGTGTACGGATCGGCGTAGTAAAGCAAGAATTCCAGAGTATCGAACTCAGGGATTTGGGGGGAACAAATTAAGTTGTAAATTGTCAAGCAAGTAAAAGGTAAACTTTGCAAGTATTGGGAAAACAACAACCCTAAAGATCCAGGTATCTAATTGTGGCAATCGATTCAAGATATACTAAAGATATAAGGACAGAGTTGAGAATTGCAAAGGTATACGAATGTAAGGTAATGTACGGTGAAGTTCCAAAACCCTATATGACCCACCTAAGGACACTTGATAGCATGTATTATAGTCTATATTTTGGGGTTTGTTTGGACGTTTTATCTTTCATAATCTGCATGTTTGTATGTATATTATGTGATTATATTACCATTTCATCTACCTTTGCGAGAATCGAGGTCTACACCTAGTTTTGTTGTAATCGTAGGTAAAATGGCACGTTTTACATCAAAAAGGAGCTAAGGAGTCATTGGAGTTGCATCAAGGAACATAAGGAACCATCCAGGAAGCACAACCATGGATTAAAGATTCACTTTGGACCAGTTTTGAGAGATTTTACATCCAGTCGAGACTCACATCGGTTGATCATAGATACACCTCGACCGAGGTGACCCAGAGAAGTCGGCTCGACCGAGGCGAACACCTAGGACGCGGCGCGTTATCTTATTTTCGGCTGAGATCTTTTATCTTTGGAAAGGGATCTTATATTTTTGGGCTTGGCTCCTGGAAGGAAGAAGATAATATAGATCATATATTTTACCTATTTTTATGGGAATAAATCTTTCTAAGATATCTTATCTTTGGAGGGTTATTTTCCTATAAAAAGGGTCGGATTTCCACGATTTGATCATCATGCTATAGGCTGAAATCCACTATCATCCCGCTTACACCGCTGCGGCCATACTCCATTGGGAGAATTGAAGAACCTTGTTGAAGGTTGAAGGAAGATTGAAGATTGTAGCTTTTATAGCTTTTTGAAGGGTTTTTGTAAGATCATTCTTAGATTCCCTTCCTTGTTGTCTTTCTTGTTTGGATTTATATCCAAGGAACGCTTTTTGTTTGTGATATTTGATTCAGTTATTAAAGTCTTTTCTTTAAATTCTTCTTGTTCAAATATTCACATCTTTCCCATATATTTGATTAATACTTTCATAATGATGAGTGGCTAATTTCCTTGTGTGATTCTAGGGTGATTGGCTGAAAGTTGTGGGAAAAACAATGATAGAATAATCTTAAACACAGTAGGATCCTGAAAGCTAGAGTCTTTAATCTTAACCCTAAGCATCTCGCTCAGTCGATGAACACCTCGGCCGGGGTGGAATTCTGTTGACCGAGGTGACTTCTCTGTTCCGAAACTGAGAGTTAAGTGTTAGAGTTTGCCAAATCCTATTCTTATTACACCTTTCCTGGTTCAATGCAAGCTTAGGATGAGACTTACCCGGTAATTCCTTTGTTTGTGTACCTAAGATCATAAGTGTAGGTAATAATGGTTTATCCTTTATTGGGGTTTGAGTGTGCTTCCATTCCACCTTTGTGAGTTAGCCTGAGACTTACCCGGTAAAGGTTGATTCTATTCCCTTAGTTGGAATGTTAGTTTGAGGTTATAGTTCTTTATCTTGATTCCTTGAGACTTACCCGGTAATAGGAGTTACGGTTTGGGATTAGTGTGTAGTGAGACTTACCCGGTGATCTATTCACACTTTAGAAACACCTTCCCTAGCAAAAATCTCAGCTTTGTCCGCTTATCTATAGATCTTGAGTTGGAACCACAACTAGACGCTTTAATCCCTAGAATCGCATATTTGTTTTATTGACTTCTTTATCATCTTGATTGTGTTGATCACCTTTTGTGGTTAGTATTCATATAAGCAATCCGTGATTGACTTTGTTTCACCAGATCCCTGTGATCGACCCCTGGAATTTTCTTGCTTTTACTACGATTGACCCGTACACTGCGGGTTCGCATCCTTGTTTTAAGCTTGTCTAGGGTTATAAATTTAAAGCTTATTTGCACGCACACCGTTTGGAGCGAACAACACTCTCTATAAAGGTTGTTGAGGCTTCAGTATAGAAAGAATCTAAAGGTAAGAATTGATCTCAAATACCCAAACTTGTAACCCAAGGATCAAGATAGGCTCAAACGGTTAAGGTTGAGACACTCGAAACCGAAATAGAGGATGTTGAGTCTCACTACTACCTAGGAAAGGCAAGCCAAGGCTAGGTTAAAGCTAATCTTTAACTTTGGATTAAATTAAAAGCAAAGTCCGTAAACTGGAGTAAATCACGGCTGGATCTTGAGTTCCACGACCGTGGAAGTTCAAGAACAGACCGTGGTTTAGGGTGTATATATATATATATATATATATATCGACGAAGTTTCTCTAACTCTCAGGGTCCAATCTGTTTAAGAACAATATATCATCATCTAAGCCACAACTATCAACCCTTCACCTTAGAATTGCTAAAGGGTTTTAGCCAATAACCTTCATTATAATATCAAAAATCAAGTTTAAGAAGAATAAACGATAAAAACCTTCGAAATTCCAAAAAACTCAATAAATCTCCAAATCCAAACACAAAGATGTATGTTAGATTCGGAAATAAACACAAAATAACTCACAACAATCTTAGATAAGAATGAAGAACGGGATGTCAATCCGTCTTCAATGTCAAATCTAAGAAAAAGGGCGAAACTTCCGCCACAAGTAACTCCGAATCTTCAAACTTCCGTGAATCACTTTGATGTCAGCGTTGGTCCAAGTACGTCTAAGCAGCCCTAAGCACGTGTGTTGAAATCTCTCTTTTCCAGCCTTTTTATAAGGTGAGAAAAAGATATCTTCTAGGTCCAATACGTAGAAAACGTGGCAATTAATGATTCACCAAAAGATTGCCCAAATCACGGTCTTAATGGATTCCACGACCGTGAAAATGGGGCGTGGAAAATATTACGGTGTCTTTAGCCTTCCACGGCCGTAATTTAAACCGTGTAACTCACTGGATTGCTCAAGGATCAAATCCACGTTCATAATGAAAGTTCCACGGCCGTGGAAGTGGGGCGTGGAAGTGATTCTACCCTTGTGTTGCCATTGTTTCGTGCCATTCTTCATCTTTGCTCCTTCCTTAGCTTCTCAATGTGTATCCTCAATTTCCTATATGATCAATTCCTCCTTGATTTCCATCAAACGACCCAATTTCGGCTCTTATTCACCTACAATCAATCATAAAGCTAGTGTAGATCTCCATATCGAAAATATAGATGAACAAGCTAACAATTGCTTCTATACCCTATCCATGGACACAATAATGAGTGAAAAACAACTAGAAAACGTGCCTATAATATCGCAATATTTCATGCTAACAAAATACCCCATACTTATCACTTGCTTGTCCGTAAGCAAGGTTTTCAAATGCTTAGAGCATAGTTAGGATGAAATATGCATGCAAACTCAAAACAAAACATCTTTTTAGGTGAATGTGCTCCTAGTCAATAGATCAACCTCAAACCTTGCTTCATTTATTCTTGAAAACGTTCACATACACAAACCAAAGAATGTAGAGTAAAGAAACGTCACAAACTACTTAGACTTTAAAAACAAACATCATAACCTTTAAGTATTATCAAAATCAAGAATAAGAAACTTCAATTTAGATCACTAAGTCATATAACATTCTTTTGATCTTAAGGACTCTCAAGTAAGGTCTAGAATGCGGAAAGGAGGGAAACTTATAAGAGATGTGGTGCATGAATCCGGGAAAAGGAATAACCCAACTCTTTTACTTTTTCTTTTGATTTTGCAACACCATCAACTTAGAGCTTTGCTCTTTTCTTTTTCACATTATTTTTCGACTTTACTTCTGGAAGCTATGGACAGCGGTGCACAAAAATCGAAGCCTAGGAGATTGGCGTTTCTCAAATTCGAGATGCCTCAAACCCTTGATGCACATACCATAATCCGTTAGGAATATCGCTCAATCCGACTTTGGCAAGACACAAACACCCGGCTATGTGAATGGTGCCGAGTTACTCATCGTCATGATTGACTTCCCCAAACCTACAAATTTTTTCTATACTTTGAATGCAAAATTTTGCTTTCATGTCCCTCCCACATCAAACATGCCAAATATCAACTCCTCAAAATTCCTGGATAGGTAGGGGATGCTATTATTTCATTGAGGGGCTAAATGATCAAAGAAAGAAGCAAGAAAATCGAATTGCCTTAATCATTTCACAAATAAGTATAAGAACTCATCATGCGATTTCAACCTTAATTTCTCAAAATGATTTAGATAAAACTCTCACATTATGAACTTTGCAAGAAAGGATAAACAACTCATTCAATTTCTTTCCAATTCATAATTCCGTTTAAGCATGCAATTGTTATCAAAAACTCATTCCGCGAGTAAGATTTATCATAGGAATCATCTCAGTCTTAGAAGCACAAAAATTTTTAAAATTTTTCAAATTTTTGTGGGTTTTTCAAAACTATTTTCATGCAATGCGATAATGAAACGTGTGACTATGAAATGAAACATGCGATAGTGTCATGGATAGAAGCAAACAAAGTAGTAGAGTTATTACAACACATAGTCACACCCCACCCCATACTTAGGACAAACATTGTCCTCAATGTTCAAAAAGAAATAAAGAAAAGAAAGAAAGAAAAATGAACTCACTAGACGGCGGTGGGGCGGCTGAAACTGTCGGTCATAAAGCTCGTCATTGCGGAGGCGATGGTGGTGGAAATGGGCGGAAGTCATGACTGTAGTACCGCCCAAACTGCTGGCGGTATATATCACTCATCATCTTGTCATGCTCCTATCTTCGCTCCTCCTGCCGGTCCTGGTGGATCTCCAAGTCACCCACTCTCTTGGATAGATCGTCGGCCCACGCCGGTAACTGCTCGTACCAAGTTGGCGGCTGGCTATACCATGCTGGAGCATCTTGTTGAGCTGGTGCTGCTGGTGGCGCTGGTGGTTGTGCGTACCAAGGTGGAGGAGCTCCCATCCACTCCGGCTGAGCTCCGTACCAAGCTGGAGGAGTATCCATCCAAGTCGGCCTCTCGCTCACACTAGCACGGCGAGAGGAAGAAGCACCGGAATGTCTAGAAGGGCGAGGAGACTGTCTAGGTAAATCCGGGAAGGCATCTAGCTGATCCGGAAAGGTGCCGAAATCATGCTCATCACCTCCTCCTCTCATCTCCTCTTCAACATCTGCAATTGGAGGCTCATCCGGGACGTACGGAGGTGGTGGTAGTCTATTCGCATGCATAGCAGCGAATGTATCCTTCCAATTATGGCCCGGCCATAGTGGAATACTCTAGAATCCAAGATATGCATCTACCTCCTCTATCCTCCCATGGCATAGCAGCTGTAGGTGGGGCTCGGTGTCTAGGAAATATGATACCCCTAGTCATAAGGTTGTTGAGACCCAAAGGTCTCGCTGCTATCCTAGTACAGGCGGAGTAGTCAATCCCTAGCTGCGTAGCAATGTGGGTCACCATCCCACTATATCCAATGTTCCCGGCCCTCTTGTTTTTCAGCTTACTCATAGTGGAGGCTAAGAGGGTCGCACAGTCAGCTGGTCTACCATGGAGCATGCAATATAGGAGAAACAGCTCATCGGTCTTTATCTTCTGTGGGGTCTCGGTCCTAGGGAATAGGCACTCGGAAAGGACCCTATGAGCTATTTTCAAGGCTAAGTGGTAGATAAGTTTAGCCTTGGTGTCGGCCGGTTGCCAACGATCCTCACTTGCATTTATCATAGCAATCTCTCTCCAGAAATCCTTAGCGTATACACCGCTAGGGAAACGACCATTAAAGGTCTCATGGAACCCAAAGAAGGCTCCAAACTGCTGGATGGAGAACTCATAATCCATCTCCATCAATCTAAAAGATACCGTCCTATCGACGGCGCTGTGCTCGAAGGAAATGACAAACTCCCTCGTGATCTTCTCATATGCATCCGCTCGAATAGCGGAAAAGACAATCAAACCTGCCCTATCTAAGAGCCATGTCAAGTCACCTATTACGTTGAGTGACTCTAGATCCTCAAGCAAAAGATATCTTGGTCCTATGACCTTTCTTTTCTCGATCTTTTCTAAAGCTTCAATGTAGTTTGGGGGAATGGTTGGGATTCTAGGGTGTGGAGGTGATGGTCGGGCTTGGGAGGAGGAGGAACTATCACCCTTTCTCTTCTTTCTCTTTCCTGCACCTCTCATATACATTTTCTCAAAGATAGTAAAAATCACGGCCTGTTCTTGCTATTCCACGGCCGTGGTTTTCCTAGAGAGCGTGCTTTTCCTCTGTCACGCTCAAATCTCAGCAAAATCAACAACAAATTCAGCAGAACCTGTCCTAGACTAATTTCAATCTCAATCCTATACAAATTCTCTAAGTTCTTGCAGAAATTGAACCCGAATCGACAAAGAAGAGAATGAGAATAAAAACCTAGGGTTTTGGATATTTGAATCCAAATTCCACCTTCTTGAGGGATTGTTCACTCGTTTCGTTGATTGGATCTTGTAGATGAATGAAAATGCTCCACTTTAGCACCAAGAATCACTCGATTTGAACTCAAAACGGAGATTTGAGAGGGTATGGGCATTTTCGGTGTTTTGGGGTCGTGGAAAGAGGATTGGGGATGATTTTGTGAAGGAATGTGGTTTATATAGTGGCCGTAAAATTTTTTGAAAATCACGGTCTGTCGGGGTATTCCACGGCCGTTGTTTTGTACGGACCCGTGGTTTTTGTGATTTTTCCCAGCTTTTACAAAATTACGGTCACTGTAGCTTCCACGACCATGGATCTGGCCGTGGAACTCTCTGCATTGTTCTAAAGCTTTAGTTTCGTCAATTCTTTCGACTATTCCTTCTTCCAATCTTTATTCCTTGCTCCTACATCCAAAAACACAACATACCGAAAGATATCGAAGGCAAAACAAAACAAAAACGTCTAAACTACTCTAAACTAAGAATGAAAACAAAAATGCAATAGCTTGGGTTGCCTCCCAAGTAGCGCTTGTTTAAGGTCCGTAGCTAGACCGTACCTGCATCTTATTTGAGTGCGGTAGGTGCGAACTCCTCAGCTTGGAGTTCCGGTGAATATTTCTTCACTCGTTGACCGTTCACCTTAAAACTTCCGCCCTTTTCACCCCATACTTCAACTGCACCATGGGGAAAAATATGTTTGATTAGATAAGGTCCGGACCAACGAGATTTAAGCTTACCTGGAAAGAGCCGAAGTCTCGAGTTGAAGAGAAGAACTTGATCTCCTTCCTTGACGTCCTTTGGAATGATATGCTTATCATCCCAACGCTTCGCTCTCTCCTTGTATATCTTGGCGTTCTCATAGGCGTTTAAGCGAAGTTCTTCAAGCTCGTTAAGATCCAAGAGGCGCTTCTCGCCTGCTTCTTTCATGTCGAAGTTCAACCACTTAATTGCCCAATACGCCTTGTGTTCTAGCTCTACCGGTGTTACGTCTAGGAATAGATGCACGCAAAAGTCTTAAATTTATACTCGTTATATTTTTCCTAACTCCTAGCGAATCCGTAGTGTACGGGACGTTTCGTAGTAAGGATAGTATTCCGAGGTCGAACACAAAGACTGAGGTGAG
The DNA here is from genome assembly GCA_033239045.1 of Fagopyrum esculentum. Taxonomy (NCBI): domain Eukaryota; kingdom Viridiplantae; phylum Streptophyta; class Magnoliopsida; order Caryophyllales; family Polygonaceae; genus Fagopyrum; species Fagopyrum esculentum. Next base: position 143,373,705 of record BSUD01000005.1, read on the forward strand.
ATTAAATCGATTAGTGACTAGGGATAGTGAAGATCTAGACTAAGAAAAGATGAAAGAAACAAATAAATGAAAATCTCAATATTTTTGGGTTGGTTTTGTGGTGATCAATCAAAGATCACAATGATATAAGATGGCAAAACAAACTAAGAAATCAAGCTAAAACACAAATAAACAAAGCAAACACGAAATATGTAATCAAGAGAGAAAAGTGGATTCTAGGGGTTGGAAATTCCGGTTATGGCATAGGACTCAAGCTATCTAATCATTCCTTGGATCAACCATAGTATGTTGGGAGTGAGCGTTTCTAGATTGGGATCAATCACCGGGTAGGTCTCATGGTCCACTAGTCCGTTCCTAAGGTATCATCACCGGGTAAGTCTCAAAGAGCCTAAGGATAAGAATTCTACACAAACCGGATGGTTATCTAGGGATCTAACCTCTCCTTACCGGGTAAGTCTCGGGAAGGCAAGTCCTAAACATCAATCATAGCACACTCAGTCCAATAGCGGCTTATGAGGCTCACTACTACCTAGAGTTCGTCATCTTCGGTATCTAAGAGCAAGAATCACCGGGTAGGTCTCTTCTAACACTTAGTTGTTAACACTAGGTCACCCTAGGATAGGTTTAACTCAACAAACACTAGGATTTCAACAATCTAACATTCCTAGCACTTAGATTCATCAAAACAAGCAAGTCAGTCAAAATCACGGGTTGTTCATCAAGAACTGATAGCATGAATTATAGTCTATATTTTGGGGTTTGTTTGGACGTTTTATCTTCAATAATCTGCATGTTTGTGTGTATATTATGTGATTATATTACCATTTCATCTACCTTTGCGGGAATCGAGGTCTACACCTAGTTTTGTTGTAATCGTAGGTAAAATGGTACGTTTCGCATCAAAATGGAGCAAAAGGAGCAATGGAGTCATTGGAGCTACATCCAGGAACATAAAGGAACCATCCAGGAAGCATAGCCATGGATTAAAGATTCACTTTGGACCAGTTTTGAGAGATTTCACACTCAGTCGAGATTTACCTCGGTTGACCACAGTTTCACCTCGACCGAGGTGATCCAGAGAAGTTGACTCGACCGAGGCGAACACCTGGGACGCGGCGAGAATATTTTATTCTTGGCTGAGATCTTTTAATTTTGGAAAGAGATCTTATATTTTTGGGCTTGGCTCCTGGAAGGAAGAAGATATTCAGATTATATATTTTACCCTTATTTATGGGAAAAGATCTTTCTAAGGTATCTTATCTTTGGAGGGTTATTTTCCTATAAAAAGGGTCGGATTTCCCACAAATCCGACACGCTGCATAGGCTGCATAGGCTGCATACAATCCGCATATAGTTGAACATCGTGATATACCACCGATCAGGGTTTATACACCGCAGCAACCATACTCCAGTTGGGAGATTTGAAGAACCTTTTTGAAGGTTGAAGGAAGATAGCTTATAGCTTTTATAGCTTTTTGAAGGGTTTTGTAAGATCTTCTTAGATTCCCTTCCTTGTTGTCTTTCTTGTTTGGATTTATATCCAAGGAACGCTTTTGTTGTGATATTTGATTCAGTTATTGAAGTCTTTTCATTAAATTCTTCTTGTTCAAATATTCACCTTCTTCCCATATATTTGATTAATACCTTCATGATGATGAGTGGCTAATCTCTTTGTGTGATTCTAGGGTGATTAGCTGAAAGTTGTGGGAAAAAAAATGATAGAATAATCTTAGATTCCAGTAGGACCCTGAAAGTTCGAGTCTTTAACCTTAACCCTAAGCATCTCGCTCAGTCGATGAACATCTCGGCCGGGGTGGAATTCTGCTGACCGAGGTGACTTATCTGATCCGAAACTGAGAGTTAAGTGTTAGAGTTTGCCAAATCCTATTCTTATTACACCTTTCCTAGTTCAATGCAAGCTTAGGATGAGACTTACCCGGTAATTCCTTTGTTTGTGTACTTAAGATCATAAGTGTAGGTAATAAAGGTTTATCCTTTATTGGGGTTTGAGTGTGCTTTCATTCCATCTTTGTGAGTTAGCCCGAGACTTACCCGATAAAGGTTGATTCTATTCCCTTAGTTGGAGTGTTAGTTTGAGGTTATAGTTCTTTATCTTAATTCCTTGAGACTTACCCGGTAATAGGAGTTACGGTTTGGGATTAATGAGTAGTGAGACTTACCCGGTGATCTATTCACGCTTTAGAAACACCTTCCCTTGCAAATATCTCAGCTTTGTCCGCTTATCTTTAGATCTTGAGTTGGAACCACAACTAGATGCTTTAATCCCTAGAATTGCATATTTCTTTTATTGACTTCTTATTCATCTTTGATTGTTTTAATTGCTCTTGTGGTTAGTATTCACTTAAGCATACCGTGATTGACTTTGTTTCACTAAGTCCCTGTGATCGACCCCTGGAATTCCTTGCTTTTTACTACGATTGACCCGTACACTGCGGGTTCGCATCCTTGTTTTAAGCTTTTGTCTAGGGTTATAAATTTAAAGCTTGCACACACCGTTTGGAGCGAACAAGAACCACGGCCGTGGAATGTATAGAACAAACCGTGGTTTACAATAGAGGCTAGGTTCGAGCAAACAATTTATCCAAAGGTACATCTAAGTCTATCCTATCATAGTCCAAGCCATAACCATCTTTTCCTTACCCTAGAATCGCATCTATTTAGCCAACAACATGCATCTTAACAATCAAACTCAACAAGCATAAAATCATAGAATCCATGGCAAGAAGATGAAATGAAAGATGGATTAAGCAAATGAAACAAGTAAAACAAGCTAAATCAAGGTTCAAGAAGGACTTACAATCCTTCAAAAGAAGGTTCGAATCGTTTCTTACAAACCCTTGCAAAACGTTTCACAAAGCTCACTCAAAATCACTCAAAAGACTATGGAACTATGAACTAGTGTGCTTCTTCTTCTTCTCCAATGGAAGCCTTCTTCTCCTCCAAGAGTAGCTCCAATCCAAGCTTCCAATTGAGAGAATCTTTCTTGTTGAGAGTGTAGGAGAGAATGGTAGTGAGAGTGGATGCCCCTATCAGCCTTGAAGGACCACCTTTTATCCTCCAAATTTGCATGAGTCGGCCATGAAGATCGTGGGACAGTTGTCACAACCGTCTGGCAAAAACCACGGCCCATTTCCACGCCCGTGGAAGTCCCAGTGGCCGTGGTTTTGGTGCTTCTGCATTCTATGGATTATTAAGCCACAATTCGGTGCATGGCATGCACCAATAAGGTCCCATGTGTCCTCCTTAGCCCCTAGCTTGCATCCCAATGAGTCCGAAGGTGTGTCATCTCGAGGAACGATCCTCGAATGTATCGATTAAGCTCCTAAATCTCCCAAAATATATACAAAGCATGCAAAAGTCCGTGTAGACGTCTATCTCGACAAAATACATGAATTGAGTGCAAACGTCGTGAACTAGTGCTAAACCATGCATGAATGAGCGGAAAAACTATCTAAATGAGTGTCTAAACCTAGGTCATAAATCGTGTTATCAAAAATACCCCATACTTAAGGTTTGCTCGTCCCCGAGCAAGCCTCCAACTATAGACTAAGAGATGACATGATTTATGCATGCATGAAAAACCGAAAATATTTTTGGAGTTGTGCTTCTAATATTGGATCACCTTCATAGTCATGTTTCATGGCAATGGACAAGCAATCATGTGTCAAATAAATGAAAGCATGGAAAGACAATTATACTTAACTCAAAAGCATGCATGGAATGTAAAGATGAAGAAGTCAAGATGATCATGAGCATATTCAATCTAGATTACTAAGTCTTACACACATGCAAATAGGTCACAAGGGCTTAGGAAATAAAAGGCCAAGAAACGTCGTGATTAGGTGGAAATTTTTCTAGGCTATGTGATGCTAATCCGGGAATAGAACTAACTTCACAACTTCACATTTTTATCAACTTCCCACAAGTGTATATTTTCTCCATCTTTTCTTTCTTTTCTTTTCTTTTCTTTTTCTTTCACTTATTTTTGAGACAATGGCATTGGTGTACAAAAGCCGAAACATTGGTGATTAGCCGTCCTCGGGCTTTTTTATCTTTCGAGGTGCATCCACACCGGGCACACATACCAAAGCTCGTTAGGACTATCGGTTTATTTGACTTTGGCAAGGCACAAACACCCGATTATGTGAATGGTGCCGAGTTACTCGTCATTTAAACCAACGTCCCCAAACCTATATTTTTTTTCTACACTTTTCACAACAAATTCAGCACTTCATTCATAACATTCTTTCATCAACAACTTCACCCCACACTTGCTTTTCACACACATCAACACACTAACATGCTCCTATTCCCGGATGGGTCAAAAGAGGTCAAATTTATATCAATTGAGGTGCTTAAGCAACATGATAAAGATGAGAAGTAGAGAAAGATGAATTGCCTTAATCACTCCTAAATGATGTGCAAGAACTAGCATGCAATTTCGACCTTCAATCCTCAATCCAATCAAGGCAAACATTCATGATCACAATTCACTCATGGGGTTCAAGATAAGTACTTCAAGTCCACATATGCATTCATCAATTCAACACATAAGGCCATCCATAGCCAATTCACAAGACAATTTCATCATAAGGGTCATTCCCAAGCTTAGAAGCACTAAAATTTTTAAAAATTTTCTGATTTTTTTGGATTTTTCAAAATGTGTATGTACAATGCAAGACATAATGAAGCATGTGACTAAAAGAAACTACCCTAGATTCTAATCATGCGAAAGTTCATGCAAACCCCACCCCATACTTAGAAACACATTGTCCCCAATGTGTAAATGAAGTAAAGAAGAGTGAAAGAGGGTTCTCACAATGTAAAAATGGTTTGCTTTGGTATTTGGGATTACTCAAGTGGAGTGATGTCGGATGATCCTATCAACAATGGTAGAGAGCTCAATGTGTTCGTTATGTCGTCGGGACCCGCGCTAGGCACCGCTAGCCGTCCAAGTTCCGCGTCCGCTCCACCCATAATTGATTAGGGGTTCATCATCATCCACATGTCATGCAAGGCTTCCATGCTACTTAAACTCTAGCACACAAACTCCAAACACACAAAAACACACAAAAACAGAAAAATCAAAAACAAAACAAAAACGAAAAGGGAAAGATGTATACCAATGGGTTGCCTCCCACCAAGCGCTTCTTTAAGGTCATTAGCTTGACCAAACTCGGGGGCGTTCTACTCAAGGTGAAGTGGGCAATCATGTCCACCGGAGCTTCCGGGATATACTTCTTCAACCGGTGCCCATTCACCTTAAAGTCTCCACAATGCTCCCCTCCTATCTCAACCGCTCCATGGGGAAAAATCTTCTTCACCACATAAGGACCCGTCCATCTCGACTTTAGCTTTCCGGGGAAGAGCCGTAGCCTTGAGTTGAAGAGAAGGACCAAGTCTCCTTCACTCAACTCTTTCGGGATGAGACGTTTGTCATGCCAACGTTTGGTCCTTTCTTTGTAGATCCGGGCGTTTTCATAGCCATCCAACCGGATCTCCTCAAGGGCGTTCATATCAAGCAACCTTTTCTCTCCGGCCTCCTTGAGGTCAAAATTTAGCCACTTAATGGCCCAATATGCTCCATCTCTACCGGAAGGTGGCAAGACTTGCCATAGACTAGCTTGTAGGGAGTGGTGCCAATTGTTTCGTTCCTCCACTTCCATGTCCACCATAAACCTACGGCAAATACCGAATTCCAAGTACAATTATTATTAAATGTAATAGGTTGTTTTGGAATTAGTACTACTAAGGTATAAATATCCAGTATTTGAATTTAAATAATGGTTGTTAGCAAGTCATTTCAAACATGGTTTTCCTAGTAACATTAAATGTAAAGTAAATGATTGGTGACTGATTTTGATGGTCGGATTTTGAATGAAACGAAATTATATTATAATTATGCATTAATAGCCTTGAAATACGTAAGGAGGTAGCTAGGCCTAGTAGCATATGCATAGAAGAACGTAGAGATTTTGTGGAACATTTAAAAATAAAAAAATTGGTGGGTTAATGGCATTGAGAAGTAGGCATCGTTTGAATTAAGATATGCTTTTTGCATGGTATAGTCATCATCAATCAATGGAAGAATGCATAGAAATATAATGAAAAAAATATAATGAAAAAGGGAAAAAAGTGGTGGTTCAAAGAAGTGGCTAGCCAAGGCACCATCGAATCAAGGTGACACCGGCTCATAATCCTTCCACTGACAAGAGCGGAAGGTTGTCGCTTTTAAGGCCAGCCTGACGCAGTCCCCTCCTCCATAGGAGCCGTGTGATCGAATCAAGGTGACACCGGCTCATAATCCTTCCACTGACAAGAGCGGAAGGTTGTCGCTTTTAAGGCCAGCCTGACGCAGTCCCCTCCTCTATAGGAGCCGTGTGACCCAGAGCCTTCGCTCAAAGTACACTGTTCATCTCCTAACTTGGAAAGCTTCTAACTTGGAGAGGGCGAGCCAGCAAACGCCACCAGAGACCCGACCTGACTACCCGACAACCAGTCCCACCAGCTTAATGTCCCTGCTCAGGTAACAAGCCCACGCTACTGAGCTCGACGCTTGGTATTAGAATTTGTGAATATATAAAGTACACTTATAGCCATGAATTTGTCGATGTGGGACCAAGAAGACCTCAATTCGTCTTGTTCGGCTCCTCGATTGTGCAGTTCAGTTTCGATCGCAGTGGTTGGGGTGCCATGCTTGCTGATATTTACTCTCGCCAGGTTTTCTTCCTCCTACCAAAATTTTTTATTTTGGTAGGAGGAAGAAAAACCAACCTCAAGGAAGTTCTAGGTCGCGGCCGATTTCTCAAGTCTATCCAGTGCAAGCATGACGAAGGTCTCGTCATTGTTAAGGTCTACTTCAAGCGTGGTGACCAGATCGATCTTCGTGATTATGAGCGCCGTCTCTTCCGAATTCGCGAGATTTTTCGATCCCTTGACCATCCCCATGTTTGGCCCTTTCAGGGTTTTTTTTCCTCCTTCCGAAACAACAATATTGATTTTTTTGTTAGGGTTTGTGGGATTGGTCTGTAATTCATTGATTTTGTATAGTTCTGGCTTGAAACTGACAAGGCTGCGTATTTGCTGAGACAATACTTCTTTAATAATCTTCATGATCGGCTCAGCACCAGGCCTTTTCTAAGCCTTGTCGAGAAGAAATGGCTTGCCTTTCAGGTATCAAACTTAAATTGAGTCCTCTTCGAGATTCTTTGCTCGATTTTGATATTACTGAGATTGGTTTGGGATTGGACTGACCTTTCCGTGGGTGTAAACTTGTTGCAGTTGTTATATGCAGCTAAACAGAGTCATGACCATGGAATTTGTCATGGTAAACTCATTTCTGTAAAGGTGTATTGCCTTGGTTGAACTCAATACAAATATGTTTTTTTTGTTAGGTGATATTAAGTGTGAGAATGTCCTGGTTACTTCATGGAATTGGGTTTACCTGGCTGACTTTGCGTCATTTAAACCAACTTATATACAAGATGACGACCCCTCGGATTTCTCTTTCTTCTTTGATACTGGGGGAAGAAGGCTTTGCTATCTCGCTCCTGAGGTTGGTTTTTCTTTCTGAGGTTTATTAAATGTCATATCTTTCCATTTTAACAAATTGCTATTAGTTGTCTGCACTCGTATATCAAGTTTTTAATTCGAGGTGGATGTTTCTACCTCTGCGCCCAAGTGGCTTGAATGTGATCTTCGAATTATGCTTGTAGTATATCACAAAGTCAAAGTTCATGAGTTGTAGAGGCAAACCTGCTTACATGCTGTCTAATGATGCGGGAATAGAAGCACTGATTTTGATCTAACCGATAACATTTTGTCCGAGAAATGTGATGCCATGAAGACATATAATGTTGTTGATGCTTGGCATAAATTTGTCCCTAAGAATTTGAGAACTAGTTTGAGGGCTCCGCGAATTCGTAGAACCTATGTGGTAAGGGACATCCAAAGGGGCAACACTTTCCATTTCCATCTCCTAGGAAACATAGAAATCCTTATGTAAAACATGTCAACTATGACGTTTTCCCATTTTCTTATTGTTTCCATCCAACATTAGGGCTGTTATATATCCGAGCTACTCGACTCTGCTCGAAAAAAGCTCGTTTTGAGCTCATTTATAAATATACTGAAACTCGATTCGAATAACAACTCTATGCAACATAGCCTACAAGTTTTTTGTGATTTACATTTGAAACTAGATCTTGGTCCCAAATCTTGTTATGTGAAGTCTGTTATGAGTGTTGGTAGCACGTGAGTATTAGATGATTTTAAATCCTGCTAAGCGTGGCTTTGTGAGTCAATGTGTAATCATCTAACCACACCTTTGATTCTTTGTTTTACTTCTTTGAAGCTTCAAACTATAGCTTTAGCTCTAGGTATTGTAACGGAAGATTGCACCAAAAGATAGTTGAATGAATTTCTTGCGGAAAAGAGGAGAATGAAATTTCTTTCATCTTCTAATTTGACTCGAGAACAATTTGGTTGCGATTGTTGAAACTACCCTGTCTCCATGCTTTAATCTGAAGTGGTTGATAGAAATGTTATGCATATAAGATTTAGGCACCATTCATGAATGCTGATGCTGTGTATGATGTTCCGTAGTTTACATGTTCCTATCCTACTATAGTATAGGGTACGCTGATTTTTTTAAACTTATTGTTTCTTCTCCAGAGATTTTATGAACATGCTAGTGACATGCCTGTTGCACCTGATGCACCCCTGAAGCCATCAATGGACATCTTTTCTGTTGGGTGAGCTTTTTTTTGCCTTTTAGAGGCTAACTTATTTTCTGAACAAATATATTTTCCGCTCTTATCTTCGAAGACTAAGATGAATAGATGATATACTTACTGTTTGAGAATAATTATTTTCCCCATATCTAACTTTATGTAGCAGCTGATGTTTTTACTATTTCATCTTGTGGGAAATTCTGGTTTTAAATAGTCAATGCTCTTTCTATTAAAATATATATTTAGTTTTTTGTCAGATATCCAACTGGCATGATAACAACTACCGAGGGCCTGTTTGGTTTTCATCTGGGATGAATACAAAAAGGTAATAGTTAAGGAGAAGGAAAGTGAGGTGACGCTTTAAGATCCATTTATGTTTGGTTCTTACGGGGAAAAGGCAAAATAGCGGGTAATTAGACTAGTTTTTTCCCATCTTAATAATTATCGTCGTGTTTTCATTCCGATGAGCAACAAAACGGGCCCTTAAAATGTTTTTTTCTATGAAAATTTTGACTAATATGAACACAAGTACTGCTGAATTTATTTGCAGTGGATCTTTTTGCTTATGATCACATTAATTCTCAATTTTAAAATTTGCCTCTTTTATGCTTAGCAACTTTGTACCGTCATACCTCTTTTATGCTTAGGAACTTTGTGTCGAGATACCTCTTCATACCCTTATTATATTTTGTTGGCTTGTTTCGTTTCTGTTAGGTGTGTAATAGCAGAGCTCTTCCTTGAGGGTCAGCCATTGTTTGAACTCTCTCAGCTGCTTGCATATCGTCGAGGGCAATATGATCCTAGCCTTAATCTTGAGAAGGTAAGGAAAACAAAAGTCAAGAGTTTAAATGCATAAACATGTTTACATGTAGATTTCAATCTTCAGGAGCTGTCCGGTTTCCATTTGTGGTAACTGTTTGCACCCTTGAAAGTAGATATGTATTTGAGATGAGATTGCTACATTTTCCTTGATTTGATGTTACAATCCTGTTAGCATATGTCTATGGATATGGTTAATGCCTTTATTTGTTTATTGATGATTATATCTTCTATGGGTATGGTAACTCCAGATTCCTGATCCTGGTCTTCGCAAGATGATTCTTCACATGATTCAGTTGGATCCAGAGTCAAGATTGTCTGCTGAGGGCTATCTTCAAATGCCAGAATTTGGTGGCTCCGGCAGGGATTCCGGCGCCGGAATTTGTCACAATCCGACGACTATACCGCCGAACATTACTCCGGAGGAAGCGGCGTGGTTGAAGTCGTACTACCCTGAAGCTAAAGACGAAGGCGAGTCTGAGCGCAAGAAGCACGCAATTGCAGTGGCTGCAGCCACCGCTGCTGCTGCCGATGCTGCTGTGGCTGCCGCCCATGCTGCGGTGGAAGTGGTTAGGCTCACTAGCCGCGGAAGAAAACAGAGCAGCATTAACAACAATTTGTTTGTTGGTGAAGGTGGGTTCGACGGGATTGCTAGCTGGGCTGCTGTCAGAATTCAGACAAACTTTCGGGCCTATTTGGTAAGTCAATTTATGTTACACTAATAATTTGCTTTAACACTCTTTTAATTAGGCCTTGTTTGATTCCAAAATTAAGATGGGTTGTCGAATGTTTGTATGTCTAGAAATGTCCTTTTTGACGCTATAATATATGAGGTGATATAAAACCTAATTAAATGTGATTTGTTGTTATGTTGAGGCATGATTAAAGGTTTAATGTGATACAGGCTAGGAAGGCATTAAGGGCACTGAAGGGACTAGTGAAAATACAAGCCCTAGTGAGAGGGTATCTTGTACGGAAGCAAGCCACCGCCACCCTCCACGGCATGCAAGCTCTCATCCGAGCTCAAGCCACTATTCGCTCCAAGCGGGTCCTTATCGGGTCCCATCAGCCCGATCATGACTCACCCACTTGGGCCCGCCCATCAATGGTATAATATTTTCCTGTTCAAGTTCAACCACCTTTCCTTTTAATTACCTTTATATATATATATAATATGATTTGGTTTTTTTGTAGGTTGACGCATTTGGAGCGCCGTCGTCAGCAGCGCAAAGCAGGAGACTATCAGCATCGTTCGAAGCGAGGACATTGAACCCTCCAATTGATCACGACACTCCCAAGGTGGTGGAAGTGGATATCGGGCATCCCGGGTCAAGGTCAGCCCGTAAAGGGCCCGGAACCCGAACATCCTTTTCGGAGCTAGGCGACGACCCGTCATCCTACCAGATTCTCCCACCACAATTCCAATTCGATCATTTCCATTCACATCCTCAATTGGCGCCAGCCCGAATATCCATACCAAACCACAGCCACCAATGCTGCCACCACTTCAACAACTCAGAATGGGGGCTCACCGAAGAATGCCGGTCCACCACTTCCCAGAACACTCCTCGATTCTCTAGCTGTGGGGCAGAGCCGGTGGGCCCAACACCACCCCTTACACCCACACGGGCCGGGTCCGGTGCGGCCATTTTTCATCACGGGGGATGGGGAAGACAGCAGTTGTACTACTACAATTATCCAAGCTACATGGCGAAAACGATGTCGTTTAAGGCAAAAGTGAGGTCACATAGCGCTCCAAAGCAGAGGCCAGAGGGTACCGTAAATGGAAATTGTATGAGCAGTAATAGTAATATTAAGAAGAGGATGACTCTGAGTGAAATGATGGACGCTAGGAATAGCTTAAGTGGAGTTAGGATGCAGAGGTCATGCTCACAAGTTCAAGAAGCTATCAACTTCAAAAATGCTGTTATGGGTAAGCTAGGAAGATCTCCTTTCTAAATAAGATATACATTTCTTATACTATCATTAATCTACTTTTTTTTTTTTGCTGCATCAAGGATGTGTAAAATCTTATTGTTCTATGTAATTGTAGAGAGACTATTTGTCTTCAAAAGTTGAATATAAAATATAACCAATCTTCAATTGCTCTACTAGTATGAAATACAATAAATAAACATAATTTACAAGCCTTAGAATGTGTGAGTTACAAATTTGATTCCTCCATAAAAAAAATTTATACAAAAAACGTTCGACTCCAACAATACGGACCGTAGAGCAAGTTCATGTATATACGAACGCACATATGCGTTAAGTCTAAGCTCAACTCATAAACCCAGATTCATTTTAAAACCAATCCATCAACCACACTCTATGATCTTTAGAAAATCTTCCCTTACAAAATAATTTTTTTCTTTTAAAGT
>BSUD01000005.1:143386365-143412014 GCA_033239045.1 Fagopyrum esculentum
TACCTTCGGCTTTTCAATATGCAGACATTTTTACAAAAGGACTACCTCGACAATTGTTTCTAGATTTTAGATTTAGTCTTACTGTAATGCCTCCTCCAGTTTCGACTGCGTGGTATGATAGAATATGTAATTAATGTAAATAGAGGGTTGTCTATTATAATGATGTAAAGTTGGTTTATTATTAATATGAGCCGTCTGATGACGGAAACCCTAATGGGAATTTCTCAATCTCTCACAGTTATCATAGCAATTTTTTTTCATATAGCATTTCTAATATATGTGAAAAATATTGATTAACAAAATTGAAAATAATGTAAATGATTTTTTTATATAAAAATTTATAATGATTAAATATACTTTTATCTAAATCAGAGTTAATCTACGTCATTAGACCATAAATTAGAAAAACAGATTTCATTTCGTATGTTTCACGATAATGTTGTTTTCAAGAGCAAGTAATCCAAACAATGATATCTACTTCAAATAATAATGATTTGTACTCTTCATATATTTCTAAAAAAAAACACTGATTTGAACGAATACCAAACCAAAAACCAACTAAAGTAAACTTTGAATTATTGATACTAAATAAATAATATATATGTGTGTGAATATGAACTTATGAAAACCTTTTTCAATAAGAAATGAACATAATTTAAATCTCTTGAACATGCATAGTGTTGACTAACATTGACTGGTTAGATAAGAAAATATCTAAAATATATTGATTTTTATTTAAAAATAAATAATATATATAATTAAATAAATACTTATTATATTTAAATAAAATTTTTTTAACTCTATAGTTCTTTTCATTAGAACCAACCATATAAATATACATTCATATTACATGCTTAGACTCATGTTTATCACGATATGGAGTACTTAACGTTGTTATGCGTTGTTCTACTCTCACTACTCACTGTATATCTCTTTCATTACTACAAAACCGCCACCTTCGCCAATCACAGACTTCCACCCGGTAAAACCGGGTGGCCAATAGTCGGAGAGTCAATCGAATTTCTACTGAAGTTACAAAAAGGCTATTCGGAAAAGTTCATCTTAGAGAGAATGGAAAAATACTCTCCTGACGTTTTCCGAACCTTTTTCCTCGGAGATAATATCGCGGTACTATGTGGAGACGCGGGGAGCAAATTCTTGTTTTGCAACGGTAACAAGTTGGTCAAACGATGGACAATCCGATCTATTCGTCGGCTTTTATTTTCGATTGAACAAGAGATCGCGTTCGATCAATATATGAAGCCCGCGTTACTTTCGTTCATCAAGGATGGTGGCCTTAGAAATTCTGTTGGGGTTATGGATGCTTTGGTACAAAAACATTTTGACTCTTATTGGCATGGAGAGGTATGTATACACAACAACACAAGTTATATGTATTTTTTTTATTCAATTTATCTATCTATCTATATGTCTATCACGTATCGGCGACAAGATAGTTAGGGTTTTCTAGTTTGGATAAAAAAAAATTGTAAATAGAAAATAAATTATGTCGGACTGCATCGTGTTAAGTTGAACCGGTTTTGTGTTGGTTTAAGGCTCCACAGTTATTTGGGTCGAGTATTGTTTAAGCTGGTGAAACAAATCAAGTATTTTTGGGTTTTAACAAGACGAGTTTGCTTGTTTCCCCGGTTTATCCATGGTTTTTATAATTTGTTGGGCGATCATAAGCAAGAACAGTTGAATGAAACCGTTAAACCTAACCCGATTCCGTGACCTAAATATAATTTATACGACGTAGAAAAAAATCCAAATAAGATTATATAAAGAAGTTTTTCTACCAAATTAGCTAATCAAATCCCTTACCTTCCAACATCAATTTAATGAAAATGGTAAAAATTGAAGGGGTACATAACCTAGATTAAATAGAAAAAAGAGCCTATTTGGCCAATTTTTTTCAAGTTTTTATTAGAACGATAGAGTTGTAAGAACGAGTTTTTGGACACATCGCTTAAAATAATACGAGTATTAGTTATTAGACTAGTTTATATTTAATTTATATTTCCAATCTTTAATATTTCATTTCTATTATCTTGTAATCTGTGTATATGCTTGTAATAACATCAATATAATTGTGATCTTCTCCACAAAATCCATATATAAAACTCAATATAAGATTAAATTATTATACTTTAAAATTTTAAATTACCTGATTTTTATAGGTTAAGGTGCGAGTTTGCTATTCGTACCCACATAAACATGTTATTCGTACCCATTATACGCTTGCGAGAGGCGTAGTTACTTTCTGATGATGAAAAGTTACTACGCCTGCGAGAGGCGTAGTCGCACATCTTTACGCTTACCCTCTTCAGCGCAGCCGCACTCTTCTTCGTCTATCTTCTTCGTTTTCTTCTTCCCTTCTTCGTTTATTCATCGCCGGCGACAACGAATCCAAGACACAGAAGACCAACCACCACACACGAAACCACACACACGAAGATGGTGAGAACTAGGGGGAGAGGTGGCGGGATTGTTCGTACTAGTGGACGCTCCGGCAGCGGAGGAGCTGATTCCGGCAGCGATTCCGGCGACGGCCGGCGAGGAGGCGTTCCCGATTTGGACGCTGGACGAGGAGGACGCTCACGAGTTGTTCGAGGATGTCGCACATCTCGTGTTGTTAGTGGGGTACATATTTTATTTTATTTATAATTTATTTTATATTTATTTAATTAATAGCTAATATAATTTTAATTTAATACATTGTTTATTAATTAGTGTGTTTTTTTGTTAATTAGATAGCAATTAGTGATTAGTTAGTAAATTTGTAGACAATTATTCGTTAATTGAAAAAATTAGTTGTTAAATAGATAGTTAAGTAATGAAATCAGTAGTTAGTTAGAAAATTAGTCGATATTTAGTTGTGTTATTACTCAATAATAAATAAAATTAATCATTAAGTAATTAATTTGTTCAAATTAGACAAATAGTAGACAATAAGTCGTTAATTAAAGAAATTAATCGTTTTTTACTGATTTAGTCGTCAATTAGTGAACATTTAGTCGAGAATTAATGAAATTAGTTATCAATGACTCGTTGTTTGAAGAAATGACTCGTTAATTAGAGAAAGAATAGACAATTAATTAGTGAACAATTAGTCAAGAATTAATGAAATTAGTAATGAAATTAGTCGCTAATTAGTGGTTTAAGTTAATAATTAGTGAATTATTAGGCAAAAAATAATGTAATTAGTGGTTAATTAGTGATATAAGTTAATTGATGTAGGAAAATATAATGAGTCGTTAATTATTGCTATTAGTTAATGTAATTAGTTTAGCGGTTAATTAGTGATATTAGTTAATAATTAGTGGATTATTTGGCAAAAGATAATATAATTAGTCGTTAATTAGTGGTTTAAGTTAATAATTAGTGAATTATTAGGCAAAAAATAATGTAATTAGTGGTTAATTAGTGATATAAGTTATCAATTCATGTAGGAGCGTATAATGAGTCGTTAATTATTGCTATTAGTTAATGTAATTAGTTTAGGGGTTAATTAGTGATATTAGTTAACAATTAGTGGATTATTTTCAAAAGATAATATAATTAGTCGTTAATTAGTGGTTTAAGTTAATAATTAGTGAATTATTAGGGAAAAAATAATGTAATTAGTGGTTAATTAGTGATATAAGTTATCAATTCATGTAGGAGAATATAATTAGTGGATTATTAGTCAATAATTAATATAATTAATCAATAGTTAATTAAATTATGCAAATTATATAGGTTGCCGGGCCTAGTACCCGAGGATGGGCCGCTACGGTTTCTAACCGTAAGCGGCGGATGATAGAGCTTGGACTAGTGGATCCCGATGATGTCCAGGAGGATCATCAGGAGGAGGAGGAGAGGTTGCATGAGTCCGATGCGCATGTCGAGGAGCGGATGGACATGCTATTCGGTTCATCCGACGTTTCTGGCGGCCATATCCTACCCGAGGCGGACGTGGACGCTTTTGTGTTGGAGTTGCATCAGTCTATGGAGCGCCGTTCCCCTGCCCCCTCTCGTTCAGAGAGCTCTACTGCTGGTGGTAGGAGTGTTGGTCACTCTGGACAGGAGGGTGGACCTCCACCACCACCACCACCTCCACCTCCGCCTCCGCCTGTTGATGCAGGTCTCGACCATGGGTATCCTGGAGGTCCCGCTATACGGGACCTACTGGTGAGCTACGACACCCATGTTGCTCGCGATATATGGGTCGGTGAGGTACGGATTTATATTTCAATTGTTATTTTATTTTTTATTACATCTGATTATGTTATTAACGTTTAAATGATATTTGTATTACAGGATAGAGCTGTCTTACGGGTATATCGGCTAGGAGCCATTGTGTCTGGCTTGCGTACCCTTGCCCATCGATTTCCTGATTCGGAGTGGATGACGCTTGTTAGGGAGAGTGGACTACACGGCCTCCTGGATATGAAGTGGGCTGGGGTGGATCATGCGCTTGCATCTGCCTTCGTGGAACGGTGGTATCCAGAGACCTCAGAATTTCACTTTCCATGGGGACAGATCTCGATCACCCTCCATGACGTTCATCAGTTATTAGGACTTCGCATCGACGGGGATGAGGTTATGGGTGTCCGAGATGATACTCTTTTCACCTCCATGTTCGGCTTTCCGCCGATGGAGGTGAAGGCCGCCGCGAAGGCGGGTGGGTG
This sequence comes from Fagopyrum esculentum, assembly GCA_033239045.1. Classification (NCBI taxonomy): domain Eukaryota; kingdom Viridiplantae; phylum Streptophyta; class Magnoliopsida; order Caryophyllales; family Polygonaceae; genus Fagopyrum; species Fagopyrum esculentum. The sequence goes on from BSUD01000005.1 coordinate 143,391,039, forward strand.
GCCGACATCTGATCTCCTCTCTACGATCAGGAGTATGGCAGAGTCTCCAGAGGCGAGGCATGAGGATATCGCTAGTGGATTCTTAGCTCTTCTTATTGGCTCCACCCTGTTCATTGACAAGTCCACGAATAGGGTGAAGTCTCATCTACTGAGCGTCTGTTGCGACCCCACTATGATGGCGTCTCGTGCTTGGGGGACAGCTACGTTAGCGTATCTGTACCGACAGTTGGGCGAGTCCTCCAGGAGGGAGGTTCATACATTAGCTGGTTGTTCCCTTCTTTTTGAGGTATGCAATTAATTATGACTTTTTTTTCAAAATATAGTAGTATATGAAGTAACATTAAATCGTTATTGTGTTGTGCAGTCCTGGATTCACCATCATTTCCCCCACTTCAGACCTAGAGGTCATGCAGACCCTCATAGACATAGAGATGCCCGACATGCACTGAGGACGGAGAGGGGGGCGACAGGACAGTTTGAGAGATCGGCCTTCTTAGGATTTAGGGCACACCTATCCATGTGTAGGATGGAGGAGGTACTTTCAATTACCTTACTCTAATTATAATCAAGTACGTTTACTTGTGTATTGAATCTATAAGTTTGTCTTAGGTGACGTGGATGCCATGGGGTACTCTCGACGGATTCCACACTGGACAGATGCGTATATCGACCTATTTGGGGGTGATTTGCTTTTGTTGGGTGGAGGAGCCATATCAGCCCCAGTTTCTCCTACGTCAGTTTGGGCGTGTTCAGATCGTCCCTACGCAGCTCCCTACAGTTCCTCCATGATGGATCATCCGCCCCTTTGTGTTGAGGAGGCCGGCGAGGATAGGAAAGTACGAGCTGCAGTTTTCTCCTGAGGAGTGGCATCATTGGGCGACGCGGGACCAGCATCTATACGACATTCACAGCGTCCCAGCGGTTGTCGACCCATGGCAGATGGATGAGTACTTCTTGGATTGGTTCTTACCACGTACTCACCCATACGTCCAGCCACCTCTAGATAGTGCACCACCACCGCCTCCCGTTGCACCTATTGTCCTTCTTGAGCGGGTACATAAACTAATCTTTGTTACCTTTGCAATTCTCTATGTTTTAGATACAATTAATTAAAATCTTTTTTTGTTCAACAGCGCTTACAGATAGCTATTGGTATGACACGAGAGGCAGTGGCTCGTGGTCCTCCATTACCGTTTGAGTTTGCTCAGCGACTATTAGCTGTTTTAGTTGCAGAGGATGCACCAAAGGCGCCACCACCTGTTAGGGCATCTCAGCGGCAGGACTAGATTGCAGTTGTTACTTATTATGTTTGAATAATAGCATGTTTATGTTGGACTATTAGCTGTCTTATGACTTTATGTGGATGACATTTTGTTACTTATTATGTGTCAATCGTTTTTGAATCTTATACATCAATTCAAAACCACTAATTACTTGTTTTTATAAAAAAATAAACTTAAATACTAAGAGGAAAATACAAACATTAGTCAATCTATATACTATATTAATTTAAAAAATGAAGACTTATAAAAACTAAAAATGGGTAAGGAGGGCAAAAGTTTAAAATTTTGAGGATAGCTAAAAAACTAAAAAAACTTCTAAATACTAAGAGGAAAATACAATATATCTAGTGTATTAAGAAGAAAATCTCATTTTATTAAAAAATAAACTTAAAAATAGAAAATTACTTGTTTTTATTAAAAAATAAACTTAAATACTAAGAGGAAAATACAAACATTAGTCAATCTATATACTATATTAATCTAAAAAATGAAGACTTATTTTTATTAAATTTTATCAATTAATATATTTTTTTATAATAAAAATAGTGCAGATGATAGATTTTGTTCCCTTATTTTTTTTTAATTTATTGTTTTATTGATATATTAAAATTATACATCTTAATAGTGAGTACTTTTCTTTTAAATATTAAATACAATTAATTGTATGCATTATATAATATCAAATAAAATTTACTTTTTGAGACTTTTCTTTATAAGAAGTTGAACAATTTTTATTACAAAATTAGTTAATTATGTAAGTTGATCAATTTTTTAATATGCTTGTAGAGTATTTTTAATATATTAATTTGATGCAAAACCACAAATGCAAACCACAAATGCAACAACATCGTCAATACAACTCAACAACATCGTCAATACAACAATTCAGTACCACAAATGCAAACAACAACTCAACAACACATTCAATACAACAATTCAAAACCACAAATGCAAACTAGGAATCAACCTCTTCTTCTCTCTGAAGGAGTCTTCTGTATCTCGCTATTCTCCGGTCATATACGTGGGTGAAACCCTCAACTGAAGCATCGTGACCTCGCATCCAATCATGGCTTACCGGGGGCAATGGAGCATTTTGGTGCAACCAAACCTGTTTTCAGAATTCAAAGGCAAGTTAATCAAACATTTTTGACGGCTTATACGTATTAAAAAGTACGTTAGAATTAAAACAACTTACCGGAACGTAGTGATGATCATTAAGTACGGCAATTGCTTGCACTTCTGTTGGAGGTTGTTGTTCTTCTTCAGTATCGGCAATCAAGGGCAAGCAAGTGTATGAGTCCAATCTAGAAAAGACGACAAGGGTCACCCGAAACAAAGTGGCATATGCGAGAGCACAAGTAGGAACCTCCATCCAAAACTGTGATGCGCAAGGTGCAGGGTTAAGGTAGTTGACGTTGTCAATCAGTTCTTCGAGCTCATCATCGCCATGTATTCCGGAGTATACATGCATATGTCTACTCAACTCCCAAGCTAGCTCTCTCCGGACACGAATGTACTCATCTGGATGGTAACCCAATAACGCACCAAGTGATCGATATCCACAGTGTCCATCGTCCGGAACATCTATCACACGATCAACGTAAGATAACATAAAGGCTGGGATATTCCTATAACCCCAGTTGAATCCTCGGACCACAAGTTCTGACGGCTGAGTTGGAACAGTCTTCTGAGACTCCGGGATGGTACTAGCCTCACATGTGGTGTCAGCTCGTCCTCGACCACGTCCTCGGCCTCGGCCTCGAACTTTTCCTCTAGAACTTTGTGACGACTTCCTCATCTGTGACTCCTTATCAGCTCGAGCATGCTCAAATGCAGATGGCACTCGACGCTGCTTGTTTCCCTTGTCAGAAGGATGTGAAATTCTCGGCTCCCGAGCAACTGACTCCGTCAGATACAACACAGTGGCCGCATAAGCCCCAAACTTGTCTACAATGTCTTGACTCAACCTGCCCTCCCTGTGCATGGTCATAAAAGATGCCAAAGTAATATCTCCCATCGACAGGGGAATACCATCGGGTTCTTCCACTTCATCGGTGACTTCATGCCATACAACCTGCCTCCAAAAGGGATGTATTGTAGTAAAAAACATAGGCCTGTTTTCACGGAGAGCCGCTGCAAACTCATGCACGCACGGAATCCCGTATGATTGCCTCCAATACCAGTCGTCACATGTAGCATCAAATGTCCCTTTGCGCGCCACTTTGCAATTCTCGATCAAGTACTTCATGCAGTTGTTCGACACCTTCCGGATAAGATATGTAAACATAGGGTCTTCTTGGATACCTACGATAGTATGAGTACACGACTTCTCTATGGTACCCTGAATCTCATCGATCTGATCTCCAATCATTCTATGGATGACCTTGATGAGAGTATCAAATCCACAACGAGTAGACTTAAGAGTTCTCTTCAACACCGAATGAGCACCCTCAGCCCTACGATTAAAACATAATTTAAAACTTTTAGTATAAATCATTATTAGTAAACTTAACAATAAAAGATGTAATGAGTATTTGTCTAACCTTCCTGTCGTCCTTGATCCAAGATGGAGGTAGTGATCGGTCCAACAACGAACAATAGCTTCCTTGTACTTGTCCAACCATGTCTTCTCAAGGTACTCCATCAAATGATACTTGTCCATCCAACTATCCCTCATATGCAAGAGCCTCGCCTCATAAGCCGCAATAGTAGTCGAGTCAAACAACTCATGACAATCTCTCATGAATTTTGCTTGGATGGATGTCGAATGTGACTTCCACCAACTATTTGATTCGATGTTTCTGAACACATGCCACTCACACAAAATATGTTTAGCATCTGCGAAGACTCTCGGCATTGCTTTTATGAGACCTAATTCTCGGTCTGTCACTATCACTTCCGGCTTCTTTCCACTGAATAACATGGCAATGCGTTCCAAAGCCCACTCGTAATGACCTGTCGTCTCCCGTTTCATTAACACAAACGCAACGGGAAAAGTTTGTTGTGTGCTGGTCAATCCAACGATCTCCAACAACGGCATGTCATATCTTCAAAATATAATGTATCAGATTATGTAATTAACAAGAGGTTAATATAAACAAGATAAATGAATTACATAATAACCTGTTCGTCTTGTATGTAGCATCCATGATGACGACGTATGGAAACATGGCAACCCAACGCTTCGACTCGGGATGGGCTAGGAATAAGTCACTCACTTCCTCCACTCCTTCAATGGTTTCCATCCTAATATCCCACATATAATCCTTCTCTTTCAAGAATTTCAACGCTTCTTGAATTACCGTTCGATCTCCCATCGCTTCCAACCTAATTTTATTCCGAGCGTTTGAAACTTGCTTCCTAGAAGTGACCATCTTTTCGGGATCTTCAAAATCGCTCTTTAACAAACGAACAATTTCTTTCGGAGGCATTCCCGCTTCGGTGTAAATTTGGACTCGTTTCATTTGTGCCTTCGTCAACCGTCCAGCAAAAGCATGACCTACCAACTTCTTTGGAAGAGGATGATTGTGAATTCCGTGAACATTCCTCACACCCCATAGACCCCTTTGCACCTCATCAACGTGTAAGCGAAAATTACAATCGAACTTCTTCATTTTGCATAATTTCCTCAAGCCCTTCGCCTCACTCTTGCGCACTCCGTGATGCTCACACACAAATACCACTTTTCCAAAACGACGATCATCCGACTTGTAGGATTTTAGTTTGATGAGAACCATATTTCTACTTCCAGCTCTCTCAAGAACCCACGCAACTAACGAATCCATAGCCCGTCCATATCCGATGGTCCACGAACAAACTAGTATAGTCATAATCATCGGAAATATCGGCAGCCTACAATAATTACTTCAAAATTTTCATTCACTATGACTATATCATATATTCTAACATTGCTAAAATTAATTACCGACTAATTACATTATAATTGGCCACTAATTAACTAATTAACGACTAATTTCTTCAATTAACGACTAAATTCTTCATTTAACAACAAATAACATTACTAATTGACTAGTTGTCTACTAGTTCATAAATTAACGACTAAATCATATAACATAAAACTAACTAAAACATATAACACTAAACTACGTCAAAACAAACGAATTGAAAAAACTAATCTCAACACCCGAATACGGATCGTAACTACTAAGCATCACGGGATTGAACAAGCCCTCGTCACCCTCCACATCATCTTCACCTCCGCCGAAATCAACACCGTCATCCTCTTCTCCATCGCCGGAATGATATCTCGCTTCGCCATCGTCGGAATTCATCTTCGAATCACTTTTTTTGCGAAGCAACGATTCACAGTGAGGTTTTATGGATTGAATATGTACGAGTTCGGTCGAATGCATAATATTTATACTAATGTTTGGAACATATTACCGTTGTATAACGGCTAGTTGATAAAACTACGCCTACGAGACGTGTAGTCGTAGTTTTATCAACGGCTAGTTGATAAAACTACGACTACGCGTCTCGTAGGCGTAGTAGATCGACGACTACTACGCCTACGAGACGCGTAGTCGTACAAAACTCTCCTAGAGATTTTGAGTATCTTCTACGGTTACGAGAGGCGTAGTCGGGTACTGGGTACGAATAGCATGTTTATATGAGTACGAATAGAACGAACCGTTAAGGTGTATCCAATGGTAAAGATTTGCAACTTAACATTACAAAGTCAGCTATTCATGTCGATTGAAGATCCCAAGCTTGTCGAAGAGCTCATGCATTCAATGGAGATTATAATTCTAGGGATTATATCTTTGCCGATAAACTTACCAGGAACTCAAATGAAAAAATCACTCAAAGCAGCAGCTTCGTTGAAGCTGAAGATACAGAAGAGTGTAAGGCACCAAAGGACGTTATCAATGGCGGAGTCTTCTACTCAAAGTACTAAAACCCTAATTTCATATTTCCTCAAAGTGTCTGAAAACGACGTCGTTGTGGCTAGTAGCATTCTGGGATTGCTTGTTGCTGGCTATGATCCAATCACTTCCACTATATATTTGATGTTCAAAGTTATGTCTGATTATCCACATGTTTATAGCAGAATATATCAAGGTAATTTGATATTATATCTTTTTGGCTTTAGGGTTAGGGTAATTTTTCTTATTATTTAAATTAATTCTTTTGAAAACTACAAAAATGTGTGATTAAAAACATGTTTTTGTAATTTTTTAAAAAGATTATCTTATAAAAATTTAGGTATGAGTAATTTTCCATATTTTTTCGGTGAGTAGTAATTTGTTTTAGATAAGTTGAAGGCATAAACTATTTTAAAGTTTCATGGTAATTTCTAAATTTATAATAAAAAATACAGTATATAAAATTTATTATACGTAGAAAGTTTTAATGGTTTATTCTTAAATGCCAAATGATTTCAATATATTATATCTTGGTTTGATAAAATGTCATGTGTGATATATAGATACATGGAAATCGATCTGTACTAGCTTAATATATACAAAGTCTTTAGTAAAATAACTTTATTGAAACAATTTGGTTCATTAGTCTTTTTCTAGTTTTGTGTTTAGTAAATGTACCCCTTAAGAGAAGAGTGTGTAGTGTTTGAAAATAAATACAAAAGGTTGGGGTACATTTACTTAATTGAAATATTAAAAAGCCTAGTTACTACTCTAGTTTTTCAAAAAAGCCATGTAATACCCGGAAATTTAATTTCCGGTAAATCCCGAGTCAACATAAATCTTGTCATTTTATGTGAAGAGTTAATCACATAAAATATTCTTTTCCCAACTTCTATGATTTTATGTGAAACTTAATTATATATAATCATTCCTAAAACACCTTGCAAGTCTTATAGTAATTGAACCATTTGACAAACCCATGACTAAGTTATGACAAGGTCATCCGGGCCCATTTCGAAGCGGAGTTTGGCCTTTGAAAACCCTACCATCCGGGCCCGATAAGGAGCTGTTACAGGCCAGCCCATGCTCTCTCCCTCTCTCACGTAAACCCTAAGAACAGCTCTCTTTCTTCTCTCGCTGTCACGTACCAACGTCCGCCTCCTCCTTCACTCCAGGCTGCTTCGCTCCGTCTTCTCCCTCGACTCCTTCAGACTCGACAGAAGCCGCCTCATCACCTTCCTCAAACTCCTCTCCTTTCTCGCACGCCTCTCCTCCTCTCTCCAGAAGCACCGGAAGCCTAACCCCGAATTCTCGTCTGTGGAACCGTCGCTGCTTCTCCCTCGTCGGACGAACCACCACCACCAAGACCGACGCAACAACCTCCTTCTGTAAATGCAGGAGCCGCTTTCTGTAAGCAACAGCAGGCCGAGGCAAACTAGTTCAGCGCAGCAGTAGCCCGACGGAGTCCAATCTTCGACAACCAACAGTCCAACGCAACAGCCCTTGAACAACCAGCGGGACACCCAGGAGCATACCTGGACCCTCTGCACGCCTCCAGCGGGTACGAGACAAGAGTAGGCTGATTGCTAACCGCTGCAAACGAAGAACCGGTAAGCTCTACTCCTGCTGTTCCCTGCACTCCCCTTGTAATTGGACAGTAACCATGTATTCCCTTCAATCTAAACAGCAGCTGTAACGTCTGCTGCTTCTGAGGTCACGCCGGACTCGTCTTTGGGAGATCAGCAGCAATCGGCTCCTTCACTGCTGTGGGTAAGTAGACTTGACAGTTAATCCTAGTACATTGATGTTGTGTAGGAGGTATTGGTTGAGTTTGATGAATAAGGATGAGGGTAATGTAGTTGTGGCTAAGCTGGACATAGAATAGGCTGGGTTATGTACTAAGGATCTCTAAGTAGCAATAAGGGAAACATATGGTGACAAGGAGAATCAGAATTTACCTTCTGCACACCTTATGTTCCAACCTTGACATGCAGTTTTCTGAATTTTCATGAAGTGACGAACAGTCATCTTCGGGTCCAGATTTGGGTATGTTAGACACCTCCTTTCTTGCTGATTTTCGGATATGTTGTAGTCAGTGTTGCATAGTATATCATACTAAAATTTGGGAACAATCGGATTTACGGTGTGAGAGTTATAGTACCCCGAAGTTGGCTATTCATGCAGTTTTTCGTTTAGAATGCTGAGTTGAGGAAACTTGCTTGAGATGCAGTTTTGTGGAATAAATTTGGAGGGGTTATTGACTTCTGTTAGACTTGAATTTTTGACACGTTATAGTTGATATAGTATAGTAGATCATACAAAAATTTCAGAGGAATCCATGTTATGGTTTGAGAGATATGAGGTTTCAAAGTTCAGTTTTATAAATGTGCTGAGTTGAGAAAAACAGCATGGGATGCTGTTTTGTGAGATAGTTTAGAATAGGCTTTTGATCTCTGTTAGGCTTGAATTTTTGATATGATATAGTTGACATCTTTTTGTAGATCATATTAAAATTTGGGAAGAATCGAAGTTACGGTTTGAGAGTTATTGTGTTTCAAAGTTGACGTTTTTATATATGTGCTGAGTGTTGGGGAAAACAGCAAGTGATGCTGTTTTGTGAGATGATTTTGAATAAGCTCTTGATATCCTTTCCGGCTGAATTTTGGATATATTATAGGTAAGATTTTATAGTAGAACATATCAAAATTTGGGATAAATCCAGTGAGTGGTTTAGGAGTTATGATTTTTCAAAGTGTACTCAGATTTTGGCTAAGTATAGAATTTGTAAAGGGAGTAGTCAACTTTAGGAATTTTTATAAAACTGTTGAATGAACAGTTTGTAGAAATTCTTTCTCCTAAAGTTAGATAGGACATCATAGATAATTTAGGGATTTAAGTCGGAATTTTTAGAAGCGGTTACGAATTTTATATTTGGAATCGAAGTTAGACCTTGACGATTTCCCGGAAAATAGAAACATAGGAAAATGTTAGCTTGGAACCAAACGAAGCTTTGGGAGTTAGAATATGTTTTTAGAATCTCAAATAGGAGTTTAGACATGAATTTTAGAATTTTCGGGAATTTCGGGACCAAGGGTAAAATGGTCATTTTACCCTAAATTAATACTGCAACTAGTTATGTCTTAATACATTATTCTATTTTAGAAGTCTTAGACTTCTAACTACGTAGGAGTGTGCTAATGCACTTATCTCCTTTGACAGGCAACTGAGTTGCTACAGTTACAGAGCGAGTTGATTTACAGAGAGTCGAGCTTTATATCAGGTAAGTCCTTTGGGCTTACTTAGCTGACTGCTAAATATGAGAATAAATGATGATGGTGGTGTGTGATTGAAATGTTAGAGAGATAGGTTGTGATATATAATTACCGACCTATATTTTGGCCTAAGAGTAACGGGCGGTGGCATTCTGCTCAGTAGCTCGCGGGGCGCTGGGGGTTTCTTTCGGGACTAGTCCATACATGGTTTGTAGTGATGCTACCAGTGGAAGTCAGCTAGACCTACACCAGTTGGATAAGGAACGGAGGCGAGAACTAATAATAATTCTCGTGCCACAACTTAAATTGAACAATGTGAATCATTTAAAGAATAGATAATAAACGGTTGAGTGCTAGCATGATGTTTGTTTATTTTTGTTTCTGCGTGTGTGTGTGCTGTTATCATTTTGCTTATATTTGGATAGTTAGCTAACGGTTTATCCGTGTTGTAGATCTGTAGAGATAGACAGTTGCAGAGAGATCCGGAACGGATGGTCAGCCGGGTCCACGTACTCATTAGATGGGGACGGGGGAGTCTTCCATACGTCATGCATTTTATGTACCTTTATATATGTTTGTAAGGCTGTCACATGTGTACATTTATACCATTAAAAATATTATGTTTTAGAAATTGTTTTAAATACATTTGTGCCTTGTTGTAAGATCCAAGTAATTTTGTTGTTAAACCAAGGTCAGGACCCATTGTGAGGTCCTAACCAGTAGCTTCCCGAGTTCCGAGAAATTGGGGTGTTACAAGCCCAATAGCACAACCACTTTGACCACACAACCAATCTAGTATGATAAGATACATGGTTATAAGGGGTTATAGAAGGTTGTAAACTCTCGATGTGGGACTCTTTATTATCTCTCAGATTTACATCAAATGGATCTATCTCAACACTTCTTCAGCTGAAACGAGTTTAGGTAAAATTTCTTCCCCTTGGATTCTCGATAGTGGAGCCTCGTTCCATATGACGGGATCCAAGATTTTTTTTATCTCATATTCATTTGGTTTCTCCTTGCCATATTAAATTACCAAATGGATCAATCTTCATTGAAAATCAAGCGGGATCTAATAAAATTTTATCAAAATTTATTCCTAACAATGTCCTATATGTACCCGACTTACATTGTAATTTAATTTCTATACAATGTTTTGCTAGTGATTTTTATTGTAGTATCATATTTACAAAAAATTGAACATGATCATAATCAGTTTTTTTTAAAAAATTATTTTTTATTGAAAAAATAGAAATCAAAAGTAATTTTATTTCTTTTTATCTAAAATTAGTTTTGAATTTTTTTAAAGAATTTATAATTGAAACTTTAACAAAATGTATTAAGAAAGGGTATAAATATGAAACAAATTAACATTATTAATTCATTATTTTGCCTAACTCAAATATTTTTATATATAATATATTTTTAAATATAATTATTAGTACAAAATTATAATATAAAATCTTTATTTATGCTTTCGTAAGCAAATACATTTATAATAAAAGTTTTTTTAATAGCCGAATAACCGGGAATATATAGTGATTCGGTACTATTCGACTATCCGCGAATATCCGGATGCCAAAATCTCGATCCTTATTAGATGTCGTGATTCGGTAAAATATTTTCGATCGGATCCGGATCAAAACGGGTACTAGAATATCGAGTTTTTTTGGATCGGCTCCACGGATTAAAAAATTGGTTGTGTGATCGTAAGCCCCGTTCAGTTAGTTCAAGGACCCAAGTCGATAGTTGTAAGAGTCGGCTATGATCTCTCGGAACGGAATGGCCGCCTCAAAGTTGAGGCCCAAACCCGCCCAGAGGGCCGGAGGAACTATTATTAGGTTTGTGCATTTTTGCAACTGCAGCCGTGGGACTTGGTTTGGGCCTCAAACTTATAGGCGTTCCGTCCCAAGAGTACCCAGCCGATTCTTATGTTTATCCACTTTGGTCCTTTGATCTAAGTGAAGGGGGACTTTTCCGTGCACTTGGGCCCAGTAACAAGCCCAATAGCACAACCACTTTGACCACACAACCAATCTAGTATGATAAGATACATGGTTATAAGGGGTTATAGATGTAACAACCGTTGTTATTTGGAGCATTTGGGAGCTCCAATTAATAAAAATGCAGTTGAGAGAAATGATCAGGACATCGGATATGTTCTAGATATGAAATAACATGGAGAGGCCAAACGGCCAAAAGAGTCGCTATTTCGTTTCTTAACGGCTAAGAAATGCAGCTTAGGAATGTCCCTTTTACGAGATAGTTATAGATTTATTATCCCGATAATATTCCGGAATTTTTATTCCAATTTGGTAAAATTTGAAGACCGGAAATTATAACCGCGTTTTAATTAAATGTTTCGGATAAACATTATTGTTATATATATATATATATATATATATATATATATATATATATATATATATATATATATATATTAACTAAAGAATGGCGGAGGCCTTCTTCACTTATATACATATGTATACAACGTATTATAGATATATTTTTATAATAAAAATAATAAAAGTATCTTTACCTAGCCTACATATTATACATATATATATATAAAGAGGCGGCTGGCCACATTTCATCCTCATCTCCAATTTCACTTGTGATTTACAGAGAGAGACGACCGAATTGCGTAAACCTTCGACCCATACTCACCCTCCCACAAACGTTACATATTTGATCCATTTTTAAATCCGATTGTACCATCGAGTCCCTTATCTTGCCCTCTACATCGTGGTACAAATTTATTTCCCTTTCGCTAGCGTTTTGGTTAAGCCTCCGTTTATCGTTATCGGAACGCCGACGGACCACCGCAAGTCATCAAACGTAAGGTTTTATACCGCGCTCTTACTCCCCGTATCGCTAGGAGTCTGGATCTTCTTTCAGATCGTCAATCGGGTTAGTAACGAATAAGTTATGATTTTATTCGTTTTCCGTACTGCGATTTGGCCTAAATTGACTTTAGGCTTGTCAAATAGGACAATTAGAAATTCCATTATGGTCGTTATATTATTCTAGTGATTATGGGATTTTATTTGGTGATGATATCATGAGTTGGATTTATGCCCTGATGTGGCTTTTAGGTTTAGCATGTTATTCGAGGTTATAGGATGTATATGATCTTTATGGATCCCTTTGGGTCTAGGTGTGACCCCTTAGATGAATAGAGGTTGATATATCTCTTTATGCCTTGTTTATAGGCCTTGTTGTCCCTCCAGTGTAGAGGTGATCGTGGTTGAGTTTGTACGAGGTTGAGGTAAGTCCGTAGGACTTACTTAGCTACCATCCCTATATTGGGTGTTTGCATGAGTGGTGTGTGCTTTATATGTTTGCTATGATAGCATGAGTTGTCGTTTTTATCGACCTATGTTCTATTGACTGCCCCACTGCGTGGCTGTGATAACCTTTCCCTTTCATCCCGCCGTGGAGTCTGGGAGGTTCTCTGATGTCGGGCCAGACTGGTTTACAGGAAGGGCGCAATCCACTCCCATAGGGTACACGGATTGTGTGACCGATACTCGTACAGCTGGACATTGTACTCGGAGGCGGGGATGTATCGGTCCTCGTGTCACATACTTTCATCTATCTATATATATATATGTGGTTTTTGAGTGAATGGTCATTATATAAAGATAATAAATGGGTAAATGTGTGATAGCATGCTGATGTGTTTATCTTTCATGATTGTGCTTGTGCTTATGCATTACCTCATATATGTATGGTTAGCTAACGGTTTCATACCGTGTTGTAGATGTTTACAGGTTAGGCGCTACTGGGTGATCTGACAGGGTGACAGGCCGAGGACTCTCGTACATTAGGTGGTTGGTTTGGGGTTGTTGTGTTTCCCCTCCTGCATGAGGATGATCTTTAGTACCTCCTATGTGAGGATGTCGTTTTATATACTCGGCTATGTTGCTGTTTACTTTGGGTCGTACAATTTATACTGTTTTATGTATTTGTTTTATATCTGTCAGTGCCATGTTGTAAGGTCCAGTGAACTTGTTGTCAGGCTAGGGTCAGGATCCATTGTGAGATCCTAGCCCAATGTGACATCCCGAGTCCCGCGGATTTGGGGTGTTACACTAGTCATTGATACTTAATGAGTTTTTTTTGTTACAATAAAATATCGGAACGAGACATTTTTCTATGGACACGACAACCATGATCAATTGGTGAAGATAGCTAAGGTCGGTGTATGATCCACAAGTAACATCTATGTGTTTCTGTTATTGTCTTTTCCAGTAAAAATTGAAATATTCTGCTTGCTAGTCATAGATACTTAATGAGTTTTTTTTGTTACAATAAAATATCGGAACGAGCCATTTTTCTATGGACACGACAACTATGATCAATTGGTGAAGATAGCTAAGGTCGGTGTATGATCCACAAGTAACATCTATGTGTTTCTGTTCTTGTCTTTTCTAGTAAAAATTGAAATATTCTGCTTGCTAGTCATAGATACTTAATGAGTTTTTTTGTTACAATAATATATCGGAACGAGCCATTTTTCTATGGACACGACAACCATGATCAATTGGTGAAGATAGCTAAGGTCGGTGTATGATCCACAAGTAACATCTATGTGTTTCTGTTCTTGTCTTTTCCAGTTAAAACTGAAATATTCTGCTTGCTAATCATAGATACTTAATGAGTTTTTTTTGTTACAATAATATATCGGATGGAGCCATTTTTCTATGGACACGACAACTATGATCAATTAGTGAAGATAGCTAAGGTCGGTGTATGATCCACAAGTAACATCTATGTGTTTCTATTCTTGTCTTTTCTAGTAAAATTGAAATATTCTGCTTGCTAGTCATAGATACTTAATGAGTTTTTTTTGTTACAATAATGTAATAGCTAGGATTTCCGAATTCTAATTAATGTTGATTAACTTAATCGTTGATAGTAATTGACATATAACTTGCGAAGATTTCGCAAGTGATGAGTAAGAGTCCCACCGTTATGTTCCTGGCGTAATTTTGGACGTTTGGGGTAATTTTTACTTTTTCCCCCGGGTAATTATTTTTACCCTCCGGTGTTATTTGGAGCATTTGGGAGCTCCAATTAATAAAAATGCAGTTGAGAGAAATGATCAGGACATCGGATATGTTCTAGATATGAAATAACATGGAGAGGCAAAACGGCCAAAAGAGTCGCTATTTCGTTTCTTAACGGCTAAGAAAGACGGCTTAGGAATACACGTTTTCCGAGGCACTTGTGGAATAATTATCCCTACAATATTCCAGATTTAATGTTCCAAACTCGAGAAGTTTGGGGAAAGAGGTTCGACCCGCCTTTTGATCGGTTAATGGATAATTATCGACTTTACTAAAGGATAATTATCGTCTTCACTATAAATAGCGGAAAATCCTTTATTAATTCATTTCCTTTCACGTTTTCTCGTAAAAGCTCTGATTTCTCTCAACCTTCAAACTCAGATCTACTCTCCGTTTCTAATCCGATTTCAATTCCGTTTGAGTTTCTGGATTCCTCTCTTCATTCTCTTCATAACGGTACCGAGTTTCTGCATTTTCGAGTATATGGAGGGCTGGTCGAGCATATATGTCACCAGGACGGTTCCGTCGCTCAGATTCCGATGAATTTGATGTTGTCCATGCGTAGCCTGCGTCGTTGTGATTCCGAATCTTCTTTCAGATCGTCAATCGGGTTAGTAACGAATAAGTTATGATTTTATTCGTTTTCCGTACTGCGATTTGGCCTAAATTGACTTTAGGCTTGTCAAATAGGACAATTAGAAATTCCATTATGGTCGTTATATTATTCTAGTGATTATGGATAGTTTGTTTGATGAAATCTGATGACAGGGGGTTTAGAAATTGCCTGCGGGCAAAACGTTATTATGGCAAAATCTAATTAATTAATTAAAGGTTAATTAATTAAATTAGGATTAAAATGGAGATTGAGGAATGTTGATTAGATACTACCTTGAGATTTGAGGAATTGTGAGTTATGCTGAGATATTGAGGTTAAGTTGGTTGTGAGGCTCATAGATTGAGTATGATCTTTATGGATCCCTTTGGGTCTAGGTGTGACCCCTTAGATGAATAGAGGTTGATATATCTCTTTATGCCTTGTTTATAGGCCTTGTTGTCCCTCCAGTGTAGAGGTGATCGTGGTTGAGTTTGTACGAGGTTGAGGTAAGTCCGTAGGACTTACTTAGCTACCATCCCTATATTGGGTGTTTGCATGAGTGGTGTGTGCTTTATATGTTTGCTATGATAGCATGAGTTGTCGTTTTTATCGACCTATGTTCTATTGACTGCCCCACTGCGTGGCTGTGATAACCTTTCCCTTTCATCCCGTCGTGGAGTCTGGGAGGTTCTCTGATGTCGGGCCAGACTGGTTTACAGGAAGGGCGCAATCCACTCCCATAGGGTACACGGATTGTGTGACCGATACTCGTACAGCTGGACATTGTACTCGGAGGCGGGGATGTATCGGTCCTCGTGTCACATACTTTCATCTATCTATATATATATATATATGGTTTTTGAGTGAATGGTCATTATATAAAGATAATAAATGGGTAAATGTGTGATAGCATGCTGATGTGTTTATCTTTCATGATTGTGCTTGTGCTTATGCATTACCTCATATATGTATGGTTAGCTAACGGTTTCATACCGTGTTGTAGATGTTTACAGGTTAGGCGCTACTGGGTGATCTGACAGGGTGACAGGCCGAGGACTCTCGTACATTAGGTGGTTGGTTTGGGGTTGTTGTGTTTCCCCTCCTGCATGAGGATGATCTTTAGTACCTCCTATGTGAGGATGTCGTTTTATATACTCGGCTATGTTGCTGTTTACTTTGGGTCGTACAATTTATACTGTTTTATGTATTTGTTTTATATCTGTCAGTGCCATGTTGTAAGGTCCAGTGAACTTGTTGTCAGGCTAGGGTCAGGATCCATTGTGAGATCCTAGCCCAATGTGACATCCCGAGTCCCGCGGATTTGGGGTGTTACAGAGTTGGTATCAGAGCCCAGGTTGACAACAATGGCACTTGCTACCTGCAATGAGGTTTGATAGGTAAAATAAAAAGAGCCCACATGGGATCTTACGTTTTCAAAGGTTTTGGTTTTAAGTGTGGTTTTGGGATAGAATGTACGAGAAGTCGTCACCTCTGTCATGGATCTCTGCAGCGTAGATATGTATACATATATGTGTACTATGGATTATGTGGATGTATTATATACATATCGATACCTATGGCATATATATAGCCTTATAAGACTAGGTGCGTATATCCTACAGATTAATCAGACTAGAGCAGTATCTGTAGTGGGATGAGGTAGGGGTACACCCCCTCTTCCTCAATGGTGATAAGTCAGGGACCAGTTTCCGCTGTTGTTTCGCCTATGGCAGAGAACGAGTTTGAAGAGGCTGATCGTGTCTCCATGAGTAGATCCGAGTTTCAAGAATATATGTAACAAGTATATGAAGCGGTGATAGTGGGTAGATCCACACCGGATTTACCAACAATTGTGAGATCAACTGAAGCTTCTGGATCCGGAAAGAAGCAATGGACTGAATCAGTTACTGGAGAAGCAAAGATGATGAATGGGGAACCAAGTCCAATATCAGGACAATCTAGTGATCCTTTGGCCATGAAGATGACTAGCAAGGAACTACAGTGTTTTAATTGCGTGGAAGTTGGGACACTGGCGAGTTGTGTGCCCAAAGGCGCCCATCATATGCTTTACGTGTGGTAAAGCAAGGCATAGAGCGAAGTTTTGTCGACAGGGCAAGGCATTGCCTTTACAGGTTCCCTTCAAGAGTGAGATCATTCCAGGTGGACGACGAAGGTCGAGTTACCCTTCAGTTGCACAGGTTGCAAGGATGGGATGATTATGTTTCAGTTGTGGCTATCCAGATCATTTGCGTTCTGTGTGCCCTTTGGCACTGATAGCTTGTTTCACTTGTGGTGAGCTAGGCCATCTGGCCCTTTCTGTCAGCACGGTGGTGTTTCTTCCCAGCAAGACCTTCCTCTTTCCGGTGCAGAAAGAGTGGAAGTGGAGGCTATAGTAATGACCTCAGTGATACCTGAGGAGCATGGATCTGACATTGAGTGATGATATGTAGTGGAGCTATGACTGTTAGCTGTAATAGGTACCATTCTCTTTATTGGTAACTGGTGGAGTTTTGCTTGTTGTGAGTGCTATGCACTTCATGTCTTTCGATGCATGCGTTAATGGTTGACTTTTTGTATATAGTAGAAGGTGGATTTTCCTTTACAAGATTACCTTTTTGGGTCTGAGATACCCGTGAGATGCGTGTTTGTTCCCTTATTTCAGGGACCCGTGTATGGTTATAGACTTCTTTGTCATGTCGTAGGTGCATGAGAAAGTCATTATGTGTATGGATTGGATGAATAGATATCATGCGGTGTTAGATATTAATAGTAAGGCAATTATAGTCTTTACTGAGATGGTAAATAGAGGACTTCTAAGGTTAAGACCTTTGAAGAGACGAGTTTGTCATTAGGACTGTACGAGCAGCGAGCTGATAGCACAAGGATGTGACGCCTTCTAGTGTTATACCATGAAGGAGCGAGATAGTCCAACAATGGAAGGTATTCCAGTTGTTTATGAGTTTATAGACGTGTTACTGAACCGTCTAGTTGCCACCTCAGCGGAGTGTGGACATTGTTATCGAGTTGAAGTATGATACAAGATTGAATGGGAAACGTGGATGGTTATATTACCTTCCATTATTGAGTTATTATATAATAGTGATTGACGTTTATCTTCGGGAATGTCCTTGAGAAGCATTGTATGGGCGTAGATGCCATGCACGTACCTTTATGCTAGAAGTGATCTAGTAGTAGTAGTGGAAATAACACATGACCAGACTCAAGATTTTATAGTTCGAGTAACGATGATTAAAGGAAGAGTGTTGGCTCTACATAGTCGCCATATTGTGTGTGTAGACAAGAGGTGTTAATCTCTAAAGTTCAAGCGAGAGTTCATGTCCGGCTGGAGGTATCTCAGCTGTGAGACGTCAGTTGTATATTATGAAAAGGGGAACTGAGTTTCCAATATGTAAGTTATTTGAGATCTTGATCAGTTTTGTGAAGGCAACATGATGTTTAGCTTTCACTCTGAAGTTGGTGGATATCCACCCAGTGTTTCTTATGTCTCAACTGAGGAAGTATATACCAGACTCGAGACACCTTGTGAGTTACGATGATTTGGTGGTTGAGTTCAACCACACTTTTATTGAGCATTCGATTACATTCTTGGAATGAGATATGAAACGCTTGCATTCAAAAGACATTCTCATATTGAGGATATGATGGTTGAGATGAAGACCTGAAGAGGCCATGTGAGAGACTGAGGATTGTGCCCTGAGGGACCATCCAGAGTATATGTTAGGACATACCCATTTGTGGGAGCACGAGTATATCTTAGTGTTATCTTGATGAATGTTGTGCTTATGTGCTTATATGCCTTGATGTGTTATTCCATGCTAGTTGTGATGTGATTTATGATCTTAGTAGATCTTGATGTGCTAGCGTGATGTATGTTATAGCTGGAGATGATTACTTCATCCACGCTACCCGAGTATGATTATATTTATAGCTGGAGATGGTTCTTTCCTCCATGCTATTTGAGTGGGATTAGGATTCAGCTGGAGATGGTTCTTTCCTCCATGCTACCTTGATGGACATAGTTTAGTGGAGATGTGATTCCTCCATGCGATATATATGTTTATGGGTTGGCTAGAGACGTATTTCCTCTATGCATGTGATATGTTTTGGCTAGAGATGTGCTTCCTCTATGCCTTGTGATGTGGTATGGCGAGAGACGTGATTCCTCTACGCCTTTGGGTAGCGTTATGGCCCTGTTTCCTGGAGTGATGATTCCTCCATGTTTATACTTGAGGTTATAGATTGTTATAGGTTGTGATCTTTTGAACGGAGATGTGATACCTCCGATAGAAAGAGTGAGAGTTATACCTCGGCGTATGGGTCCGAGAGGATTTGGGAATTGTTCAAGTTTCGGGACGAAACTTTTCTTTAAGGGGTGTGTGATGTAATAGCTAGGATTTCCGAATTCTAATTAATATTCATTAACTTAATCGTTGATAGTAATTGACACATAACTCGCGAAGATTTCGCAAGTGATGAGTAAGAGTCCCACCATTATGTTCCTGGCGTAATTTTGGACGTTTGGGGAAATTTTGACTTTTTCCCCCGGGTAATTATTTTTGCCCTCCGGTATTATTTGGAGCATTTGGGAGCTCCAATTAATAAAAATGCAGTTGAGAGAAATGATCAGGACATCGGATATGTTCTAGATATGAAATAACATGGAGAGGCCAAACGGCCAAAAGAGTCGCTATTTCGTTTCTTAACGGCTAAGAAAGACGGCCTAGGATTACACGTTTTCCGAGGCAGTTGTGGAATAATTATCCCTACAATATTCCAGATTTAATGTTCCAATCTCGAGAAGTTTGGAGAAAGAGGTTCGACCCGCCTTTGGATCGGTTAAAGGATAATTATCGACTTTACTAAAGGATAATTATCGTGTACACTATAAATAGCGGAAAATCCTTTATTAATTCATTTCCTTTCACGTTTGCTCGTAAAAGCTCTGATTTCTCTCAACCTTCAAACTCAGATCTACTCTCCGTTTCTAATCCGATTTCAATTCCGTTTGAGTTTCTGGATTCCTCTCTTCATTCTCTTCATAACGGTACCGAGTTTTTGCATTTCCGAATATATGGAGGGCTGGTCGAGCATATATGTCACCAGGACGGTTCCGTCGCTCAGATTCCGATGAATTTGATGTTGTCCATGCGTAGCCTGCGTCGTTGTGATTCCGAATCTTCTTTCAGATCGTCAATCGGGTTAGTAACGAATAAGTTATGATTTTATTCGTTTTCCGTACTGCGATTTGGCCTAAATTGACTTTAGGCTTGTCAAATAGGACAATTAGAAATTCCATTATGGTCGTTATATTATTCTAGTGATTATGGATAGTTTGTTTGATGAAATCTGATGACAGGGGGTTTAGAAATTGCCTGCGGGCAAAACGTTATTATGGCAAAATCTAATTAATTAATTAAAGGTTAATTAATTAAATTAGGATTAAAATGGAGATTGAGGAATGTTGATTAGATACTACCTTGAGATTTGAGGAATTGTGAGTTATGCTGAGATATTGAGGTTAAGTTGGTTGTGAGGCTCATAGATTGAGTATGATCTTTATGGATCCCTTTGGGTCTAGGTGTGACCCCTTTGATGAATAGAGGTTGATATATCTCTTTATGCCTTGTTTATAGGCCGTGTTGTCCCTCCAGTGTAGAGGTGATCGTGGTTGAGTTTGTACGAGGTTGAGGTAAGTCCGTAGGACTTACTTAGCTACCATCCCTATATTGGGTGTTTGCATGAGTGGTGTGTGCTTTATATGTTTGCTATGATAGCATGAGTTGTCGTTTTTATCGACCTATGTTCTATTGACTGCCCCACTGCGTGGCTGTGATAACCTTTCCCTTT
>BSUD01000005.1:143412024-143422868 GCA_033239045.1 Fagopyrum esculentum
CTCCTTTCTTGCTGATTTTCGGATATGTTGTAGTCAGTGTTGCATAGTATATCATACTAAAATTTGGGAACAATCGGATTTACGGTGTGAGAGTTATAGTACCCCGAAGTTGGCTATTCATGCAGTTTTTCGTTTAGAATGCTGAGTTGAGGAAACTTGCTTGAGATGCAGTTTTGTGGAATAAATTTGGAGGGGTTATTGACTTCTGTTAGACTTGAATTTTTGACACGTTATAGTTGATATAGTATAGTAGATCATACAAAAATTTCAGAGGAATCCATGTTATGGTTTGAGAGATATGAGGTTTCAAAGTTCAGTTTTATAAATGTGCTGAGTTGAGAAAAACAGCATGGGATGCTGTTTTGTGAGATAGTTTAGAATAGGCTTTTGATCTCTGTTAGGCTTGAATTTTTGATATGATACAGTTGACATCTTTTTGTAGATCATATTAAAATTTGGGAAGAATCGAAGTTACGGTTTGAGAGTTATTGTGTTTCAAAGTTGACGTTTTTATATATGTGCTGAGTGTTGGGGAAAACAGCAAGTGATGCTGTTTTGTGAGATGATTTTGAATAAGCTCTTGATATCCTTTCCGGCTGAATTTTGGATATATTATAGGTAAGATTTTATAGTAGAACATATCAAAATTTGGGATAAATCCAGTGAGTGGTTTAGGAGTTATGATTTTTCAAAGTGTACTCAGATTTTGGCTAAGTATAGAATTTGTAAAGGGAGTAGTCAACTTTAGGAATTTTTATAAAACTGTTGAATGAACAGTTTGTAGAAATTCTTTCTCCTAAAGTTAGATAGGACATCATAGATAATTTAGGGATTTAAGTCGGAATTTTTAGAAGCGGTTACGAATTTTATATTTGGAATCGAAGTTAGACCTTGACGATTTCCCGGAAAATAGAAACATAGGAAAATGTTAGCTTGGAACCAAACGAAGCTTTGGGAGTTAGAATATGTTTTTAGAATCTCAAATAGGAGTTTAGACATGAATTTTAGAATTTTCGGGAATTTCGGGACCAAGGGTAAAATGGTCATTTTACCCTAAATTAATACTGCAACTAGTTATGTCTTAATACATTATTCTATTTTAGAAGTCTTAGACTTCTAACTACGTAGGAGTGTGCTAATGCACTTATCTCCTTTGACAGGCAACTGAGTTGCTACAGTTACAGAGCGAGTTGATTTACAGAGAGTCGAGCTTTATATCAGGTAAGTCCTTTGGGCTTACTTAGCTGACTGCTAAATATGAGAATAAATGATGATGGTGGTGTGTGATTGAAATGTTAGAGAGATAGGTTGTGATATATAATTACCGACCTATATTTTGGCCTAAGAGTAACGGGCGGTGGCATTCTGCTCAGTAGCTCGCGGGGCGCTGTGTAATAGCTAGGATTTCCGAATTCTAATTAATATTCATTAACTTAATCGTTGATAGTAATTGACACATAACTCGCGAAGATTTCGCAAGTGATGAGTAAGAGTCCCACCATTATGTTCCTGGCGTAATTTTGGACGTTTGGGGAAATTTTGACTTTTTCCCCCGGGTAATTATTTTTGCCCTCCGGTATTATTTGGAGCATTTGGGAGCTCCAATTAATAAAAATGCAGTTGAGAGAAATGATCAGGACATCGGATATGTTCTAGATATGAAATAACATGGAGAGGCCAAACGGCCAAAAGAGTCGCTATTTCGTTTCTTAACGGCTAAGAAAGACGGCCTAGGATTACACGTTTTCCGAGGCAGTTGTGGAATAATTATCCCTACAATATTCCAGATTTAATGTTCCAATCTCGAGAAGTTTGGAGAAAGAGGTTCGACCCGCCTTTGGATCGGTTAAAGGATAATTATCGACTTTACTAAAGGATAATTATCGTGTACACTATAAATAGCGGAAAATCCTTTATTAGTTCATTTCCTTTCACGTTTGCTCGTAAAAGCTCTGATTTCTCTCAACCTTCAAACTCAGATCTACTCTCCGTTTCTAATCCGATTTCAATTCCGTTTGAGTTTCTGGATTCCTCTCTTCATTCTCTTCATAACGGTACCGAGTTTTTGCATTTCCGAGTATATGGAGGGCTGGTCGAGCATATATGTCACCAGGACGGTTCCGTCGCTCAGATTCCGATGAATTTGATGTTGTCCATGCGTAGCCTGCGTCGTTGTGATTCCGAATCTTCTTTCAGATCGTCAATCGGGTTAGTAACGAATAAGTTATGATTTTATTCGTTTTCCGTACTGCGATTTGGCCTAAATTGACTTTAGGCTTGTCAAATAGGACAATTAGAAATTCCATTATGGTCGTTATATTATTCTAGTGATTATGGATAGTTTGTTTGATGAAATCTGATGACAGGGGGTTTAGAAATTGCCTGCGGGCAAAACGTTATTATGGCAAAATCTAATTAATTAATTAAAGGTTAATTAATTAAATTAGGATTAAAATGGAGATTGAGGAATGTTGATTAGATACTACCTTGAGATTTGAGGAATTGTGAGTTATGCTGAGATATTGAGGTTAAGTTGGTTGTGAGGCTCATAGATTGAGTATGATCTTTATGGATCCCTTTGGGTCTAGGTGTGACCCCTTAGATGAATAGAGGTTGATATATCTCTTTATGCCTTGTTTATAGGCCTTGTTGTCCCTCCAGTGTAGAGGTGATCGTGGTTGAGTTTGTACGAGGTTGAGGTAAGTCCGTAGGACTTACTTAGCTACCATCCCTATATTGGGTGTTTGCATGAGTGGTGTGTGCTTTATATGTTTGCTATGATAGCATGAGTTGTCGTTTTTATCGACCTATGTTCTATTGACTGCCCCACTGCGTGGCTGTGATAACCTTTCCCTTTCATCCCGCCGTGGAGTCTGGGAGGTTCTCTGATGTCAGGCCAGACTGGTTTACAGGAAGGGCGCAATCCACTCCCATAGGGTACACGGATTGTGTGACCGATACTCGTACAGCTGGACATTGTACTCAGAGGCGGGGATGTATCGGTCCTCGTGTCACATACTTTCATCTATCTATATATATATATATGGTTTTTGAGTGAATGGTCATTATATAAAGATAATAAATGGGTAAATGTGTGATAGCATGCTGATGTGTTTATCTTTCATGATTGTGCTTGTGCTTATGCATTACCTCATATATGTATGGTTAGCTAACGGTTTCATACCGTGTTGTAGATGTTTACAGGTTAGGCGCTACTGGGTGATCTGACAGGGTGACAGGCCGAGGACTCTCGTACATTAGGTGGTTGGTTTGGGGTTGTTGTGTTTCCCCTCCTGCATGAGGATGATCTTTAGTACCTCCTATGTGAGGATGTCGTTTTATATACTCGGCTATGTTGCTGTTTACTTTGGGTCGTACAGTTTATACTGTTTTATGTATTTGTTTTATATCTGTCAGTGCCATGTTGTAAGGTCCAGTGAACTTGTTGTCAGGCTAGGGTCAGGATCCATTGTGAGATCCTAGCCCAATGTGACATCCCGAGTCCCGCGGATTTGGGGTGTTACAGAGTTGGTATCAGAGCCCAGGTTGACAACAATGGCACTTGCTACCTGCAATGAGGTTTGATAGGTAAAATAAACAGAGCCCACATGGGATCTTACGTTTTCAAAGGTTTTGGTTTTAAGTGTGGTTTTGGGATAGAATGTACGAGAAGTCGTCACCTCTGTCATGGATCTCTGCAGCGTAGATATGTATACATATATGTGTACTATGGATTATGTGGATGTATTATATACATATCGATACCTATGGCATATATATAGCCTTATAAGACTAGGTGCGTATATCCTACAGATTAATCAGACTAGAGCAGTATCTGTAGTGGGATGAGGTAGGGGTACACCCCCTCTTCCTCAATGGTGATAAGTCAGGGACCAGTTTCCGCTGTTGTTTCGCCTATGGCAGAGAACGAGTTTGAAGAGGCTGATCGTGTCTCCATGAGTAGATCCGAGTTTCAAGAATATATGTAACAAGTATATGAAGCGGTGATAGTGGGTAGATCCACACCGGATTTACCAACAATTGTGAGATCAACTGAAGCTTCTGGATCCGGAAAGAAGCAATGGACTGAATCAGTTACTGGAGAAGCAAAGATGATGAATGGGGAACCAAGTCCGATATCAAGACAATCTAGTGATCCTTTGGCCATGAAGATGACTGGCACGGAACTATAGTGTTTTAATCGCAGGAAGTTTGGACACCGGCGAGCTGTGTGCCCAAAGGCGCCCATAATATGCTTTACGTGTGGTAAAGCAGGGCATAGAGCGAAGTTTTGTCGACAGGGCAAGGCGTTGCCTTTACAAGTTCCCTTCAAGAATAAGATCATTCAAGGTGGACGACGAAGATCGAGTTACCCTTCAGTTGCACAGGTTGCAAGGATGGGATGATTATGTTTCAGTTGTGGCTATCCAGATCATTTGCGTTCTGTGTGCCCTTTGGCACTGATAGCTTGTTTCACTTGTGGTGAGCTAGGCCATCTGGCCCTTTCTGTCAGCACGGTGGTGTTTCTTCCCAGCAAGACCTTCCTCTTTCCGGTGCAGAAAGAGTGGAAGTGGAGGCTATAGTAATGACCTCAGTGATACCTGAGGAGCATGGATCTGACATTGAGTGATGATATGTAGTGGAGCTACGAGTGTTAGCTGTTATAGGTACCATTCTCGTTAATGGTTTACCTGGTGGAGTTTTGCTTGTTGTGAGTGCTATGCACTTCATGTCTTTCGATGCATGCGTTAATGGTTGACTTTTGGTATATAGTAGAAGGTGGATTTTCCTTTACAAGATTACCTTTTTGGGTCTGAGATACCCGTGAGATGCGTGTTTGTTCCCTTATTTCAGGGACCCGTGTATGGTTATAGACTTCTTTGTCATGTCGTAGGTGCATGAGGAAGTCATTATGTGTATGGTTTGGATGAATAGATATCATGTGGTGTTAGTTTTTAATAGTAAGACTATTATAGTCTTTACTGAGTTGAGTTAAATAGAGGTCTTCTGAGGTTAAGACCTTTAAAGAGACGGGTTTGTCATCAGGACTGTACGAGCAGCGAGCTGATAGCACAGGGATGTGACGTCTTCTAGTGTTATACCATGAAGGAGCGAGATAGTCCAACAATGGAAGGTATTCCAGTTGTTTATGAGTTTATAGACGTGTTACTGAACCGTCTAGTTGCCACCTCAGCGGAGTGTGGACATTGTTATCGAGTTGAAGTATGATACAAGATTGAATGGGAAACGTGGATGGTTATATTACCTTCCATTATTGAGTTATTATATAATAGTGATTGACGTTTATCTTCGGGAATGTCCTTGAGAAGCATTGTATGGGCGTAGATGCCATGCACGTACCTTTATGCTAGAAGTGATCTAGTAGTAGTAGTGGAAATAACACATGACCAGACTCAAGATTTTATAGTTCGAGTAACGATGATTAAAGGAAGAGTGTTGGCTCTACATAGTCGCCATATTGTGTGTGTAGACAAGAGGTGTTAATCTCTAAAGTTCAAGCGAGAGTTCATGTCCGGCTGGAGGTATCTCAGCTGTGAGACGTCAGTTGTGTATTATGAAAAGGGGAACTGAGTTTCCAATATGTAAGTTATTTGAGATCTTGATCAGTTTTGTGAAGGCAACATGATGTTTAGCTTTCACTCTGAAGTTGGTGGATATCCACCCAGTGTTTCTTATGTCTCAACTGAGGAAGTATATACCAGACTCGAGACACCTTGTGAGTTACGATGATTTGGTGGTTGAGTTCAACCACACTTTTATTGAGCATTCGATTACATTCTTGGAATGAGATATGAAATGCTTGCATTCGAAAGACATTCTCATATTGAGGATATGATGGTCGAGATGAAGACCTGAAGAGGCCATGTGAGAGACTGAGGATTGTGCCCTGAGGGACCATCCAGAGTATATGTTAGGACATACCCATTTGTGGGAGCACGAGTATATCTTAGTGCTATCTTGATGAATGTTGTGCTTATGTGCTTATATGCCTTGATATGTTATTCCATGCTAGTTGTGATGTGATTTATGATCTTAGTAGATCTTGATGTGCTAGCGTGATGTATGCTATAGCTGGAGATGATTACTTCCTCCACGCTACCCGAGTATGATCATATTTATAGCTGGAGATGGTTCTTTCCTCCATGCTATTTGAGTGGGATTAGGATTCAGCTGGAGATGGTTCTTTCCTCCATGCTACCTTGATGGACATAGTTCAATGGAGATGTGATTCCTCCATGCGATATATATGTTTATGGGTTGGCTAGAGACGTATTTCCTCTATGCATGTGATATGTTTTGGCTAGAGATGTGCTTCCTCTATGCCTTGTGATGTGGTATGGCGAGAGACGTGATTCCTCTACGCCTTTGGGTAGCGTTATGGCCTTGTTTCCTGGAGTGATGATTCCTCCATGTTTATACTTGAGGTTATAGATTGTTATAGGTTGTGATCTTTTGAACGGAGATGTGATACCTCCGATAGAAAGAGTGAGAGTTATACCTCGGCGTATGGGTCCGAGAGGATTTGGGAATTGTTCAAGTTTCGGGACGAAACTTTTCTTTAAGGGGTGTGTGATGTAATAGCTAGGATTTCCGAATTCTAATTAATATTCATTAACTTAATCGTTGATAGTAATTGACACATAACTCGCGAAGATTTCGCAAGTGATGAGTAAGAGTCCCACCATTATGTTCCTGGCGTAATTTTGGACGTTTGGGGAAATTTTGACTTTTTCCCCCGGGTAATTATTTTTGCCCTCCGGTATTATTTGGAGCATTTGGGAGCTCCAATTAATAAAAATGCAGTTGAGAGAAATGATCAGGACATCGGATATGTTCTAGATATGAAATAACATGGAGAGGCCAAACGGCCAAAAGAGTCGCTATTTCGTTTCTTAACGGCTAAGAAAGACGGCCTAGGATTACACGTTTTCCGAGGCAGTTGTGGAATAATTATCCCTACAATATTCCAGATTTAATGTTCCAATCTCGAGAAGTTTGGAGAAAGAGGTTCGACCCGCCTTTGGATCGGTTAAAGGATAATTATCGACTTTACTAAAGGATAATTATCGTGTACACTATAAATAGCGGAAAATCCTTTATTAGTTCATTTCCTTTCACGTTTGCTCGTAAAAGCTCTGATTTCTCTCAACCTTCAAACTCAGATCTACTCTCCGTTTCTAATCCGATTTCAATTCCGTTTGAGTTTCTGGATTCCTCTCTTCATAACGGTACCGAGTTTTTGCATTTCCGAGTATATGGAGGGCTGGTCGAGCATATATGTCACCAGGACGGTTCCGTCGCTCAGATTCCGATGAATTTGATGTTGTCCATGCGTAGCCTGCGTCGTTGTGATTCCGAATCTTCTTTCAGATCGTCAATCGGGTTAGTAACGAATAAGTTATGATTTTATTCGTTTTCCGTACTGCGATTTGGCCTAAATTGACTTTAGGCTTGTCAAATAGGACAATTAGAAATTCCATTATGGTCGTTATATTATTCTAGTGATTATGGATAGTTTGTTTGATGAAATCTGATGACAGGGGGTTTAGAAATTGCCTGCGGGCAAAACGTTATTATGGCAAAATCTAATTAATTAATTAAAGGTTAATTAATTAAATTAGGATTAAAATGGAGATTGAGGAATGTTGATTAGATACTACCTTGAGATTTGAGGAATTGTGAGTTATGCTGAGATATTGAGGTTAAGTTGGTTGTGAGGCTCATAGATTGAGTATGATCTTTATGGATCCCTTTGGGTCTAGGTGTGACCCCTTAGATGAATAGAGGTTGATATATCTCTTTATGCCTTGTTTATAGGCCTTGTTGTCCCTCCAGTGTAGAGGTGATCGTGGTTGAGTTTGTACGAGGTTGAGGTAAGTCCGTAGGACTTACTTAGCTACCATCCCTATATTGGGTGTTTGCATGAGTGGTGTGTGCTTTATATGTTTGCTATGATAGCATGAGTTGTCGTTTTTATCAACCTATGTTCTATTGACTGCCCCACTGCGTGGCTGTGATAACCTTTCCCTTTCATCCCGCCGTGGAGTCTGGGAGGTTCTCTGATGTCGGGCCAGACTGGTTTACAGGAAGGGCGCAATCCACTCCCATAGGGTACACGGATTGTGTGACCGATACTCGTACAGCTGGACATTGTACTCAGAGGCGGGGATGTATCGGTCCTCGTGTCACATACTTTCATCTATCTATATATATATGGTTTTTGAGTGAATGGTCATTATATAAAGATAATAAATGGGTAAATGTGTGATAGCATGCTGATGTGTTTATCTTTCATGATTGTGCTTGTGCTTATGCATTACCTCATATATGTATGGTTAGCTAACGGTTTCATACCGTGTTGTAGATGTTTACAGGTTAGGCGCTACTGGGTGATCTGACAGGGTGACAGGCCGAGGACTCTCGTACATTAGGTGGTTGGTTTGGGGTTGTTGTGTTTCCCCTCCTGCATGAGGATGATCTTTAGTACCTCCTATGTGAGGATGTCGTTTTATATACTCGGCTATGTTGCTGTTTACTTTGGGTCGTACAATTTATACTGTTTTATGTATTTGTTTTATATCTGTCAGTGCCATGTTGTAAGGTCCAGTGAACTTGTTGTCAGGCTAGGGTCAGGATCCATTGTGAGATCCTAGCCCAATGTGACATCCCGAGTCCCGCGGATTTGGGGTGTTACAGAGTTGGTATCAGAGCCCAGGTTGACAACAATGGCACTTGCTACCTGCAATGAGGTTTGATAGGTAAAATAAAAAGAGCCCACATGGGATCTTACGTTTTCAAAGGTTTTGGTTTTAAGTGTGGTTTTGGGATAGAATGTACGAGAAGTCGTCACCTCTGTCATGGATCTCTGCAGCGTAGATATGTATACATATATGTGTACTATGGATTATGTGGATGTATTATATACATATCGATACCTATGGCATATATATAGCCTTATAAGACTAGGTGCGTATATCCTACAGATTAATCAGACTAGAGCAGTATCTGTAGTGGGATGAGGTAGGGGTACACCCCCTCTTCCTCAATGGTGATAAGTCAGGGACCAGTTTCCGCTGTTGTTTCGCCTATGGCAGAGAACGAGTTTGAAGAGGCTGATCGTGTCTCCATGAGTAGATCCGAGTTTCAAGAATATATGTAACAAGTATATGAAGCGGTGATAGTGGGTAGATCCACACCGGATTTACCAACAATTGTGAGATCAACTGAAGCTTCTGGATCCGGAAAGAAGCAATGGACTGAATCAGTTACTGGAGAAGCAAAGATGATGAATGGGGAACCAAGTCCGATATCAAGACAATCTAGTGATCCTTTGGCCATGAAGATGACTGGCAAGGGACTATAGTGTTTTAATTGCGTGGAAGTTGGGACACTAGCGAGTTGTGTGCCCAAAGGTGCCCATCATATGCTTTACGTGTGGTAAAGCAGGGCATAGAGCGAAGTTTTGTCGACAGGGCAAGGCATTGCCTTTACAGGTTCCCTTCAAGAGTGAGATCATTCCAGGTGGACGACGAAGGTCGAGTTACCCTTCAGTTGCACAGGTTGCAAGGATGGGATGATTATGTTTCAGTTGTGGCTATCCAGATCATTTGCGTTCTGTGTTCCCTTTGGCACTGATAGCTTGTTTCACTTGTGGTGAGCTAGGCCATCTGGCCCTTTCTGTCAGCACGGTGGTGTTTCTTCCCAGCAAGACCTTCCTCTTTCCGGTGCAGAAAGAGTGGAAGTGGAGGCTATAGTAATGACCTCAGTGATACCTGAGGAGCATGGATCTGACATTGAGTGATGATATGTAGTGGAGCTACGAGTGTTAGCTGTTATAGGTACCATTCTCGTTAATGGTTTACCTGGTGGAGTTTTGCTTGTTGTGAGTGCTATGCACTTCATGTCTTTCGATGCATGCATTAATGGTTGACTTTTGGTATATAGTAGAAGGTGGATTTTCCTTTACAAGATTACCTTTTTGGGTCTGAGATACCCGTGAGATGCGTGTTTGTTCCCTTATTTCAGGGACCCATGTATGGTTGCAGACTTCTTTGTCATGTCGTAGGTGCATGAGGAAATCATTATGTGTATGGTTTGGATGAATAGATATCATGTGGTGTTAGTTTTTAATAGTAAGACTATTATAGTCTTTACTGAGTTGAGTTAAATAGAGGTCTTCTGAGGTTAAGACCTTTAAAGAGACGGGTTTGTCATCAGGACTGTACGAGCAGCGAGCTGATAGCACAGGGATGTGACGTCTTCTAGTGTTATACCATGAAGGAGCGAGATAGTCCAACAATGGAAGGTATTCCAGTTGTTTATGAGTTTATAGACGTGTTATTGAACCGTCTAGTTTCCACCTCAGCGGAGTGTGGACATTGTTATCGAGTTGAAGTATGATACAAGATTGAATGGGAAAGCCACACTATATGGTGCTTGTTGAGATATTGTACTAATAACTTGAAAAGTTGACTGAAACGGGTTTACCCTAGTGGGTTCCATGTTCCGTATTGACGACCTGATGAGTTAGCTTCAAGAAGCAATTGTATTTTCAGGATTCCTTTGTGCTCAAGATATCCCTAGTCATGGATGAGAGAGCAACATGTGTATGAGATAGCATCCCATACCCGTTATGGACACTACGAGTTTGTAGTTATGTCATTTGGGTTGACGAATGTTTTAGTAGTTTTTATGGAGTTGATGAATAGTATCTTCATTGACTTCCTTAATTAGTTGGTGGTGGACTTCAAGGATGACATGTCGGTATACTCTCATAGCAGAGAATAGTAGACCGATCGTCTGAGGACCGTTCTGCAAATTTC
>BSUD01000005.1:143424957-143435462 GCA_033239045.1 Fagopyrum esculentum
TCATATCTAGGACATGTCCGATGTCCTGATCATTTCTCTCAACTGCATTTTTATTAATTGAAGCTCCCAAATGCTCCAAATAATACCGGGGTGTAATATCATCTAGGAGCTGGTTACCTCGAGAGGTATCTCGTGTTAAAACGAATTTAATTTCCTAAATTACTCGATTAGGTCATCTTCGATTTTTGACTGTTACAGCTTAAGTTGATCAAGACTTTGACTTGAAGATTCCATATCATTCGGAGAAGTTGAACGTTGTCGCCGATAACTTGAATGGAAAGACTCTCCAAGAGAAGATGATTGTGAGACTGATAGTTCCGCCTCAGCTTCAGAGAGATCTAGCTTGGGTAGAGTTGGACAATCAATATCTTGATGAGGATACCCAGTTATACCTCAGAGGTTCTACGTGGTCTGTTGGATAAGGTCCAACAGAAGCAGGAGACCTGACCAGCCTTGACAAGGTTTAGAGAAAGGATGTCTCGTACTGAGGCACCATAGTTCTCCATGGGAGTAGATGGACTGATGAAGAGTCATGACCACTTTTGTGTACCTGCTGATGCAGACGGAGATAGAGAATATTACGTATACCCATTGTACGCCTTATTCAGTACATTCAGGTACGAGTAAGATGGACCACGAGATGAGACGATTATATTGTATGAAGCCGATATAACCAGATTTGTGATACAGTGTGTGACCTGTTAGCAGGTCCAGATAGAGTATTTCCGATCTAGAGATAAGCCCCACCCACTACCAATGCAGTAGTAGAATTTGGGAGGACATCTCTATGGACTTTTTAATGGGATTGTGAACCAATAGAAGATTTATGTTATCTGGATTATTGGTAACAAACTAATGAAACTGGCACATTTCGTTTCTATTAGAAGGACGTGGCTAGTGAATGAATTGGCTAAGGAGTACACTAGACAGATAGTGAGACTCCATGGTATACCGAGAATGCTAATTTCTGATCGAGATGGATGTATTTACTTTGAGATTTTAGGCAGCAGATTCAGACTGCTTTTGGGACGAGTCTGTACCTCATGACTACACTTCATCCCCTGACAGATGGTCAGTTAGAGAGGATAATCTAGATCTTAAAGATCTATTATGAGTTGTAAGTTGAATGGGAAACGTGGATGGTTATATTACCTTCCATTAATGAGTTTATTATATAACAATGAAGGACGTGCATCTTTCTAGGATGGCCCTAGGAGGCAATATATATAGACATTGATGTCTTTTATCCTTATGCTAGAAGTGATCTAGCAGTAGTAGTGGAATAACACCTGACCAGATTCAGGATTCTATAGTTCAAGTAACGTTGATTGAAGGAAGAATGCTGGTTGTACAGAGTCGCCAGATATTATATGTAGACAAGAGGCGTTAACCTCTAGAGTTCAAGCGAGAGTTCATGTCCGGCTGTAAGTATCTCAGCTGCGAGACGTTAGACGTGTTAATATGGAAAGGGAACCGAGTTTCCAATATGATGGTTTATTTGAGATCGACCAGTACGGAGAAGGTAGCATGATGTTTAGCTTGCCTCTGAGATTAGAGGATATTCACCCAATGTTTCATATGTCTCAACTGAGGAAGTATATACCAGACTCGAGACACATTGTGAGTTACGATGATTTGATGGTTGAGTCCAACCACACTTTTGTTGAGCATTTGATTACATTCTTTGAATGAGATATGAAACGCTTGCATTCGAAAGGCATTCCCATATTGAGGATATGATGGTAAAGATGAAGACCTGAAGAGGATATGTGAGAGATTGAGGATAGTGTCCTGGGGAACTATCTAGAGTATATGTTGAGACAGACCCATTTGTGGGAGCACAAGTAGATCTTAGTGCTATCTTGATGAATGTTGTGCTTATGTGCTTATATGCCTTGATGTGTTATTTCATGCTAGTTGTGATGTGATTTATGATCTTAGTAGATCTTGATGTGCTAGCGTGATGTATGTTATAGCCGGAGATGATTACTTCCTCCACGTTATGATCATATCTATAGCTGGAGATGGTTCTTTCCTCCACGCTATTTGAGTGAGATTAGGATTCAGCTGGAGATGGTTCTTTCCTCCATGCTACCTTGATGGACATAGTTTAGTGGAGATGTGATTCCTCCATGCGATATATATGTTTATGGTTTGGCTAGAGACGTATTTCCTCTATGCATGTGATATGTTTAGGCTAGAGATGTGCTTCCTCTATGCCTTGTGATGTGGTATGGCGAGAGACGTGATTCCTCTACGCCTTTGGGTAGCGTTATGGCCTTGTTTCCTGGAGTGATGATTCCTCCATGTTTATACTTGAGGTTATAGATTGTTATAGGTTGTGATCTTTTGAACGGAGATGTGATACCTCCGATAGAAAGAGTGAGAGTTATACCTCGGCGTATGGGTCCGAGAGGATTTGGGAATTGTTCAAGTTTCGGGACGAAACTTTTCTTTAAGGGGTGTGTGATGTAATAGCTAGGATTTCCGAATTCTAATTAATATTCATTAACTTAATCGTTGATAGTAATTGACACATAACTCGCGAAGATTTCGCAAGTGATGAGTAAGAGTCCCACCATTATGTTCCTGGCGTAATTTTGGACGTTTGGGGAAATTTTGACTTTTTCCCCCGGGTAATTATTTTTGCCCTCCGGTATTATTTGGAGCATTTGGGAGCTCCAATTAATAAAAATGCAGTTGAGAGAAATGATCAGGACATCGGATATGTTCTAGATATGAAATAACATGGAGAGGCCAAACGGCCAAAAGAGTCGCTATTTCGTTTCTTAACGGCTAAGAAAGACGGCCTAGGATTACACGTTTTCCGAGGCAGTTGTGGAATAATTATCCCTACAATATTCCAGATTTAATGTTCCAATCTCGAGAAGTTTGGAGAAAGAGGTTCGACCCGCCTTTGGATCGGTTAAAGGATAATTATCGACTTTACTAAAGGATAATTATCGTGTACACTATAAATAGCGGAAAATCCTTTATTAGTTCATTTCCTTTCACGTTTGCTCGTAAAAGCTCTGATTTCTCTCAACCTTCAAACTCAGATCTACTCTCCGTTTCTAATCCGATTTCAATTCCGTTTGAGTTTCTGGATTCCTCTCTTCATTCTCTTCATAACGGTACCGAGTTTTTGCATTTCCGAGTATATGGAGGGCTGGTCGAGCATATATGTCACCAGGACGGTTCCGTCGCTCAGATTCCGATGAATTTGATGTTGTCCATGCGTAGCCTGCGTCGTTGTGATTCCGAATCTTCTTTCAGATCGTCAATCGGGTTAGTAACGAATAAGTTATGATTTTATTCGTTTTCCGTACTGCGATTTGGCCTAAATTGACTTTAGGCTTGTCAAATAGGACAATTAGAAATTCCATTATGGTCGTTATATTATTCTAGTGATTATGGATAGTTTGTTTGATGAAATCTGATGACAGGGGGTTTAGAAATTGCCTGCGGGCAAAACGTTATTATGGCAAAATCTAATTAATTAATTAAATGTTAATTAATTAAATTAGGATTAAAATGGAGATTGAGGAATGTTGATTAGATACTACCTTGAGATTTGAGGAATTGTGAGTTATGCTGAGATATTGAGGTTAAGTTGGTTGTGAGGCTCATAGATTGAGTATGATCTTTATGGATCCCTTTGGGTCTAGGTGTGACCCCTTAGATGAATAGAGGTTGATATATCTCTTTATGCCTTGTTTATAGGCCTTGTTGTCCCTCCAGTGTAGAGGTGATCGTGGTTGAGTTTGTACGAGGTTGAGGTAAGTCCGTAGGACTTACTTAGCTACCATCCCTATATTGGGTGTTTGCATGAGTGGTGTGTGCTTTATATGTTTGCTATGATAGCATGAGTTGTCGTTTTTATCGACCTATGTTCTATTGACTGCCCCACTGCGTGGCTGTGATAACCTTTCCCTTTCATCCCGCCGTGGAGTCTGGGAGGTTCTCTGATGTCGGGCCAGACTGGTTTACAGGAAGGGCGCAATCCACTCCCATAGGGTACACGGATTGTGTGACCGATACTCGTACAGCTGGACATTGTACTCGGAGGCGGGGATGTATCGGTCCTCGTGTCACATACTTTCATCTATCTATATATATATATATGGTTTTTGAGTGAATGGTCATTATATAAAGATAATAAATGGGTAAATGTGTGATAGCATGCTGATGTGTTTATCTTTCATGATTGTGCTTGTGCTTATGCATTACCTCATATATGTATGGTTAGCTAACGGTTTCATACCGTGTTGTAGATGTTTACAGGTTAGGCGCTACTGGGTGATCTGACAGGGTGACAGGCCGAGGACTCTCGTACATTAGGTGGTTGGTTTGGGGTTGTTGTGTTTCCCCTCCTGCATGAGGATGATCTTTAGTACCTCCTATGTGAGGATGTCGTTTTATATACTCGGCTATGTTGCTGTTTACTTTGGGTCGTACAATTTATACTGTTTTATGTATTTGTTTTATATCTGTCAGTGCCATGTTGTAAGGTCCAGTGAACTTGTTGTCAGGCTAGGGTCAGGATCCATTGTGAGATCCTAGCCCAATGTGACATCCCGAGTCCCGCGGATTTGGGGTGTTACACGCTGGGGGTTTCTTTCGGGACTAGTCCATACGTGGTTTGTAGTGATGCTACCAATGGAAGTCAGCTAGACCTACACCAGTTGGATAAGGAACGGAGGCGAGAACTAATAATAATTCTCGTGCCACAACTTAAATTGAATAATGTGAATCACTTAAATAATAGATAATAAACGGTTGAGTGCCAGCATGATGTTTGTTTATTTTGTTTCTGCTTGTGTTTGTGCTGTTATCATTTTGCTTATATTTGGATAGTTAGC
The DNA here is from genome assembly GCA_033239045.1 of Fagopyrum esculentum. Lineage (NCBI taxonomy): Eukaryota > Viridiplantae > Streptophyta > Magnoliopsida > Caryophyllales > Polygonaceae > Fagopyrum > Fagopyrum esculentum. Next base: position 143,429,820 of record BSUD01000005.1, read on the forward strand.
TAACGGTTTATCCGTGTTGTAGATCTGTAGAGATAGACAGTTACAGAGAGATCCGGAACGGATGGTCAGCCGGGTCCACGTACTCATTAGATGGGGACGGGGGAGTCTTCCATACGCCATGCATGTTATGTATCTTTATATATGTTTGTAAGGCTGTCACATGTGTACGTTCATACCATTAAAAATATTATGTTTTTAGAAACTGTTTTAAATACATTTGTGCCTTGTTGTAAGATCCAAGTAATGTTGTTGTTAAACCAAGGTCGGGACCCATTGTGAGGTCCTAACCAGTAGCTCCCCGAGTTCCGAGAATTTGGGGTGTTACAGCCTAGTTACTAAAATTGCCCTATAATATTTATAAATTTAATTTGTAGTTTTAATTATAATATTATTTTTAAAAAAATAATGCTATTTTTGTAGTTTTTATTTGTATAATTTGCCAATCATTATAGATACTAGGTCAAGGCCGCGCGCGTTGCGCACGGTTATAATAATAAGATGATTATACATCTATATTTCATGAAGAAAATTAATAATTAGTTGTATTGTGAGAGTGGTCTTTGAATAGGTGATGCTCTACCTTATATTTTTAATATCATTACCCAATCAATAAATATGCCTCATACCATTAGAACTTGTGTTTTGAAGATAATGGTGCAAGATTGTCTGAAAATTTTTTATTAGGTTATTAAGTTCACATTTAATGTGTAAAAAATTGTCTCATATCCATCCAAGTCGGCCTCTCGCTCACACTAGCACGGCGAGAGGAAGAAGCACCGGAATGTCTAGAAGGGCGAGGAGACTGTCTAGGTAAATCCGGGAAGGCATCTGGCTGATCCGGAAAGGTGCCGAAATCATGCTCATCACCTCCTCCTCCCATCTCCTCTTCAACATCTGCAATTGGAGGCTCATCCGGGACGTACGGAGGTGATGGTAGTCTATTCGCATGCATAGCAGCGAATGTATCCTTCCAATTATGGCGCCCGGCCATAGTGGAATACTCTAAAACTACGACTACGCGTCTCGTAGGCGTAGTAGATCGACGACTACTACGCCTACGAGACGCGTAGTCGTACAAAACTCTCCTAGAGATTTTGAGTATCTTCTACGGTTACGAGAGGCGTAGTCGGGTACTGGGTACGAATAGCATGTTTATATGAGTACAAATAGAACGAACCGTTAAGGTGTATCCAATGGTAAAGATTTGCAACTTAGCATTACAAAGTCAGCTATTCATGTCGATTGAAGATCCCAAGCTTGTCGAAGAGCTCATGCATTCAATGGAGATTATAATTCTAGGGATTATATCTTTGCCGATAAACTTACCAGGAACTCAAATGAAAAAATCACTCAAAGCAGCAGCTTCGTTGAAGCTGAAGATACAGAAGAGTGTAAGGCACCAAAGGACGTTATCAATGGCGGAGTCTTCTACTCAAAGTACTAAAACCCTAATTTCATATTTCCTCAAGGTGTCTGAAAACGACGTCGTTGTGGCTAGTAGCATTCTGGGATTGCTTGTTGCTGGCTATGATCCAATCACTTCCACTATATATTTGATGTTCAAAGTTATGTCTGATTATCCACATGTTTATAGCAGAATATATCAAGGTAATTTGATATTATATCTTTTTGGCTTTAGGGTTAGGGTAATTTTTCTTATTATTTAAATTAATTCTTTTGAAAACTACAAAAATGTGTGATTAAAAACATGTTTTTGTAATTTTTTAAAAAGATTATCTTATAAAAATTTAGGTATGAGTAATTTTCCATATTTTTTCGGTGAGTAGTAATTTGTTTTAGATAAGTTGAAGGCATAAACTATTTTAAAGTTTCATGGTAATTTCTAAATTTATAATAAAAAATACAGTATATAAAATTTATTATACGTAGAAAGTTTTAATGGTTTATTCTTAAATGCCAAATGATTTCAATATATTATATCTTGGTTTGATAAAATGTCATGTGTGATATATAGATACATGGAAATCGATCTGTACTAGCTTAATATATACAAAGTCTTTAGTAAAATAACTTTATTGAAACAATTTGGTTCATTAGTCTTTTTCTAGTTTTGTGTTTAGTAAATGTACCCCTTAAGAGAAGAGTGTGTAGTGTTTGAAAATAAATACAAAAGGTTGGGGTACATTTACTTAATTGAAATATTAAAAAGCCTAGTTACTACTCTAGTTTTTCAAAAAAGCCATGTAATACCCGGAAATTTAATTTCCGGTAAATCCCGAGTCAACATAAATCTTGTCATTTTATGTGAAGAGTTAATCACATAAAATATTCTTTTCCCAACTTCTATGATTTTATGTGAAACTTAATTATATATAATCATTCCTAAAACACCTTGCAAGTCTTATAGTAATTGAACCATTTGACAAACCCATGACTAAGTTATGACAAGGTCATCCGGGCCCATTTCGAAGCGGAGTTTGGCCTTTGAAAACCCTACCATCCGGGCCCGATAAGGAGCTGTTACAGGCCAGCCCATGCTCTCTCCCTCTCTCACGTAAACCCTAAGAACAGCTCTCTTTCTTCTCTCGCTGTCACGTACCAGCGTCCGCCTCCTCCTTCACTCCAGGCTGCTTCGCTCCGTCTTCTCCCTCGACTCCTTCAGACTCGACAGAAGCCGCCTCATCACCTTCCTCAAACTCCTCTCCTTTCTCGCACGCCTCTCCTCCTCTCTCCAGAAGCACCGGAAGCCTAACCCCGAATTCTCGTCTGTGGAACCGTCGCTGCTTCTCCCTCGTCGGACGAACCACCACCACCAAGACCGACGCAACAACCTCCTTCTGTAAATGCAGGAGCCGCTTTCTGTAAGCAACAGCAGGCCGAGGCAAACTAGTTCAGCGCAGCAGTAGCCCGACGGAGTCCAATCTTCGACAACCAACAGTCCAACGCAACAGCCCTTGAACAACCAGCGGGACACCCAGGAGCATACCTGGACCCTCTGCACGCCTCCAGCGGGTACGAGACAAGAGTAGGCTGATTGCTAACCGCTGCAAACGAAGAACCGGTAAGCTCTACTCCTGCTGTTCCCTGCACTCCCCTTGTAATTGGACAGTAACCATGTATTCCCTTCAATCTAAACAGCAGCTGTAACGTCTGCTGCTTCTGAGGTCACGCCGGACTCGTCTTTGGGAGATCAGCAGCAATCGGCTCCTTCACTGCTGTGGGTAAGTAGACTTGACAGTTAATCCTAGTACATTGATGTTGTGTAGGAGGTATTGGTTGAGTTTGATGAATAAGGATGAGGGTAATGTAGTTGTGGCTAAGCTGGACATAGAATAGGCTGGGTTATGTACTAAGGATCTCTAAGTAGCAATAAGGGAAACATATGGTGACAAGGAGAATCAGAATTTACCTTCTGCACACCTTATGTTCCAACCTTGACATGCAGTTTTCTGAATTTTCATGAAGTGACGAACAGTCATCTTCGGGTCCAGATTTGGGTATGTTAGACACCTCCTTTCTTGCTGATTTTCGGATATGTTGTAGTCAGTGTTGCATAGTATATCATACTAAAATTTGGGAACAATCGGATTTACGGTGTGAGAGTTATAGTACCCCGAAGTTGGCTATTCATGCAGTTTTTCGTTTAGAATGCTGAGTTGAGGAAACTTGCTTGAGATGCAGTTTTGTGGAATAAATTTGGAGGGGTTATTGACTTCTGTTAGACTTGAATTTTTGACACGTTATAGTTGATATAGTATAGTAGATCATACAAAAATTTCAGAGGAATCCATGTTATGGTTTGAGAGATATGAGGTTTCAAAGTTCAGTTTTATAAATGTGCTGAGTTGAGAAAAACAGCATGGGATGCTGTTTTGTGAGATAGTTTAGAATAGGCTTTTGATCTCTGTTAGGCTTGAATTTTTGATATGATACAGTTGACATCTTTTTGTAGATCATATTAAAATTTGGGAAGAATCGAAGTTACGGTTTGAGAGTTATTGTGTTTCAAAGTTGACGTTTTTATATATGTGCTGAGTGTTGGGGAAAACAGCAAGTGATGCTGTTTTGTGAGATGATTTTGAATAAGCTCTTGATATCCTTTCCGGCTGAATTTTGGATATATTATAGGTAAGATTTTATAGTAGAACATATCAAAATTTGGGATAAATCCAGTGAGTGGTTTAGGAGTTATGATTTTTCAAAGTGTACTCAGATTTTGGCTAAGTATAGAATTTGTAAAGGGAGTAGTCAACTTTAGGAATTTTTATAAAACTGTTGAATGAACAGTTTGGAGAAATTCTTTCTCCTAAAGTTAGATAGGACATCATAGATAATTTAGGGATTTAAGTCGGAATTTTTAGAAGCGGTTACGAATTTTATATTTGGAATCGAAGTTAGACCTTGACGATTTCCCGGAAAATAGAAACATAGGAAAATGTTAGCTTGGAACCAAACGAAGCTTTGGGAGTTAGAATATGTTTTTAGAATCTCAAATAGGAGTTTAGACATGAATTTTAGAATTTTCGGGAATTTCGGGACCAAGGGTAAAATGGTCATTTTACCCTAAATTAATACTGCAACTAGTTATGTCTTAATACATTATTCTATTTTAGAAGTCTTAGACTTCTAACTACGTAGGAGTGTGCTAATGCACTTATCTCCTTTGACAGGCAACTGAGTTGCTACAGTTACAGAGCGAGTTGGTTTACAGAGAGTCGAGCTTTATATCAGGTAAGTCCTTTGGGCTTACTTAGCTGACTGCTAAATATGAGAATAAATGATGATGGTGGTGTGTGATTGAAATGTTAGAGAGATAGGTTGTGATATATAATTACCGACCTATATTTTGGCCTAAGAGTAACGGGCGGTGGCATTCTGCTCAGTAGCTCGCGGGGCGCTGGGGGTTTCTTTCGGGACTAGTCCATACGTGGTTTGTAGTGATGCTACCAATGGAAGTCAGCTAGACCTACACCAGTTGGATAAGGAACGGAGGCGAGAACTAATAATAATTCTCGTGCCACAACTTAAATTGAATAATGTGAATCACTTAAATAATAGATAATAAACGGTTGAGTGCCAGCATGATGTTTGTTCATTTTGTTTCTGCTTGTGTTTGTGCTGTTATCATTTTGCTTATATTTGGATAGTTAGCTAACGGTTTATCCGTGTTGTAGATCTGTAGAGATAGACAGTTGCAGAGAGATCCGGAACGGATGGTCAGCCGGGTCCACGTACTCATTAGATGGGGACGGGGGAGTCTTCCATACGCCATGCATGTTATGTATCTTTATATATGTTTGTAAGGCTGTCACATGTGTACGTTCATACCATTAAAAATATTATGTTTTTAGAAACTGTTTTAAATACATTTGTGCCTTGTTGTAAGATCCAAGTAATGTTGTTGTTAAACCAAGGTCGGGACCCATTGTGAGGTCCTAACCAGTAGCTCCCCGAGTTCCGAGAATTTGGGGTGTTACAACATGGTATCAGAGCAGGTTGGCAACAATGGCACTTGAAATCTTCTAAAAGACCGAATGTATAAATTAACTAGAACCCGAAAGGGGTCTAAGATTTTCAAAACTGTGACGCCCCGTTTATTCGGGTGCATTCCGACGTTGTCTTTCCCCTTCCCTCGATTCGCTATAGCTCGAGTTCTTATATAAAGTATATATATATATATAT
>BSUD01000005.1:143435553-143457405 GCA_033239045.1 Fagopyrum esculentum
ATAATTATCCTTTTACCGATCCGAAAGCGGTTTAAGCCCCCTTCTCCAAACTTCTCGAAATTGGAATAATAAATCTGGAATATTGTATGGATAATTATTCCGCAATTGTTTCGAAAAACGCGTATTCCTAAGCCGTCTTTCTTAGCCGCTAAGAAACGAAATAGCGACTCTTTTAGCCATTTTGCCTTTTCATGTTTTTTCATATCTAGGACATGTCCGATGTCCTGATCATTTCTCTCAACTGCATTTTTATTAATTGAAGCTCCCAAATGCTCCAAATAATACCGGGGTGTAATATCATCTAGGAGCTGGTTACCTCGAGAGGTATCTCGTGTTAAAACGGATTTAATTTCCTAAATTACTCGATTAGGTCATCTTCGATTTTTGACTGTTACAAATATCTCCCACTTTAAGAAATTTCGTCCCGAAATTTAAGAAAGGACGTAGAACCAAACTCGTAGATGTATCAAAAGGATACACAACCGGATCACAATTTCTTGAGGTTTTTACTCAAAAAGATAGGGGTATCTAGCTCTCATATCTCGCTCGGTCTCCCATGTAGCCTCTCGAACAGAATGATGTCCCCATCTGACCTTCACCATCGGAATCTCCTTGTTCCTCAATCTTCGAACCTGCCTGCCTAAAACCTCAACTGGTTCTTCTGGGTAGGACAAGTTCTCAGATACTTCTATCTCAGGTTCGGGAATGATATGACTCGGATCTGACCTATACCTCCGTAGCACCGATACATGGAAGACGTCATGCAATCTTGATAACTCAGGTGGTAACGCCAATCTATACGCAAGGGGTCCGATCTTCTCTAAGATCTCATATGGACCAATGTATCTCGGTGCTAACTTCCCATGCCTACCAAATCTCATAACTCCCCTCCAAGGAGATACCTTCAAAAACACTCTATTGCCTATCTCATATGTCATCTCTCGTCTATGGCGATCAAAGTAGCTCTTTTGACGATCTTGTGCTGCCTTCAAGCATTGCTTTACTACTTGTACTTTCCCTATTGTCTGTTGTACAAGTTCAGGACCCTCTATCTGTCGCATGCCCTCAAAATCCCAACATACAGGTGTGCGACACTTCCTTCCATACAAGGCCTCGTAAGGGGCCATACCAATACTTGAATGGAAACTGTTATTATACGCAAATTCGAGCAATGGCAGGTTAGAATCCCAGTTACCTTTAAGCTCCAAAACACAAGATCTCAACATCTCCTCTAAGGTCTGAATCGTTCTCTCTGGCGATGTAAACCTCGGATCTCTATCAGATACAATCGATACAGGGACTCCGTGCAGTCGAACAATCTCTCTCACATACAACTCTGCCAGCTCATCCAAGGAGTTATCTTGTCTCATCGGTAAGAAGTGGGCAGATTTCGTCAATCTGTCTACAATCACCCATACCGTGTCATTCTTTCTGAAAGTCCTAGGAAGTCCAACCACAAAATCCATTGTAATCCGCTCCCACTTCCACTCAGGAACTGATAAAGATTGTAATTTTCCTGCTGGTGCTTGGTGTTCAGCTTTCACTTGCTGGCACACTAGACATCGAGCTACAAAATCAGCTACCTCTCGTCTCATCCTGGGCCACCAATAGATCTTCCTCAGGTCATTAAACATCTTCGTACTCCCAGGATGCATGGAATACCTCGAGGAGTGTGCCTCTTCAAGTAGCTTCTTCTTTAACTCCTCAATGTTGGGCACGCATATCCGTGTACCTCTGTATAACACTCCCTGATCAGACAACTGGAAGTGTGTAGTGGTAGCATCTCCCACTTTAGCTTTCAACTTCTTCAGTGTAGCATCCTCATCTTGTCTAGTTGAAATCTCATCGAGAATCAACGGTCTAACCTGAATGTTCGCTATCAACTCGGATCCTCTTACATCCATCTCTACTCTCATAACTCTGAGAGCTAATAGATGCTCAACTTTGTAGTTGACCTTACCACCTTGGTCACTGCTTTTTCTGCTTAGAGCGTCAGCTACCACATTCGCCTTTCCTGGATGGTACTCTATAGTGCAATCATAATCCTTGAGTAACTCCATCCATCTTCTCTGCCTCAGATTCAGATCCCTTTGAGTGGGAATATACTTCAGGCTTTTATGGTCGGTAAACACCGGAAATGTATCACCATAAAGATAGTGCCTCCAGGTCTTAAGAGCATGAACTATAGCAGCAAGCTCTAGGTCGTGTGTAGGGTAGTTCTGCTCATGAGGTCTCAACTGTCTAGATGTATAAGCTATTACCTTCCCTTCCTGCATTAGAACTCCTCCTAAGCCACTCCCAGATGCGTCGGTGTAAACCACAAAGTTACCCTTATCTGAGGGTACAACCAGAATAGGGAACGTAGTCAATCTTTTCTTAAGTTCTTCAAACCTCTCTTGACAACTGTTGTCCTATACAAACTGCTGATTCTTCTTTAGCAAGTTAGTCAATAGGCACGTGATAACCGAGAAGTTCTTTACAAACCTCTTGTAATAACCCGCAAGTCCTAAGAAGCTGCGAATCTCCGTAATGCTCTTCGGAATTTCCAATTCTGTAATAGCCTTGATCTTGGATGGATCAGGTTGTATACCATCTCGTGATATCACATGCCCTAGAAAGGCAATCTGATCCGTCCAAAACTCGCACTTGCTGAACTTCGCGTACAATTGTCTCTCCCTCAGAATCCCTAAGATACGTCTCAAATGTTCTCTATGAGTATCTGCATCTCGGGAATATATCAAGATATCATCAATGAAGACCACGACAAACTGATCTAGATAAGGTTGGAAGATCGAGTTCATCAACGCCATGAATGCTGCAGGTGCATTCGTCAACCCAAAAGGCATAACTGTAAACTCATAGTGTCCATACCGAGTACGAAAAGCTGTCTTCGGTATTGAATTCTCTGCTATCCTCAACTACCAGTATCCCGATCGAAGGTCAATCTTTGAAAATATTGTAGCACCCCTTAACTGATCAAGCAAGTCCTCTATCCTCGGTAAGGGATACTTGTTCTTGATTGTGATTTTGTTCAACTGACGGTAGTCTATGCACAATCGTAAACTACCATCTTTCTTCTTCACAAAAAGCACTGGTGCAACCCAAGGAGAAATACACGGGCGTATAAAACCTTTCTCGAGTAACTCCTCTAGTTGTTTCTTTAACTCCTTCAGCTCCAACGGAGCCATCCTGTAAGGAGCAATTGATATAGGTGTTGCACCTGGTAATGCTTCAATCTCGAAGTCTACCTCTCTACTCGGAGGTAAACTAGGTAAATCATCAAGGAAAACGTCAGGAAATTCTCTGACAACATCCACCTTAGATACTCCGGGACAAACAATCGTAGAATCTGACACACTAGCCAGATAAGCTTGACACCCTTCTCGAAGTAATCCAAAAGTTTTCACTGTAGATATGAGGCAAGTAGGAATCATATTCCTCTCACATGCCAGAATCACCTCTCTCACCCCATCTACCTCCATGGTGACTTCCTTTGTATAACAATCAATCAATGCTCTATGAGTGGATAACAATCCATACTTAATATCACATCAAACTCTCTCAAGAAATCATCCAATGTCAGCATAGGTGGTATACTACGGCAATTAGAGACCATGTCCCGTCAATTTCTAGTTGCTTCCTCAAGCAAGGATATAACATATTGTACCCATCTCTCAGTAGCGCAGATAACTCCATCTAGAATGGACTCAGTGTTCCTCAACCACTCCTCCACTACCAATGGATCAGTGGTCCCCTCAAACAGCTTTACCCCTTGGCGGTGAATCTTCCCGAGATTCTTGTCCGTTTCTACTAGAATAATACCCGCTTGAGACACTGTTGTGTCTGTGGTGGTATAACTTCTCTCAAATATATCACTAAATCAGATATACCAGCCATATTCGATGGTGGTAGTGATATTGGCTAAATTGGCACCTTAGGGTGCTCCTGATCATTTCTACCCTGAGCATGTACACACTCAGTCGACCCTTTGGTTGTGCTCCGCCATCTAAAAGAAAAAGAAACTTTCAAAAGCTTTTCAGAAAACTTCCCACAACCCAAGCCAAGGAATCATATCCCTGCTCTGATACCAACCAAATGTGACACACCTATTTCATTTCTAGTTGATTACCAAATGTGACACACCTATTTCATTTCTAGTTATTACCAATTAATTAACCCTGTTTAAAACAATAACCGGAAAAGCGGAAAACTTAAATTTTTAAAACTTTATCTTACAACAATATTCACAATATATATATACATACTAACATACGTCATAAACTCCGTTTAACCAAAACACAACTGTTTTAAAACCATGCAAAACATCCTAGGCGGTAGCATCCCATAACAGCCCACCTGATATGATCTCAAATCCAGGTGTTGGGTCCAATGTCCTTTCCTTGATCAGGCCGAGTCTGAGTAGCTGAAAAATATGTGGATATAACAACAATGAGCCACACGCTCAGTAAGGGTATACAAATCGCACTCTCCCAATATATATAAGTATCTAATATCCCGTCCCCAAAGGACACTCCATACCCTTCCTCACATTTCCAAGCACACATACATATACACATTCACATATCATTCCACAACCATTCATATCACATTTCACATAAACATTCAAGCATGTTATCACACATCACATATAATTCCACAACCATTCATATCACATTTCACATAAACATTCAAGCATGTTATCACACATCACGTATAAACTTATCATCTCATATAAGCATCTCATATCATACCATCACATAATAATAATCATAACATAACATATAACATGCTAGACTCGAGCGCATCGATGCATAGGTGATAATTAACTAACTAGCTCCAACTGATCGTACGATATATTTTCTCATTGCTTTCGTATTTCTTTCTTTCTTTCTTTCTTTTTTCTTTCGGTTGGCCAACCCGATAGCGTCATAGGCCCCCTGTAGATCAGGTAGCGACCTCAGCCATCTGTCCTAAGACCCCCTGTAGATCAGGTCGCGATCTTGGACTATTTTTCTTATCTTGAGGCCCCCTGTAGATCAGGTAGCGACCCCTGGCTGTTTTTCTTTTCTCGAGGCCCCCTGTAGATCAGGTAGCGACCTCTGAGGCCCCCTGTAGATCAGGTAGCGACCTCGTCCCCCGAAAACCCGTGCGGGACCCAGTTGGGCTAATTAATCAATTACCATCCTATATTATCACTTTCACATCATAACTCAATTTCATGCTTTCATCATATTCTTTCATCATATTCTTTCCATTATCATCTCATGTACCTCATGCATGCATTCATAAATCATCTCAAGTCATCATCATCCTCATTTCACTCATATACATATAAGCATGCATACAACCATAACAAACAGATATATACACACAAGCATGCATAAAATCATAGCATATTAAATACATAACATATATTAAGCAAGTGTAATTCATATACACTTACCTCGCAGGTAAGAACAATAAAACCTCGCAAACCAACTATTGAGTCCGTTTCCCACTCGGACTATCCTCCTTTATCGTGCTTGGATACGCTCACAAAGAACTAAGTTATAGTTAACCAAAACCTTCAACAACACCTGTTGAGAATATCATATTCCTTGTATTAAATTTCTCGCTTCAAACACCAGTTAAATTCATTCCTTTGAATTTAATTAGCTTATAGCATTTTCTAAAATTCCCAATTTAATTAATTAACCTTTAATTAATTAATTAAATTTCGCCAGAACAACGTTTTGCCCGCAGGCAATTTCTGAACCCACCTGTCATCAAATCTCATCAAACAAACAGCCCATAATCACCAGAATAAAGTAACGAGCATAATGGAATTTTCAATTATCCATTTTGGCAAGCCTAAGGTCAATTTAGGCTAAATCGCAATACGAAAAACGAATAAATTCATAACTTATTCGTTACTAACCCGATTGACGATCCGAAAGAAGATTCGGAATCACAACGACGCAGGCTACGCTCGGACACCATCAAATTCACCGGAATCTGAGCGACGGAACCTCCCTAGTATCATATATGCTCGACCAGACCTCCCCTTGCTCGGAAATGTAGAAACTCGGTACCAAAATGAAGAGAATGAAGAGAGGAATCCAAAAACTCAAACGGATTTGAAATCGGATTAGAAACGAAGAGTAGATCTGAGTTTGAAGGTTGAGAGAAATCAGAGCTTTTACGAGGAAACGTGAAAGAAAATGAATTAATAAACGATATTTCAGCTATTTATAGCGAAGACGATAATTATCCTTTAGCGGAGTCGATAATTATCCTTTTACCGATCCGAAAGCGGTTTAAGCCCCCTTCTCCAAACTTCTCGAAATTGGAATAATAAATCTGGAATATTGTATGGATAATTATTCCGCAATTGTTTCGAAAAACGCGTATTCCTAAGCCGTCTTTCTTAGCCGCTAAGAAACGAAATAGCGACTCTTTTAGCCATTTTGCCTTTTCATGTTTTTTCATATCTAGGACATGTCCGATGTCCTGATCATTTCTCTCAACTGCATTTTTATTAATTGAAGCTCCCAAATGCTCCAAATAATACCGGGGTGTAATATCATCTAGGAGCTGGTTACCTCGAGAGGTATCTCGTGTTAAAACGGATTTAATTTCCTAAATTACTCGATTAGGTCATCTTCGATTTTTGACTGTTACAAATATCTCCCACTTTAAGAAATTTCGTCCCGAAATTTAAGAAAGGACGTAGAACCAAACTCGTAGATGTATCAAAAGGATACACAACCGGATCACAATTTCTTGAGGTTTTTACTCAAAAAGATAGGGGTATCTAGCTCTCATATCTCGCTCGGTCTCCCATGTAGCCTCTCGAACAGAATGATGTCCCCATCTGACCTTCACCATCGGAATCTCCTTGTTCCTCAATCTTCGAACCTGCCTGCCTAAAACCTCAACTGGTTCTTCTGGGTAGGACAAGTTCTCAGATACTTCTATCTCAGGTTCGGGAATGATATGACTCGGATCTGACCTATACCTCCGTAGCACCGATACATGGAAGACGTCATGCAATCTTGATAACTCAGGTGGTAACGCCAATCTATACGCAAGGGGTCCGATCTTCTCTAAGATCTCATATGGACCAATGTATCTCGGTGCTAACTTCCCATGCCTACCAAATCTCATAACTCCCCTCCAAGGAGATACCTTCAAAAACACTCTATTGCCTATCTCATATGTCATCTCTCGTCTATGGCGATCAAAGTAGCTCTTTTGACGATCTTGTGCTGCCTTCAAGCATTGCTTTACTACTTGTACTTTCCCTATTGTCTGTTGTACAAGTTCAGGACCCTCTATCTGTCGCATGCCCTCAAAATCCCAACATACAGGTGTGCGACACTTCCTTCCATACAAGGCCTCGTAAGGGGCCATACCAATACTTGAATGGAAACTGTTATTATACGCAAATTCGAGCAATGGCAGGTTAGAATCCCAGTTACCTTTAAGCTCCAAAACACAAGATCTCAACATCTCCTCTAAGGTCTGAATCGTTCTCTCTGATTGTTCGTCTGTCTGAGGATGAAATGCCGTACTGAAATGCAATCTTGTACCTAAGGCAGTTTGCAGACTTCCCCAGAAATGCGATGTAAACCTCGGATCTCTATCAGATACAATCGATACAGGGACTCCGTGCAGTCGAACAATCTCTCTCACATACAACTCTGCCAGCTCATCCAAGGAGTTATCTTGTCTCATCGGTAAGAAGTGGGCAGATTTCGTCAATCTGTCTACAATCACCCATACCGTGTCATTCTTTCTGAAAGTCCTAGGAAGTCCAACCACAAAATCCATTGTAATCCGCTCCCACTTCCACTCAGGAACTGATAAAGATTGTAATTTTCCTGCTGGTGCTTGGTGTTCAGCTTTCACTTGCTGGCACACTAGACATCGAGCTACAAAATCAGCTACCTCTCGTCTCATCCTGGGCCACCAATAGATCTTCCTCAGGTCATTAAACATCTTCGTACTCCCAGGATGCATGGAATACCTCGAGGAGTGTGCCTCTTCAAGTAGCTTCTTCTTTAACTCCTCAATGTTGGGCACGCATATCCGTGTACCTCTGTATAACACTCCCTGATCAGACAACTGGAAGTGTGTAGTGGTAGCATCTCCCACTTTAGCTTTCAACTTCTTCAGTGTAGCATCCTCATCTTGTCTAGTTGAAATCTCATCGAGAATCAACGGTCTAACCTGAATGTTCGCTATCAACTCGGATCCTCTTACATCCATCTCTACTCTCATAACTCTGAGAGCTAATAGATGCTCAACTTTGTAGTTGACCTTACCACCTTGGTCACTGCTTTTTCTGCTTAGAGCGTCAGCTACCACATTCGCCTTTCCTGGATGGTACTCTATAGTGCAATCATAATCCTTGAGTAACTCCATCCATCTTCTCTGCCTCAGATTCAGATCCCTTTGAGTGGGAATATACTTCAGGCTTTTATGGTCGGTAAACACCGGAAATGTATCACCATAAAGATAGTGCCTCCAGGTCTTAAGAGCATGAACTATAGCAGCAAGCTCTAGGTCGTGTGTAGGGTAGTTCTGCTCATGAGGTCTCAACTGTCTAGATGTATAAGCTATTACCTTCCCTTCCTGCATTAGAACTCCTCCTAAGCCACTCCCAGATGCGTCGGTGTAAACCACAAAGTTACCCTTATCTGAGGGTACAACCAGAATAGGGAACGTAGTCAATCTTTTCTTAAGTTCTTCAAACCTCTCTTGACAACTGTTGTCCTATACAAACTGCTGATTCTTCTTTAGCAAGTTAGTCAATAGGCACGTGATAACCGAGAAGTTCTTTACAAACCTCTTGTAATAACCCGCAAGTCCTAAGAAGCTGTGAATCTCCGTAATGCTCTTCGGAATTTCCCATTCTGTAATAGCCTTGATCTTGGATGGATCAGGTTGTATACCATCTCGTGATATCACATGCCCTAGAAAGGCAATCTGATATGTCCAAAACTCGCACTTGCTAACTTTGCGTACAACTGTCTCTCCCTCAGAATCCCCAAGATATGTCTCAAAATGCTCTCTATGAGCATCCACGTCTCGGGAATATATCAAGATATCATCAATGAAGACCACGACGAACTGATCTAGATAAGGTTGAAAGATCGAGTTCATCAACGCCATGAATGCTGCAGGTGCATTCGTCAACCCAAAAGGCATAACTGTAAACTCATAGTGTCCATACCGAGTACGAAAAGCTATCTTCGGTATTGAATTCTCTGCTATCCTCAACTGTCAGTATTCCGATCGAAGGTCAATCTTTGAAAATATTGTAGCACCCCTTAACTGATCAAGCAAGTCCTCTATCCTCGGTAAGGGATACTTGTTCTTGATTGTGATTTTGTTCAACTGACGGTAGTCTATGCACAATCGTAAACTACCATCTTTCTTCTTCACAAAAAGCACTGGTGCAACCCAAGGAGAAATACACGGGCGTATAAAACCTTTCTCGAGTAACTCCTCTAGTTGTTTCTTTAACTCCTTCAGCTCCAACGGAGCCATCCTGTAAGGAGCAATTGATATAGGTGTTGCACCTGGTAATGCTTCAATCTCGAAGTCTACCTCTCTACTCGGAGGTAAACTAGGTAAATCATCAAGGAAAACGTCAGGAAATTCTCTGACAACATCCACCTTAGATACTCCGGGACAAACAATCGTAGAATCTGACACACTAGCCAGATAAGCTTGACACCCTTCTCGAAGTAATCCAAAAGTTTTCACTGTAGATATGAGGCAAGTAGGAATCATATTCCTCTCACATGCCAGAATCACCTCTCTCACCCCATCTACCTCCATGGTGACTTCCTTTGTATAACAATCAATCAATGCTCTATGAGTGGATAACAATCCATACTTAATATCACATCAAACTCTCTCAAGAAATCATCCAATGTCAGCATAGGTGGTATACTACGGCAATTAGAGACCATGTCCCGTCAATTTCTAGTTGCTTCCTCAAGCAAGGATATAACATATTGTACCCATCTCTCAGTAGCGCAGATAACTCCATCTAGAATGGACTCAGTGTTCCTCAACCACTCCTCCACTACCAATGGATCAGTGGTCCCCTCAAACAGCTTTACCCCTTGGCGGTGAATCTTCCCGAGATTCTTGTCCGTTTCTACTAGAATAATACCCGCTTGAGACACTGTTGTGTCTGTGGTGGTATAACTTCTCTCAAATATATCACTAAATCAGATATACCAGCCATATTCGATGGTGGTAGTGATATTGGCTAAATTGGCACCTTAGGGTGCTCCTGATCATTTCTACCCTGAGCATGTACACACTCAGTCGACCCTTTGGTTGTGCTCCGCCATCTAAAAGAAAAAGAAACTTTCAAAAGCTTTTCAGAAAACTTCCCACAACCCAAGCCAAGGAATCATATCCCTGCTCTGATACCAACCAAATGTGACACACCTATTTCATTTCTAGTTGATTACCAAATGTGACACACCTATTTCATTTCTAGTTATTACCAATTAATTAACCCTGTTTAAAACAATAACCGGAAAAGCGGAAAACTTAAATTTTTAAAACTTTATCTTACAACAATATTCACAATATATATATACATACTAACATACGTCATAAACTCCGTTTAACCAAAACACAACTGTTTTAAAACCATGCAAAACATCCTAGGCGGTAGCATCCCATAACAGCCCACCTGATATGATCTCAAATCCAGGTGTTGGGTCCAATGTCCTTTCCTTGATCAGGCCGAGTCTGAGTAGCTGAAAAATATGTGGATATAACAACAATGAGCCACACGCTCAGTAAGGGTATACAAATCGCACTCTCCCAATATATATAAGTATCTAATATCCCGTCCCCAAAGGACACTCCATACCCTTCCTCACATTTCCAAGCACACATACATATACACATTCACATATAATTCCACAACCATTCATATCACATTTCACATAAACATTCAAGCATGTTATCACACATCACATATAATTCCACAACCATTCATATCACATTTCACATAATAATAATCATAACATAACATATAACATGCTAGACTCGAGCGCATCGATGCATAGGTGATAATTAACTAACTAGCTCCAACTGATCGTACGATATATTTTCTCATTGCTTTCGTATTTCTTTCTTTCTTTCTTTCTTTTTTCTTTCGGTTGGCCAACCCGATAGCGTCATAGGCCCCCTGTAGATCAGGTAGCGACCTCAGCCATCTGTCCTAAGACCCCCTGTAGATCAGGTCGCGATCTTGGACTATTTTTCTTATCTTGAGGCCCCCTGTAGATCAGGTAGCGACCCCTGGCTGTTTTTCTTTTCTCGAGGCCCCCTGTAGATCAGGTAGCGACCTCTGAGGCCCCCTGTAGATCAGGTAGCGACCTCGTCCCCCGAAAACCCGTGCGGGACCCAGTTGGGCTAATTAATCAATTACCATCCTATATTATCACTTTCACATCATAACTCAATTTCATGCTTTCATCATATTCTTTCATCATATTCTTTCCATTATCATCTCATGTACCTCATGCATGCATTCATAAATCATCTCAAGTCATCATCATCCTCATTTCACTCATATACATATAAGCATGCATACAACCATAACAAACAGATATATACACACAAGCATGCATAAAATCATAGCATATTAAATACATAACATATATTAAGCAAGTGTAATTCATATACACTTACCTCGCAGGTAAGAACAATAAAACCTCGCAAACCAACTATTGAGTCCGTTTCCCACTCGGACTATCCTCCTTTATCGTGCTTGGATACGCTCACAAAGAACTAAGTTATAGTTAACCAAAACCTTCAACAACACCTGTTGAGAATATCATATTCCTTGTATTAAATTTCTCGCTTCAAACACCAGTTAAATTCATTCCTTTGAATTTAATTAGCTTATAGCATTTTCTAAAATTCCCAATTTAATTAATTAACCTTTAATTAATTAATTAAATTTCGCCAGAACAACGTTTTGCCCGCAGGCAATTTCTGAACCCACCTGTCATCAAATCTCATCAAACAAACAGCCCATAATCACCAGAATAAAGTAACGAGCATAATGGAATTTTCAATTATCCATTTTGGCAAGCCTAAGGTCAATTTAGGCTAAATCGCAATACGAAAAACGAATAAATTCATAACTTATTCGTTACTAACCCGATTGACGATCCGAAAGAAGATTCGGAATCACAACGACGCAGGCTACGCTCGGACACCATCAAATTCACCGGAATCTGAGCGACGGAACCTCCCTAGTATCATATATGCTCGACCAGACCTCCCCTTGCTCGGAAATGTAGAAACTCGGTACCAAAATGAAGAGAATGAAGAGAGGAATCCAAAAACTCAAACGGATTTGAAATCGGATTAGAAACGAAGAGTAGATCTGAGTTTGAAGGTTGAGAGAAATCAGAGCTTTTACGAGGAAACGTGAAAGAAAATGAATTAATAAACGATATTTCAGCTATTTATAGCGAAGACGATAATTATCCTTTAGCGGAGTCGATAATTATCCTTTTACCGATCCGAAAGCGGTTTAAGCCCCCTTCTCCAAACTTCTCGAAATTGGAATAATAAATCTGGAATATTGTATGGATAATTATTCCGCAATTGTTTCGAAAAACGCGTATTCCTAAGCCGTCTTTCTTAGCCGCTAAGAAACGAAATAGCGACTCTTTTAGCCATTTTGCCTTTTCATGTTTTATCATATCTAGGACATGTCCGATGTCCTGATCATTTCTCTCAACTGCATTTTTATTAATTGAAGCTCCCAAATGCTCCAAATAATACCGGGGTGTAATATCATCTAGGAGCTGGTTACCTCGAGAGGTATCTCGTGTTAAAACGAATTTAATTTCCTAAATTACTCGATTAGGTCATCTTCGATTTTTGACTGTTACAGCTTAAGTTGATCAAGACTTTGACTTGAAGATTCCATATCATTCGGAGAAGTTGAACGTTGTCGCCGATAACTTGAATGGAAAGACTCTCCAAGAGAAGATGATTGTGAGACTGATAGTTCCGCCTCAGCTTCAGAGAGATCTAGCTTGGGTAGAGTTGGACAATCAATATCTTGATGAGGATACCCAGTTATACCTCAGAGGTTCTACGTGGTCTGTTGGATAAGGTCCAACAGAAGCAGGAGACCTGACCAGCCTTGACAAGGTTTAGAGAAAGGATGTCTCGTACTGAGGCACCATAGTTCTCCATGGGAGTAGATGGACTGATGAAGAGTCATGACCACTTTTGTGTACCTGCTGATGCAGACGGAGATAGAGAATATTACGTATACCCATTGTACGCCTTATTCAGTACATTCAGGTACGAGTAAGATGGACCACGAGATGAGACGATTATATTGTATGAAGCCGATATAACCAGATTTGTGATACAGTGTGTGACCTGTTAGCAGGTCCAGATAGAGTATTTCCGATCTAGAGATAAGCCCCACCCACTACCAATGCAGTAGTAGAATTTGGGAGGACATCTCTATGGACTTTTTAATGGGATTGTGAACCAATAGAAGATTTATGTTATCTGGATTATTGGTAACAAACTAATGAAACTGGCACATTTCGTTTCTATTAGAAGGACGTGGCTAGTGAATGAATTGGCTAAGGAGTACACTAGACAGATAGTGAGACTCCATGGTATACCGAGAATGCTAATTTCTGATCGAGATGGATGTATTTACTTTGAGATTTTAGGCAGCAGATTCAGACTGCTTTTGGGACGAGTCTGTACCTCATGACTACACTTCATCCCCTGACAGATGGTCAGTTAGAGAGGATAATCTAGATCTTAAAGATCTATTATGAGTTGTAAGTTGAATGGGAAACGTGGATGGTTATATTACCTTCCATTAATGAGTTTATTATATAACAATGAAGGACGTGCATCTTTCTAGGATGGCCCTAGGAGGCAATATATATAGACATTGATGTCTTTTATCCTTATGCTAGAAGTGATCTAGCAGTAGTAGTGGAATAACACCTGACCAGATTCAGGATTCTATAGTTCAAGTAACGTTGATTGAAGGAAGAATGCTGGTTGTACAGAGTCGCCAGATATTATATGTAGACAAGAGGCGTTAACCTCTAGAGTTCAAGCGAGAGTTCATGTCCGGCTGTAAGTATCTCAGCTGCGAGACGTTAGACGTGTTAATATGGAAAGGGAACCGAGTTTCCAATATGATGGTTTATTTGAGATCGACCAGTACGGAGAAGGTAGCATGATGTTTAGCTTGCCTCTGAGATTAGAGGATATTCACCCAATGTTTCATATGTCTCAACTGAGGAAGTATATACCAGACTCGAGACACATTGTGAGTTACGATGATTTGATGGTTGAGTCCAACCACACTTTTGTTGAGCATTTGATTACATTCTTTGAATGAGATATGAAACGCTTGCATTCGAAAGGCATTCCCATATTGAGGATATGATGGTAAAGATGAAGACCTGAAGAGGATATGTGAGAGATTGAGGATAGTGTCATGGGGAACTATCTAGAGTATATGTTGAGACAGACCCATTTGTGGGAGCACAAGTAGATCTTAGTGCTATCTTGATGAATGTTGTGCTTATGTGCTTATATGCCTTGATGTGTTATTTCATGCTAGTTGTGATGTGATTTATGATCTTAGTAGATCTTGATGTGCTAGCGTGATGTATGTTATAGCCGGAGATGATTACTTCCTCCACGTTATGATCATATCTATAGCTGGAGATGGTTCTTTCCTCCACGCTATTTGAGTGAGATTAGGATTCAGCTGGAGATGGTTCTTTCCTCCATGCTACCTTGATGGACATAGTTTAGTGGAGATGTGATTCCTCCATGCGATATATATGTTTATGGTTTGGCTAGAGACGTATTTCCTCTATGCATGTGATATGTTTTGGCTAGAGATGTGCTTCCTCTATGCCTTGTGATGTGGTATGGCGAGAGACGTGATTCCTCTACGCCTTTGGGTAGCGTTATGGCCTTGTTTCCTGGAGTGATGATTCCTCCATGTTTATACTTGAGGTTATAGATTGTTATAGGTTGTGATCTTTTGAACGGAGATGTGATACCTCCGATAGAAAGAGTGAGAGTTATACCTCGGCGTATGGGTCCGAGAGGATTTGGGAATTGTTCAAGTTTCGGGACGAAACTTTTCTTTAAGGGGTGTGTGATGTAATAGCTAGGATTTCCGAATTCTAATTAATATTCATTAACTTAATCGTTGATAGTAATTGACACATAACTCGCGAAGATTTCGCAAGTGATGAGTAAGAGTCCCACCATTATGTTCCTGGCGTAATTTTGGACGTTTGGGGAAATTTTGACTTTTTCCCCCGGGTAATTATTTTTGCCCTCCGGTATTATTTGGAGCATTTGGGAGCTCCAATTAATAAAAATGCAGTTGAGAGAAATGATCAGGACATCGGATATGTTCTAGATATGAAATAACATGGAGAGGCCAAACGGCCAAAAGAGTCGCTATTTCGTTTCTTAACGGCTAAGAAAGACGGCCTAGGATTACACGTTTTCCGAGGCAGTTGTGGAATAATTATCCCTACAATATTCCAGATTTAATGTTCCAATCTCGAGAAGTTTGGAGAAAGAGGTTCGACCCGCCTTTGGATCGGTTAAAGGATAATTATCGACTTTACTAAAGGATAATTATCGTGTACACTATAAATAGCGGAAAATCCTTTATTAGTTCATTTCCTTTCACGTTTGCTCGTAAAAGCTCTGATTTCTCTCAACCTTCAAACTCAGATCTACTCTCCGTTTCTAATCCGATTTCAATTCCGTTTGAGTTTCTGGATTCCTCTCTTCATAACGGTACCGAGTTTTTGCATTTCCGAGTATATGGAGGGCTGGTCGAGCATATATGTCACCAGGACGGTTCCGTCGCTCAGATTCCGATGAATTTGATGTTGTCCATGCGTAGCCTGCGTCGTTGTGATTCCGAATCTTCTTTCAGATCGTCAATCGGGTTAGTAACGAATAAGTTATGATTTTATTCGTTTTCCGTACTGCGATTTGGCCTAAATTGACTTTAGGCTTGTCAAATAGGACAATTAGAAATTCCATTATGGTCGTTATATTATTCTAGTGATTATGGATAGTTTGTTTGATGAAATCTGATGACAGGGGGTTTAGAAATTGCCTGCGGGCAAAACGTTATTATGGCAAAATCTAATTAATTAATTAAAGGTTAATTAATTAAATTAGGATTAAAATGGAGATTGAGGAATGTTGATTAGATACTACCTTGAGATTTGAGGAATTGTGAGTTATGCTGAGATATTGAGGTTAAGTTGGTTGTGAGGCTCATAGATTGAGTATGATCTTTATGGATCCCTTTGGGTCTAGGTGTGACCCCTTAGATGAATAGAGGTTGATATATCTCTTTATGCCTTGTTTATAGGCCTTGTTGTCCCTCCAGTGTAGAGGTGATCGTGGTTGAGTTTGTACGAGGTTGAGGTAAGTCCGTAGGACTTACTTAGCTACCATCCCTATATTGGGTGTTTGCATGAGTGGTGTGTGCTTTATATGTTTGCTATGATAGCATGAGTTGTCGTTTTTATCGACCTATGTTCTATTGACTGCCCCACTGCGTGGCTGTGATAACCTTTCCCTTTCATCCCGCCGTGGAGTCTGGGAGGTTCTCTGATGTCGGGCCAGACTGGTTTACAGGAAGGGCGCAATCCACTCCCATAGGGTACACGGATTGTGTGACCGATACTCGTACAGCTGGACATTGTACTCGGAGGCGGGGATGTATCGGTCCTCGTGTCACATACTTTCATCTATCTATATATATATATATGGTTTTTGAGTGAATGGTCATTATATAAAGATAATAAATGGGTAAATGTGTGATAGCATGCTGATGTGTTTATCTTTCATGATTGTGCTTGTGCTTATGCATTACCTCATATATGTATGGTTAGCTAACGGTTTCATACCGTGTTGTAGATGTTTACAGGTTAGGCGCTACTGGGTGATCTGACAGGGTGACAGGCCGAGGACTCTCGTACATTAGGTGGTTGGTTTGGGGTTGTTGTGTTTCCCCTCCTGCATGAGGATGATCTTTAGTACCTCCTATGTGAGGATGTCGTTTTATATACTCGGCTATGTTGCTGTTTACTTTGGGTCGTACAATTTATACTGTTTTATGTATTTGTTTTATATCTGTCAGTGCCATGTTGTAAGGTCCAGTGAACTTGTTGTCAGGCTAGGGTCAGGATCCATTGTGAGATCCTAGCCCAATGTGACATCCCGAGTCCCGCGGATTTGGGGTGTTACACGCTGGGGGTTTCTTTCGGGACTAGTCCATACGTGGTTTGTAGTGATGCTACCAATGGAAGTCAGCTAGACCTACACCAGTTGGATAAGGAACGGAGGCGAGAACTAATAATAATTCTCGTGCCACAACTTAAATTGAATAATGTGAATCACTTAAATAATAGATAATAAACGGTTGAGTGCCAGCATGATGTTTGTTTATTTTGTTTCTGCTTGTGTTTGTGCTGTTATCATTTTGCTTATATTTGGATAGTTAGCTAACGGTTTATCCGTGTTGTAGATCTGTAGAGATAGACAGTTACAGAGAGATCCGGAACGGATGGTCAGCCGGGTCCACGTACTCATTAGATGGGGACGGGGGAGTCTTCCATACGCCATGCATGTTATGTATCTTTATATATGTTTGTAAGGCTGTCACATGTGTACGTTCATACCATTAAAAATATTATGTTTTTAGAAACTGTTTTAAATACATTTGTGCCTTGTTGTAAGATCCAAGTAATGTTGTTGTTAAACCAAGGTCGGGACCCATTGTGAGGTCCTAACCAGTAGCTCCCCGAGTTCCGAGAATTTGGGGTGTTACAGCCTAGTTACTAAAATTGCCCTATAATATTTATAAATTTAATTTGTAGTTTTAATTATAATATTATTTTTAAAAAAATAATGCTATTTTTGTAGTTTTTATTTGTATAATTTGCCAATCATTATAGATACTAGGTCAAGGCCGCGCGCGTTGCGCACGGTTATAATAATAAGATGATTATACATCTATATTTCATGAAGAAAATTAATAATTAGTTGTATTGTGAGAGTGGTCTTTGAATAGGTGATGCTCTACCTTATATTTTTAATATCATTACCCAATCAATAAATATGCCTCATACCATTAGAACTTGTGTTTTGAAGATAATGGTGCAAGATTGTCTGAAAATTTTTTATTAGGTTATTAAGTTCACATTTAATGTGTAAAAAATTGTCTCATATCCATCCAAGTCGGCCTCTCGCTCACACTAGCACGGCGAGAGGAAGAAGCACCGGAATGTCTAGAAGGGCGAGGAGACTGTCTAGGTAAATCCGGGAAGGCATCTGGCTGATCCGGAAAGGTGCCGAAATCATGCTCATCACCTCCTCCTCCCATCTCCTCTTCAACATCTGCAATTGGAGGCTCATCCGGGACGTACGGAGGTGATGGTAGTCTATTCGCATGCATAGCAGCGAATGTATCCTTCCAATTATGGCGCCCGGCCATAGTGGAATACTCTAAAACTACGACTACGCGTCTCGTAGGCGTAGTAGATCGACGACTACTACGCCTACGAGACGCGTAGTCGTACAAAACTCTCCTAGAGATTTTGAGTATCTTCTACGGTTACGAGAGGCGTAGTCGGGTACTGGGTACGAATAGCATGTTTATATGAGTACAAATAGAACGAACCGTTAAGGTGTATCCAATGGTAAAGATTTGCAACTTAGCATTACAAAGTCAGCTATTCATGTCGATTGAAGATCCCAAGCTTGTCGAAGAGCTCATGCATTCAATGGAGATTATAATTCTAGGGATTATATCTTTGCCGATAAACTTACCAGGAACTCAAATGAAAAAATCACTCAAAGCAGCAGCTTCGTTGAAGCTGAAGATACAGAAGAGTGTAAGGCACCAAAGGACGTTATCAATGGCGGAGTCTTCTACTCAAAGTACTAAAACCCTAATTTCATATTTCCTCAAGGTGTCTGAAAACGACGTCGTTGTGGCTAGTAGCATTCTGGGATTGCTTGTTGCTGGCTATGATCCAATCACTTCCACTATATATTTGATGTTCAAAGTTATGTCTGATTATCCACATGTTTATAGCAGAATATATCAAGGTAATTTGATATTATATCTTTTTGGCTTTAGGGTTAGGGTAATTTTTCTTATTATTTAAATTAATTCTTTTGAAAACTACAAAAATGTGTGATTAAAAACATGTTTTTGTAATTTTTTAAAAAGATTATCTTATAAAAATTTAGGTATGAGTAATTTTCCATATTTTTTCGGTGAGTAGTAATTTGTTTTAGATAAGTTGAAGGCATAAACTATTTTAAAGTTTCATGGTAATTTCTAAATTTATAATAAAAAATACAGTATATAAAATTTATTATACGTAGAAAGTTTTAATGGTTTATTCTTAAATGCCAAATGATTTCAATATATTATATCTTGGTTTGATAAAATGTCATGTGTGATATATAGATACATGGAAATCGATCTGTACTAGCTTAATATATACAAAGTCTTTAGTAAAATAACTTTATTGAAACAATTTGGTTCATTAGTCTTTTTCTAGTTTTGTGTTTAGTAAATGTACCCCTTAAGAGAAGAGTGTGTAGTGTTTGAAAATAAATACAAAAGGTTGGGGTACATTTACTTAATTGAAATATTAAAAAGCCTAGTTACTACTTTAGTTTTTCAAAAAAGCCATGTAATACCCGGAAATTTAATTTCCGGTAAATCCCGAGTCAACATAAATCTTGTCATTTTATGTGAAGAGTTAATCACATAAAATATTCTTTTCCCAACTTCTATGATTTTATGTGAAACTTAATTATATATAATCATTCCTAAAACACCTTGCAAGTCTTATAGTAATTGAACCATTTGACAAACCCATGACTAAGTTATGACAAGGTCATCCGGGCCCATTTCGAAGCGGAGTTTGGCCTTTGAAAACCCTACCATCCGGGCCCGATAAGGAGCTGTTACAGGCCAGCCCATGCTCTCTCCCTCTCTCACGTAAACCCTAAGAACAGCTCTCTTTCTTCTCTCGCTGTCACGTACCAGCGTCCGCCTCCTCCTTCACTCCAGGCTGCTTCGCTCCGTCTTCTCCCTCGACTCCTTCAGACTCGACAGAAGCCGCCTCATCACCTTCCTCAAACTCCTCTCCTTTCTCGCACGCCTCTCCTCCTCTCTCCAGAAGCACCGGAAGCCTAACCCCGAATTCTCGTCTGTGGAACCGTCGCTGCTTCTCCCTCGTCGGACGAACCACCACCACCAAGACCGACGCAACAACCTCCTTCTGTAAATGCAGGAGCCGCTTTCTGTAAGCAACAGCAGGCCGAGGCAAACTAGTTCAGCGCAGCAGTAGCCCGACGGAGTCCAATCTTCGACAACCAACAGTCCAACGCAACAGCCCTTGAACAACCAGCGGGACACCCAGGAGCATACCTGGACCCTCTGCACGCCTCCAGCGGGTACGAGACAAGAGTAGGCTGATTGCTAACCGCTGCAAACGAAGAACCGGTAAGCTCTACTCCTGCTGTTCCCTGCACTCCCCTTGTAATTGGACAGTAACCATGTATTCCCTTCAATCTAAACAGCAGCTGTAACGTCTGCTGCTTCTGAGGTCACGCCGGACTCGTCTTTGGGAGATCAGCAGCAATCGGCTCCTTCACTGCTGTGGGTAAGTAGACTTGACAGTTAATCCTAGTACATTGATGTTGTGTAGGAGGTATTGGTTGAGTTTGATGAATAAGGATGAGGGTAATGTAGTTGTGGCTAAGCTGGACATAGAATAGGCTGGGTTATGTACTAAGGATCTCTAAGTAGCAATAAGGGAAACATATGGTGACAAGGAGAATCAGAATTTACCTTCTGCACACCTTATGTTCCAACCTTGACATGCAGTTTTCTGAATTTTCATGAAGTGACGAACAGTCATCTTCGGGTCCAGATTTGGGTATGTTAGACAACTCCTTTCTTGCTGATTTTCGGATATGTTGTAGTCAGTGTTGCATAGTATATCATACTAAAATTTGGGAACAATCGGATTTACGGTGTGAGAGTTATAGTACCCCGAAGTTGGCTATTCATGCAGTTTTTCGTTTAGAATGCTGAGTTGAGGAAACTTGCTTGAGATGCAGTTTTGTGGAATAAATTTGGAGGGGTTATTGACTTCTGTTAGACTTGAATTTTTGACACGTTATAGTTGATATAGTATAGTAGATCATACAAAAATTTCAGAGGAATCCATGTTATGGTTTGAGAGATATGAGGTTTCAAAGTTCAGTTTTATAAATGTGCTGAGTTGAGAAAAACAGCATGGGATGCTGTTTTGTGAGATAGTTTAGAATAGGCTTTTGATCTCTGTTAGGCTTGAATTTTTGATATGATATAGTTGACATCTTTTTGTAGATCATATTAAAATTTGGGAAGAATCGAAGTTACGGTTTGAGAGTTATTGTGTTTCAAAGTTGACGTTTTTATATATGTGCTGAGTGTTGGGGAAAACAGCAAGTGATGCTGTTTTGTGAGATGATTTTGAATAAGCTCTTGATATCCTTTCCGGCTGAATTTTGGATATATTATAGGTAAGATTTTATAGTAGAACATATCAAAATTTGGGATAAATCCAGTGAGTGGTTTAGGAGTTATGATTTTTCAAAGTGTACTCAGATTTTGGCTAAGTATAGAATTTGTAAAGGGAGTAGTCAACTTTAGGAATTTTTATAAAACTGTTGAATGAACAGTTTGGAGAAATTCTTTCT
>BSUD01000005.1:143479181-143498714 GCA_033239045.1 Fagopyrum esculentum
ACTTTCCATTTTGGATATCTTGCCCGGAATTCGTTTTAAAGAGTTTAACCTCGGCTTTAGAAAACGGAGTTTTCATTGGAAATCTTGATGCGCTAAACCTTCCTTTCAAAATTAGCGGTTAAGCTAATTTTGCTTAGTTTTGTCCTTAGGTCCGGAAGCGCCCAATAGAAGCAATCGAACTCGTCCTTGACTCCGTAGACCGTGTTTCACCTTGAATCCCGTGTGAGTATTTCTCCTTCATTAAGTTCGGTAATGGTAGTATAACGTGTTAGATGAACTTAGCATAACATAGAGCAAATGCCATGTAGTGGTCATGTACAATAGGTACTAGGGATTGGATGTGGAACTTGTTGAACTACCTTCTTTATGATCTTATGGTGATCCTT
This sequence comes from Fagopyrum esculentum, assembly GCA_033239045.1. Lineage (NCBI taxonomy): Eukaryota > Viridiplantae > Streptophyta > Magnoliopsida > Caryophyllales > Polygonaceae > Fagopyrum > Fagopyrum esculentum. The sequence continues at coordinate 143,479,568 of BSUD01000005.1, forward strand.
GAGATTACGGTTTGGACCTAACATGCTAGAGTTGGATATCTTATATATAAGTTGGAGACTAGAAATCCGAGAACTTCTAGCTTTTAGTTGGTTATTGATAGAATGTCTCGCTTGGTCAGGCTTAGAGCATTATTTTCCTGCGGAAAGTTGAGAGTGATTTCGAGTTACCTTGAGAGAGGTAAGTCTTCGGACTTACTTAGCTTATATTCCATGTATTAGATTCATTGAGTGTTTGGTGGTGTGTGTTTTATCGCTTTCATTATAATATATAAACCGGTAATAGGACCACCGACTTTTATATTTATTATTTTCGGCCCAAGTGTATGGTAACGGGCTGTGACAACTTGCCTGGCTCCCGCGAGAGCTAGGAGGTTCTTGGCGACTATCCCGTGCTGGTAGACGGTCGGATGCATCAGTACCATTCCATGCCGGTAAGTAGGGACCGAGGCGAGTTTCGGGGATTCTCGTGTCACACACCTAAGTTGAATTAGAACGGGATACGACCTAATAAATAAAGATAATAACCGGATTGTTTGTCGAGCATGTTTATGTGATGTGTTTATATATGTTTGTGTTTGTGCCTTCACCATGTCTTTAATACTTTGAATATAGCTAACGGTTTAGACCGTTTGTTTAGATGCCCCGCAGGTTAGGGACGTCGTCGAGTGAGGTGGAGGAGTGGACAGCCGATGGTCGCCGTACATTGTAGGACGGGGGCGTTTTTGGGGTTGTTGTGTCGTTATGTTACTTTATGTTGGGATTGTGGTTGTACACCTTTCGGTTATGTTTTGTGGAGTTTATGTTGTTTTGAGGACTCGGCTGAGTTTCCAAGTTGTACTCCTTACCTTTTTTTTTTATCTTGCATACACTAAAACGTTTTTTTGTTTTGAGCCTTTATTTGTGTCATGTTGGAAAGGTCCGGTGAGATTGTTGTCAGGCTAAGGGTCGGGACCCATTGTGTGGTCTCACCCGTAGCATCCCGACATCCCGCGGATTTGGGGTGTTACAAAAACGGATTTTTGTTTTTACACACGTGCATAGTCGGGTTGTTGGGTTAGTAGTACGTCGGACCACCATCGTTCTCCGTGGATCTCTGCAGCTTAGTAGATGAGAAATAGTTTGTGGACTTATAGTATTGTATGTTTATGTAAGTTATATGTATATCTATACGCATGTAACTTTTTAGTACCTATAGACTATGAAATGTCCTTTAGTTGAGTTATCATGATGCGATCCTTACATCATGATACAAGGTTAGTAGATCTTAAACAGTATCTGTATATGAAGATAATGGGGTCAGACTCGGAAGAGATTATTGTGTTCTGGTGGACAACCGGGCAATCCCAAAAATTTTCCGAAGAAGGAATGGAGAAGAAGGTGAAGACTTAAAGGGGTACAAAGACAGACATTGACAAATGATTTTAAAGACGAGAAATAAATCATCATAGAGACGGTTTGACTTCCTCAAAGATGCAAGAATTTTTATGGAAATCAGGACGTAAGTATCAAATACGATAGCAACCTAAAATTTAGACAACGACTTTCTATAAAGGTGGCATTATAGAACTACACCAACCAAGGAGGAAGAATGAGAAAGAATGATATTGGTGAACTCGAGGGTCCACAATAACTTCTCATTCAGTGAGAGACTTAAGTTACCAACATCAATAATTCGCACCGGAACCTCACAAGCAGCTGAGGACCGAGGAATCGCGAAGATGTAATTACGAGCTATCATGGAAAATCTGATGAGTCCATTGACGATAGATGAATGATGCAGCTAAACTAGGAAAGAGTATAGTGGCCTTATAGTGAGAAATAGAAGTGTAGATTATAGAAGAAGCTAAAGGAGTATAAACGTAGAAACTGGAGGAGATAGATTTTCACCAGGGGTATTAAACTTCAAAGAGATAGAAGAACAATAAGTCCGTGATCCTATAGAAGGTCAACTACAGACTAGTAGCGATAACGTGCGGGTCAACTAGTGATAACTGGTTAGCAGATAAGGAGGATAGCCATAGATTTATGAAAGAATTTTATAGATATTTGGAGGACCCTTCAAGAGATCAACGGCGACAAATGTGAAGTTAAATCGGTACACGTGCTAGTAACGTTAATAGTAACATGGAGTGAGTTGAGTTACTAACTCTAATTAAGAACGTAAGAGAAGATCTAGACGGCCAAGAATGACCCTCTTATGCCATTGGAGACCAAGAGAATTACGGGAGTGATTTACTACCTACTAGCTAAGAAAAGAGTACATATCACAACCAGTAGAGATGAATTGTAAAAGAAGAGCTGGAAGAGTAAGAAGTATATAATTTTGATAAGGTTCTATGTCAATCCAGACAAAGGATGCGTAGCATCCCATATTTGATAAACCGCAAGTGGATGAAATTTAAGGTCACGAGAGTCGTGTAGACTGCTTACAAGCTATAGTGGAAGAACTAGAAAGGACCACGGATGTCAGATGGACAACACAGTTGGACTCGAGAAATGGAGTTAGCTCACGGAGGAACTGGAAGTTTCTAATGTAGAACGATCTAAAGGAGTATAACGGGATGAACCCGAGTAAGTAGTGCTCACCAGGAGAATTCAACAAAGAAAAAAAAAAGGTATGAGAAAAGTAAATTGGGGAATTAAGATAAGTCAATTACAGACCGACCGATGTCAACCGAGGACGTGCAAGTGTTGTTTAGTAGTGACAAGTTATGTGTCGTCAAGAAGAGATATTTGTGACTATGGATCTACGAAGTAGCTTTACCGACGCCTTAGAGGATTTCCTCAAATAGGTAACGGCAACCTTCTTGGATGAACTAAATGTATAACAGAATCGCGTTAGAGATTTCTTACTGCTGGTTAAGATCAAACTCCGGTCGAGTCAGGGTGTTTGGATCCGTGTTAAAAAGAAGTAAGGAAGTAAATAGAAAAGTTTGTCTTCCAACCGCTATATTATTCTTTTAAACCAAGTAAGGAAAGTATCTAGTACTTCACCAGATGGGACTTAGAGTGTAATCGGGAGAAAGAGTTTTGGGGACAATCATTTTGGACTCACACAAAATGTCCTTATGAATGACAACGGAACTATCAAAGTAACACAGCGGAAGCGTGGTGAGTCCTAACCCACAGAGCTGGAAGCTCAAAAATACATTGTTTGGAAAGAACGTGCGATAGGCTACGCAAAGTTACTGGAAAGACTGTATGGGTATATAGAGGTAATAGAAAAGAGGGATACCCTATTATGGATCTGAGGGAAGAATGACGGCTTCGTTACATGTTACTAGAGTGAGTTTTCTTAAGGGAGTAGGAGAAGAATTCATGATGTAACAAGAGTATTGTGCAGGGTTTACCCTAGGAAGCTCAAAGTGAATAACTACACTACCGAGGCAGAATATAGATAAGGAAGGAAGTGACAGGAGTATGCTTGCAACACAATAATCGCGCATAGAGAAAGCAAAATCTTGGGTAGAGGGTACGTGTAATGTTATATCAGAACGGATCCGAGTCGCGTTGCATGTCAGAGAAATATTATCGGTCTGATAGACGTGAGGGATATAAGAGTGGAATGTTGATGTTGTGGTAGCAATTATCGAGCAATTTTGATCAAACGATGGTGAGGTAAGATTACCTTGTGCCTAGTGTTGTCATCGTGAATACATTATATAACACCTAAGATCTTGATACTGCGTAAGAAGCTTGAGTTGAACTAGAGATCTATAAAATAATATGATGACGTCGATAGAGTACAAAGATTGACCACCGGGTTTTAGTTGTTAAGTTATATCAAGTTTAAGACTAAAAATGAGCAGATGACGGTTCTTTAATGGAGGAACCATATGACGGAGTCATATTATGAAATAAGACCAAGTGAGTTATGATACAACTAGCCTTAAACACTTAGTAAAGTACCGGGAGGTGTATAAGGGGGGATATCCTAGATCGGATAACTAGAACCTTTCAGAAGATCAGAATGAAAAGAATTGGAATAAATTACCTCACGAAGGTCATCAAAAGATTTAGAGATGAGTTAGGTAAGACAACCTTGTGAGACCTTACAAGCGGAGTTGAAAGTGAGTGAAGGACTAGTATTCCTCACCCTATTGGAGAGTGTAACTTTGGTTTTCCACGGAGACTAAGTTTGGGAACTGAGTTTGAGAATTTCAGTTGGAGAGATATCTACCAGACACGAGTTAGGTCATCAGATTAGAGGATTAGACAGTTGAGCCGGATGATACCGGTGAGATACCCGGTAACCACTCTAGAACGTGGTAACATACGCTTATGATCTAAATACCTGAAAATATTTAAGCTTTAGTGGATTTATGAAAATCCGATAAGGCTACCTAAGATATTGGGGATAGTAAGAGACGTAACATTTCCAAAAATTTGGGGTGTTACACTCCCCACCTATCTCAACCGCCCCAAGACTTATGCAGCGATAGTTGTAACCTCGGGTGTAACGAGTTAGGACTTGAACTTGTATGGGTGATATTGTTTGACTACTCGTTTATTTCATGATTGAGTGTTTAGTCAGTGATGTGTTCTTTTGGTAACCTTGATGTGCGGGATACTTAGATGTGGAAACGACAAGACTTTTGTGTAGTGACCAAACACACCCTTTTGGTGCCTTAAGGGCCGATCAGGACTTTCTTACCCTAAGTTTCGGGACGAAACTTATTTTAAGGGGGCACTGATGTAATACCCGGAAATTTAATTTCCGGTAAATCCCGAGTCAACATAAATCTTGTCATTTTATGTGAAGAGTTAATCACATAAAATATTCTTTTCCCAACTTCTATGATTTTATGTGAAACTTAATTATATATAATCATTCCTAAAACACCTTGCAAGTCTTATAGTAATTGAACCATTTGACAAACCCATGACTAAGTTATGACAAGGTCATCCGGGCCCATTTCGAAGCGGAGTTTGGCCTTTGAAAACCCTACCATCCGGGCCCGATAAGGAGCTGTTACAGGCCAGCCCATGCTCTCTCCCTCTCTCACGTAAACCCTAAGAACAACTCTCTTTCTTCTCTCGCTGTCACGTACCAGCGTCCGCCTCCTCCTTCACTCCAGGCTGCTTCGCTCCGTCTTCTCCCTCGACTCCTTCAGACTCGACAGAAGCCGCCTCATCACCTTCCTCAAACTCCTCTCCTTTCTCGCACGCCTCTCCTCCTCTCTCCAGAAGCACCGGAAGCCTAACCCCGAATTCTCGTCTGTGGAACCGTCGCTGCTTCTCCCTCGTCGGACGAACCACCACCACCAAGACCGACGCAACAACCTCCTTCTGTAAATGCAGGAGCCGCTTTCTGTAAGCAACAGCAGGCCGAGGCAAACTAGTTCAGCGCAGCAGTAGCCCGACGGAGTCCAATCTTCGACAACCAACAGTCCAACGCAACAGCCCTTGAACAACCAGCGGGACACCCAGGAGCATACCTGGACCCTCTGCACGCCTCCAGCGGGTACGAGACAAGAGTAGGCTGATTGCTAACCGCTGCAAACGAAGAACCGGTAAGCTCTACTCCTGTTGTTCCCTGCACTCCCCTTGTAATTGGACAGTAACCATGTATTCCCTTCAATCTAAACAGCAGCTGTAACGTCTGCTGCTTCTGAGGTCACGCCGGACTCGTCTTTGGGAGATCAGCAGCAATCGGCTCCTTCACTGCTGTGGGTAAGTAGACTTGACAGTTAATCCTAGTACATTGATGTTGTGTAGGAGGTATTGGTTGAGTTTGATGAATAAGGATGAGGGTAATGTAGTTGTGGCTAAGCTGGACATAGAATAGGCTGGGTTATGTACTAAGGATCTCTAAGTAGCAATAAGGGAAACATATGGTGACAAGGAGAATCAGAATTTACCTTCTGCACACCTTATGTTCCAACCTTGACATGCAGTTTTCTGAATTTTCATAAAGTGACGAACAGTCATCTTCGGGTCCAGATTTGGGTATGTTAGACACCTCCTTTCTTGCTGATTTTCGGATATGTTGTAGTCAGTGTTGCATAGTATATCATACTAAAATTTGGGAACAATCGGATTTACGGTGTGAGAGTTATAGTACCCCGAAGTTGGCTATTCATGCAGTTTTTCGTTTAGAATGCTGAGTTGAGGAAACTTGCTTGAGATGCAGTTTTGTGGAATAAATTTGGAGGGGTTATTGACTTCTGTTAGACTTGAATTTTTGACACGTTATAGTTGATATAGTATAGTAGATCATACAAAAATTTCAGAGGAATCCATGTTATGGTTTGAGAGATATGAGGTTTCAAAGTTCAGTTTTATAAATGTGCTGAGTTGAGAAAAACAGCATGGGATGCTGTTTTGTGAGATAGTTTAGAATAGGCTTTTGATCTCTGTTAGGCTTGAATTTTTGATATGATATAGTTGACATCTTTTTGTAGATCATATTAAAATTTGGGAAGAATCGAAGTTACGGTTTGAGAGTTATTGTGTTTCAAAGTTGACGTTTTTATATATGTGCTGAGTGTTGGGGAAAACAGCAAGTGATGCTGTTTTGTGAGATGATTTTGAATAAGCTCTTGATATCCTTTCCGGCTGAATTTTGGATATATTATAGGTAAGATTTTATAGTAGAACATATCAAAATTTGGGATAAATCCAGTGAGTGGTTTAGGAGTTATGATTTTTCAAAGTGTACTCAGATTTTGGCTAAGTATAGAATTTGTAAAGGGAGTAGTCAACTTTAGGAATTTTTATAAAACTGTTGAATGAACAGTTTGGAGAAATTCTTTCTCCTAAAGTTAGATAGGACATCATAGATAATTTAGGGATTTAAGTCGGAATTTTTAGAAGCGGTTACGAATTTTATATTTGGAATCGAAGTTAGACCTTGACGATTTCCCGGAAAATAGAAACATAGGAAAATGTTAGCTTGGAACCAAACGAAGCTTTGGGAGTTAGAATATGTTTTTAGAATCTCAAATAGGAGTTTAGACATGAATTTTAGAATTTTCGGGAATTTCGGGACCAAGGGTAAAATGGTCATTTTACCCTAAATTAATACTGCAACTAGTTATGTCTTAATACATTATTCTATTTTAGAAGTCTTAGACTTCTAACTACGTAGGAGTGTGCTAATGCACTTATCTCCTTTGACAGGCAACTGAGTTGCTACAGTTACAGAGCGAGTTGGTTTACAGAGAGTCGAGCTTTATATCAGGTAAGTCCTTTGGGCTTACTTAGCTGACTGCTAAATATGAGAATAAATGATGATGGTGGTGTGTGATTGAAATGTTAGAGAGATAGGTTGTGATATATAATTACCGACCTATATTTTGGCCTAAGAGTAACGGGCGGTGGCATTCTGCTCAGTAGCTCGCGGGGCGCTGGGGGTTTCTTTCGGGACTAGTCCATACGTGGTTTGTAGTGATGCTACCAATGGAAGTCAGCTAGACCTACACCAGTTGGATAAGGAACGGAGGCGAGAACTAATAATAATTCTCGTGCCACAACTTAAATTGAATAATGTGAATCACTTAAATAATAGATAATAAACGGTTGAGTGCCAGCATGATGTTTGTTTATTTTGTTTCTGCTTGTGTTTGTGCTGTTATCATTTTGCTTATATTTGGATAGTTAGCTAACGGTTTATCCGTGTTGTAGATCTGTAGAGATAGACAGTTACAGAGAGATCCGGAACGGATGGTCAGCCGGGTCCACGTACTCATTAGATGGGGACGGGGGAGTCTTCCATACGCCATGCATGTTATGTATCTTTATATATGTTTGTAAGGCTGTCACATGTGTACGTTCATACCATTAAAAATATTATGTTTTTAGAAACTGTTTTAAATACATTTGTGCCTTGTTGTAAGATCCAAGTAATGTTGTTGTTAAACCAAGGTCGGGACCCATTGTGAGGTCCTAACCAGTAGCTCCCCGAGTTCCGAGAATTTGGGGTGTTACAGCCTAGTTACTAAAATTGCCCTATAATATTTATAAATTTAATTTGTAGTTTTAATTATAATATTATTTTTAAAAAAATAATGCTATTTTTGTAGTTTTTATTTGTATAATTTGCCAATCATTATAGATACTAGGTCAAGGCCGCGCGCGTTGCGCACGGTTATAATAATAAGATGATTATACATCTATATTTCATGAAGAAAATTAATAATTAGTTGTATTGTGAGAGTGGTCTTTGAATAGGTGATGCTCTACCTTATATTTTTAATATCATTACCCAATCAATAAATATGCCTCATACCATTAGAACTTGTGTTTTGAAGATAATGGTGCAAGATTGTCTGAAAATTTTTTATTAGGTTATTAAGTTCACATTTAATGTGTAAAAAATTGTCTCATATCCATCCAAGTCGGCCTCTCGCTCACACTAGCACGGCGAGAGGAAGAAGCACCGGAATGTCTAGAAGGGTGAGGAGACTGTCTAGGTAAATCCGGGAAGGCATCTGGCTGATCCGGAAAGGTGCCGAAATCATGCTCATCACCTCCTCCTCCATCTCCTCTTCAACATCTGCAATTGGAGGCTCATCCGGGACGTACGGAGGTGATGGTAGTCTATTCGCATGCATAGCAGCGAATGTATCCTTCCAATTATGGCGCCCGGCCATAGTGGAATACTCTAGAATCCAAGATATGCCTCTACCTCCTCTATCCTCCCATGGCATAGCAGCTGTAGGTGGGGCTCGGTGTCTAGGAAATATGATACCCCTAGTCATAAGGCTGTTGAGACCCAAAGGTCTCGCTGCTATCCTAGTACAGGCGGAGTAGTCAATCCCTAGCTGCGTAGCAATGTGGGTCACCATCCCACCATATCCAATGTTCCCGGCCCTCTTGTTTTTTAGCTTACTCATAGTGGAGGCTAAGAGGGTCGCACAGTCAGCTGGTCTACCATGGAGCATGCAATATAGGAGAAACAGCTCATCGGTCTTTATCTTCTGTGGGGTCTCGGTCCTAGGGAATAGGCACTCGGAAAGGACCCTATGAGCTATTTTCAAGGCTAAGTGGTAGATAAGTTTAGCCTTGGTGTCGGCCGGTTGCCAACGATCCTCACTTGCATTTATCATAGCAATCTCTTTTCAGAAATCCTTAGCGTATACACCGCTAGGGAAACGACCATTAAAGGTCTCATGGAACCCAAAGAAGGCTCCAAACTGCTGGATGGAGAACTCATAATCCGTCTCCATCAATCTAAAAGATATCGTCCTATCGACGGCGCTGTGCTCGAAGGAAATGACAAACTCCCTCGTGATCTTCTCATATGCATCCGCTCGAATAGCGGAAAAGACAATCAAACCTGCCCTATCTAAGAGCCATGTCAAGTCACCTATTACGTTGAGTGGCTCTAGATCCTCAAGCAAAAGATATCTTGGTCCTATGACCTTTCTTTTCTCGATCTTTTCTAAAGCTTCAATGTAGTTTGGGGGAATGGTTGGAATTCTAGGGTGTGGAGGTGATGGTGGGGCTTGGGAGGAGGAACTATCACCCTTTCTCTTCTTTCTCTTTCCTGCACCTCTCGTATACATTTTCTCAAAGATAGTAAAAATCACGGCCTGTTATTGCTATTCCACGGCCGTGGTTTTCCCAGAGAGCGTGCTTTTCCTCTGTCACGCTCAAATCTCAGCAAAATCAACAACAAATTCAGCAGAACCTGTCCTAGACTAATTTCAATCTCAATCCTATACAAATTCTCTAAGTTCTTGCAGAAATTGAACCCGAATCGACAAAGAAGAGAATGAGAATAAAAACCTAGGGTTTTGGATATTTGAATCCAAATTCCACCTTCTTGAGGGATTGTTCACTCGTTTCGTTGATTGGATCTTGTAGATGAATGAAAATGCTCCACTTTAGCACCAAGAATCACTCGATTTGAACTCAAAACGGAGATTTGAGAGGGTATCGTTAGCATGAAATATTGTGATACTTTAAGCACGTTTTCTATAAGTTTTTTATTCATATTGATAGTCTTTGATTTAGCATTGTCGCATATGTGAGTTAGTTTACCTATATTATCGATATGGATATCTACACAAGCTTTATGTTGATTATAGGTGATTAAGAGTCATTTCCGAGTGGAATCGAGCAAAGATGGAGATGTTCGATATGTTCATGGATTAAGGACATTCTTTGGAGCAAAAGAGGAGTTCAACTTGAAGAATGCACGAGGCTAGGGAAGAATCGCTTTCTTGCCCTAAACCACGCTCTAAAATACAGCCGTATTTGGTTCCACGTTCAGTTCCACGGCCGTGGATTTAGATGCAGAAATTGATGTTCATTCCAGGGGACTACACGGCCGTGGAGAAGAAGTTCAAAACCGTATTTTATCTCCACGCTCTAAATTACGGTCGTGGAACACTTCCACGACCGTGATCTTGGCGAATCTTTTCGCCATATTTTAAGCCACGATCTTATATTTTATTGGGCCGGAAGACGCACTTCGCTGGGCCTATATAAAGACGGACGAAGAGAGATTCCGTCACCTTGGCTTAGACCTTCGCTTACCACACCTCGCTACCGGTGCCCAAACCTCCGCTTAGGGTTTACACCATACCTTTGAGTTAGGGTTTCGCCTACTCTTGGATTCTTCGATCGGAGGCGATCATCGAAGACCGATACGTTCCTGGAGCTTGCTCGGACGTTGGAGATTACCTTTTGCACGCAGTTTGCAAAGGTTTGGAGGATTCGGAAGGTTCATTCGGAAAGAGATTCTACATCGGATTTTAGGTTTGATTTTAGATCGGATTGACAACCCGATCTTTATTCTTATCTATAATTGTGCTTGTTTGGTTTATTCCGAATCTTGAGATAATACTTGTTCTTGGTTTGATTTGGATATTGTTTTGGAGTTTATTAAAGGTTCTTGAAAGTTTTCATCTTTAATCCTTTTTAATCTTGAATTAATATCAATATGACTGTTATTGGCTAAGAACCCTTAACAATTCTAAGGTGAAGGGTTGATAGTTGTGGCTTAGATGATGATAGATCGTTCGTAAATAGATTAGACCCTGAGAGTTAGAGAGAATTGTCGTCGAACCCTAAATCACGGTCTGTTCTAGAGTTCCACGACCGTGATTCTCAAGATCCAACCGTAATTTACCCAAAGTTTACGACCTTGCTTTTACTTTAATCCAAAGTTAAAGATTTGCTTTAACTTAGTTTAGGCTTGCCTTTCCTAGGTGGTAGTGAAGCCTCAACAACCTCTACCTTGATTGTGAGTGTCATAACCGTAATCAATTTAGTTAAGTCTTGATCCTTGGATTATAAGTTTGGGTGTTTGAGTTTAATCCTTACCTTTAGAACCTTTCTATACTGAAGCCTCAACAACCTTTATAGAGAGTGTCTTATAGGTGAGTCATACAAGGTTTTTGGAACTTCACCGTACGATTACCTTACCGTAGTATACCTTTGCATATCTCAACTCTGTCTTTATATCATTAAGTATGTCTTGAATCGATTGCCACAGTTTGATACCTGGATCTTTAGGATTGTTATTTCCCAATAATTTGCAAAGCTCTCATATTAATTATTTGACAACCTAAACCGAGTTCGTTCCCACCCAAATCCCTGTGATCGATACTTTGGAATATTTGCTAATCTACGCCGATCCGTACACTGCGGGTTCGCTTGCTTCTATTCTAGTTTTATAAATTTAAAGCTTATTTGCACACACCTTTAGGGGCGAACAGGTATGGGCATTTTCGGCGTTTTGGGGTCGTGGAAAGAGGATTGGGGATGATTTTGTGAAGTGTAACACCCCGAATTCTCAGAACTTGGAGTATTACTGGTTAAGACCTCACAATGGGTCCCGACCTCAGTTTGACAACAACATTACTAGGATCTTGCAACAAGACACAAATAAGGAAACCGAAATTCATAAAAACCATGTTTTTAGAGTAATGAATGCAACACTGTCTAGCAGCCTACAGTACTTAAACAAAAGAAAAGAACAACTGTCTTAACCAAAAAAAAAAGGAAAGACAAAACAACCCCAACCCCGCTCTAAGGAGTACGGAGACCCGGCTGACCACTACTTCCGGATCACTCAGCTGTTGATCTAACCTGCGGTAAATCTAAAACAACAACAAGAAGAACCGTTAGCTAGTTATCTAAATATTAGCAGAATAATAGCAGCACAAACACACTCAGATAAACATAAACACTCAGCATGCTTTCAAACAAGTCCGTTTTATTATCTTATTTTAATTTACTCGTTCACTCTAGTGATACTTATTTTGTGACACGAGGAATTCCCAAACCTCGCCTCCGCCCCCGTGTAACCATCAGGAATGGATCCGATGCATCTCACCTTGTACCTGCATGGTCTGGGTATAGAGAACCTCCCAGTCTCCTGTCAGAGCTGGGCAGTGATGTCACGGCCCGTTATACATACACTTGGGCCCTAAACGTAATAATAACAGTCGTCCTAGCAAGTTATTATTATTAAATTACGCAATAGCACACACCACTACTATTACTCAACTAACACTCAGAAACTGGCTAAGTAAGTCGCAAGGACTTACCTGAGTCAAGATACACTCTAACACGTCTCAAATAGTCCGTACTCGTGGTAACTCAGATGCCTGTCAAATAAGGCATGTGTATCAAGATCACATTCCGATGTCCAACCTCATGCTAAGGAATTACGGAACAAGTTCTTACGGTAGAAGACCATTTTACCCTCAGCCGAAGGCTTCTCAAATTTATTCTTAAACTTTCTTATCAACTCACTTATTTAATTGTATAATTATTCGGTACTCATATATATATCTACATATTTTATTTCTCATCTTGTACGGATTTAGGTACACTTACGTCATGAGTATATATATATATATATATATATTCTTATGTTTATGTATATAAACCTGAAATCCCAACTTATTTATATATATATTTATATCTCTTTTATATAGTTTCGTAAATCCCAACTCGTATTTATATATAGATACTCGCATTTTTTTTTTATATATTCTATATATTATGCTTATAAATATACTTTTATATAAAGATTATATACCCATTAAATTCCAAGCTTTTATAAACGTGAATAGACTTTAAAACACTTATATGTACCCTTTTATTTCATATTATATATATATATCCGTATATGTATATACTCGGCATTCATAACTCTTATATACGCTCACACAACTATCCTTACTAACCTACCGTACTGCATACCGTACCACCTTCAACTACTGTTTATATGCGTATTCCGATTCAGTTTATCCACGTATTCATCTCAAATATACATGTATTCTATCTCATTAATATACATATACAATCTCGCAAAAACTCGCAGGCACAGTAGATAGAAGAAGGACCTGTGTTGCAACCAGCTGCTGGTGTCGGTGTCCCCTGGTGGTCGGCGGACGGCGCAGGGCTCGCGGCGGTGGTTACAAGAAGGTCCGGCGGTCGCTCGGAGTTGCAGACGTTCGACTGTTTCCGCTAGAATGAAGCAGCAGTGCGGAATTTAGCGATAACAGCGCTTAGCAGAAGGATGGCGAGGAGGGAGATGCGGCGGGCTTACCGGCTTCCGGTGGGGTCTGGCGGTCGACGAGAAGACTGCGCGGTGGCTCCGGTGTAAGACGAGGCGGAGCAGCGGTCTTCTCCTCCTGCAGAAGCGGAAATGCTGAGGCACGCACCGGGGAGAGACGACGGAGGAAAGGCAGTACACTTACCGGGATCGACTGGGGCGGCGCAGGCTCGGCGGTGGTGTCTCCGATCGAAGGCGGTAGCGGTTCTGGTGGCGGCGGCTATTGCAGGAGTCCGGCGTGATGTGTGTTGTGCAGTAGGTTTGCGAGAGGGATAGCGAAGCGGCACAGTAGATTAGAATGTAATTAGGGTTAATAGTGTGATTAGGTTAGGTTAAGTTATTGGGCTTAGGGTAATGGGCCGACTGTTTGGTCCAATTTGGAATTGTTGAGCGGTTAGCTCATGAAATAATTGCGGAACTCGTAACTTGTAAATTGTGTGCGGGAATTTATATAATACGGAATTAAATTCCGTATTTATAAATTATAATTATTTTTATTTTAAAAACGTAAATTATTTCCGGTCATTTAATTTATCATTTTATGTGAAACTAGGTCACATAAAATGATAGGACTAAACTCGTATTATTTTACTTATTTATTTATTTACGATTGTCTCATCGGACTTTGGTTAATTTCCATTTACCGGAACTTAAAATTTTCGGTTATTACATCAGTGCCCCCTTAAAAGAAGTTTCGTCCCGAAACTTAGATTGTTCCCCTTACTCACACACTTCTTTCGGTATATTTTAGTTTTCCCGACATTTTCGTTTTCTACCAAGCAGCTACTCAGGCATTAAACAAACAAGTATCACCAAAAAGAAACGGAATCACACAAATCAATATGAAAACCGAAAAGGTCAAACAACACCACATCCGAGTACTAACTCGTCAAACAGAAGTAACCTCTAACCCCGCAAAGAACTCGGGATAGTTACGTCTAACACTCTCCTCAGTCTCCCAAGTGGCCTCATCCGCTCCTCTCCTAGACCACTGGATCCTCAGCATAGGTATCTCCTTGGATCGCAGACGTCTGGTACTGTGCTCCAAGATAGCTACTGGATACTCTACAAATGTATGGTCAGGCTCAACTATCAGATCCTCATGGCTGATGACGTGTCTCGGATCCGGAATGTACTCTCTCAACTGAGATACATGAAAGACCGGATGGACACTCTCTAGTCTCGGCGATAATGCTAGTCTGTAGGCCACCTCTCCAACTCTCTCCAGGATCTCAAAAGGTCCGACATATCGGGGACTCAGCTTCCCCTTAATGCCGAAGCGTCTGACCCCTCTCGTAGGTGACACTCTCAGCCACACCTGTGCACCCACTCTAAACTCCAAAGGTCGTCGCCTTTTGTCGGCGTAGGACTTCTGACGACTCTGAGCTGCTAACATTCGCTCTCGGACTAGGGCAATCCGAGCGATGTCGTCCTGTATCTGATCTGGAGCTACTCCATCAACTCTGCTAGGCTCATCCCAACATAATGGTGTACGACACCTCTTCCCGTACAAAGCCTCATAGGGAGCCATCCCAATGGATGCGTGCCAGCTATTATTATACGAAAACTCTACCAGTGGAAGATGATCTGGCCATACCTGTCCCCAATCTAGTACACACGCCCGAAGCATGTCCTCTAAGGTCTGAATGGTCCTCTCAGACTGTCCGTCTATCTGTGGATGATAGGCGGTAGTGAAGTGGAGACTCGTCCCCAAAGCAGTATGTACCTGCTGCCAAAACCTCGAGGTAAAACGTCCATCTCTGTCAAAGACGATAGTCCTCGGTACCCCATGGAGTCTCACAATGTGCCTGGTGAACTCCTCAGCCAGACGACTCACCGGCCACGTTTCCTTAATCGGAATGAAACGTGTTGTCTTCGTCAGGCGGTCTACCACTACCCAAATAGCATCAAATCCTCTGCTGAGTCTCAAACCAGTGACAAAATCCATAGATATATCCTCCCACTTCCACTGTGGTACTGGAAGTGGGTGGAGCTCTCCTCCAGACCTACGGTGCTCAATCTTGACCTGCTGGCAGGTCGCGCACTGAGCTACATATCGAGTCACATCGGGCTTCAAACCACCCCACCAGAAGGACCGTCTAACATCCTTGTACATCTTACTCGCTCCAGGATGTACTGAGTATGGGGTAGCATGAGCCTCACCTAGTATCCTCTGTCTCAACTCACTGTCTGACGGTACGCAAACGCGATCCTGTCGTCTCATCACTCCATCTGCACCAATAGTAAACTGTGGGGCCTCATCTCGAGACATCCTGTCTCGGATCCTGATCAAAGTAGGGCAAGTCTCCTGCTTCTGTCGGATCTCATCCAACAGATCAGGAAGTAACTCCATGGTAGACAACTGACCATCAGTATCGGGAAACTGAACCTCTATCTCCAACCAAGCCAAGTCCCTCTGCAACTGTGGTTGTACTATCAACCGGGCTATCGCCCTCTCTCTAGGCGTCTTCCGGCTCAAAGCATCAGCTACCACATTCGCCTTTCTGGGGTGGTAAAGGATCTCAAGGTCGAAGTCCTTGATCAACTCTAACCACCGCCTCTGGCGGTTATTCAACTCTCTCTGAGTGAATATGTACTTCAGACTCTTGTGGTCTGTAAAGATCTGACATGTCACCCCATAGAGGTAGTGACGCCAGATCTTAAGAGCATGCACTACTGCAGCCAACTCTAGATCATGTGTCGGGTAGTTCTCTTCATACGTCTTCAACTGGCGAGACGCATAGGCTATGACCTTACCCCTCTGCATCAAAAGACACCCCAAGCCCAGCTTGGATGCATCACTGTATACCACAAAGTCATCAATACCCTCAGGCTGTGCTAAAATCGGAGCGGACGTCAATCTCCTCTTCAGCTCCTCAAAACTCTGCTGACACGGCTCAGACCAGACAAACCGAGTGGTCTTCCTCAGAAGACAAGTAAGTGGTCGGGCAATCAAAGAGAACCCTTCCACAAACCGGCGGTAGTAACCTGCTAAACCCAGAAAGCTGCGAACCTCCTTAACATTCTTAGGAGGTTGCCAAGAAGATACTGACTCAATCTTCGCCGGATCGACCTTAATACCTTCAGCAGTCACCACGTGACCTAAGAAAGCCACCTCTGACATCCAAAACTCACACTTGGATAGCTTAGCATACAACTGGCTATCCTGTAGAATCTGCAGTACTGTCCTCAAGTGTCCGGCATGCTCCTCTCGACTCCTAGAGTAGACTAGGATGTCGTCAATGAAGACCACTATAAACTGGTCTAAGAAGTCAATGAATATCCCATTCATCAACTCCATGAACACCACTGGTGCATTAGTGAGCCCGAATGGCATCACTACGAACTCATAATGACCATACCTAGTCCGGAATGCCGTCTTAGGTATGTCCTGATCTCTCACCCTCAACTGGTGGTAACCTGACCTCAAGTCTATCCTCGAGAACACAGACGCTCCATGCAACTGGTCCAACAGGTCATCTATGCGTGGCAGTGGGTACTTGTTCTTGATGGTTACTTTGTTCAGCTCTCTATAGTCTATGCACAGCCTCATCGATCCGTCCTTCTTCTTCACAAACAACACTGGTGCACCCCAAGGAGACACGCTAGGGCATATGAAACCCTTCTCTGCTAGCTCCTCTAACTGCTTCTTTAGCTCAAGCAGCTCTATCGGTGCCATACGGTACGGGGCCTTCGAGATAGGTCTCGTGCCCGGCTCCAAGTCAATGCTGAAATCAACGCTCCTCTGTGGGGGTAGTCCTGGCAGGTCGTCACTGAATACCTCTGCAAACTCGCATGCAACAGGTATCTCCTCTATAGTCAGGCTCTTGCTTTCCTTCATGGCATAACACCAGAAGGCTTCGCAACCCTGCGCTATCAGTCTCGCTGCTCTCACTGCACTGATAACTGTACCTGACTTTCCGAGGTCCCACCCTCGGAATATTACTCTATGGCCCTCCTCCGTGGCAACGGTCACTGTCCTCCTACCAATGTCTAAGACTGCTCCGTGTTTCCTCATCCAGTCTATCCCTAAAATGACATCCTCATGAGCTAAGGGCATGACTAGAAAATTGACTAGCCAGTCTCGATCTCCCATGCGAACAGGACATCCAAAGATCTCTCTAGTCCCTCTTACCTTACTCCCATCAGGTAAGCCTATCATAAAAGGTATACCCTCTACAGTAGCTAAGGACAACCTATCTACGCATGCATCAGATATGAAGGAGTGTGTAGCACCCGTATCAAATAAAACTCGTACAGGTAAGTCATGAATCTGGATCGTACCTGTAGCAGTCGGTGCATCTGGTTGATCAGCATCTCTCAACTCAAACATTCGTGCCTGAGTTCCTCTAGTATCAGCCACACTACCACGTCCTCTGCCCCGACCTGATCCCTGCATAGAACTCTGTGGTGGTGTGTGTCCTGGAGCCCGGTAAGACTACTGCTGACTAGGAGCTTTGTACTGCTGCTGCTGACTAGGAGTCCGGTACTGTGGCGGTCTCTGTACACTCCCTGATAAGCCTACAGGAGAAGAACCCTGCTGAGATGGAGCCTTGCCCTGACGGCAGAAGGCAGCTCTATGTCCAACCTTACCGTACTGGAAGCAAGTCACTGCTGGCTTCGTGCAGTTTGATCGGATGTGCCTATAGCTATTGCAGTTGTGGCACTGCAAGCCACCAGCTGAAGTCTGACCAGTAGCTGTATGACTCTGTCGCCCCTGAGTCTGTCCCCGTCCAAAAGCAGCTACTCCTAAACTACCACTAGCATAACCTGTCCTCTGCCGCTTATCCGGCCTGTCTGACTGAGCAGCTCTCCTCGACACTGGTCGATCTCTCTCATAAGCAGATGCTCTATCTTGATAGTCTGACAGAGTCTCACATCGAAATCCTGCCAGATAGGAACGGGTACTCTCTCTCAATCTCCGTGAAAAGAGATAGACATGCTGCTCCTCAGGAGGCGCAGCTGGTCCAAGCAGTGTCAGTTCCTTCTGGAACTTCTTGATGGCAGCAGCGATCGGAATGTCCTCAAATCCAGCCTCAATGAAGTCCTGGAATCTCTCTCTCCTCAACGAGACAGGGCAGTATCTGTCTCTAACAATGCTCCTCATCTGCTCCCAACTGGTGACTCGACTACGCATGGTCCGCCACCAGGAATGAGCATCTCCAGTGAAGCAGGTCTGCACCAAGTCTACCTGCCGATCCTCCGGGCAGCGTATTGCCTCTAACGCAGTCTCCACCTGCCCAATCCAGTGCTCCACCTCCAATCCTATCTCTCCATTATATGAGGGGACCTTCTGAGAGTTGAAAGCCTTCAACCACTCATCCGGTCTCGGAGCTCTAGTCCCAGTAGGAGCTCTATCAGCCACAACTCCCCTCTCAGGTACAGCTGGCACCTGAGGCGCTCCCTGTGTCACCTGGACAGATCTAACCGGTACTGGTGGTACCTGGGTAAGTCTCTCTGTCCTAGCAGCCTCCTCCATACGCTCAACGTAGGCTCGGTACTCTCTGTACTCAGTCGCTCCAATGGAAACACGTCCTGACTCTGTCGAACGTGCTCTCTGTGCTCCAGACCTAGCAACGGTCTCGTTCCTGACCTCAGGACCAACACTCTCTGCTACTTCCTCCACTC
>BSUD01000005.1:143519021-143541521 GCA_033239045.1 Fagopyrum esculentum
AACACTATACTTCAGTCGATTCTCCAAAATATTATATGTAGATGAAATCATATCTCAAGTTTCTTTTAAAGTCAACACTATACTTCAGTCGATTCTCCAAAATATTATATGTAGATGAAATCATATCTCAAGTGTAACTGCAAAATTACTAGCATCCTTTCTTTCTACCAAATGTCACATTTTATTTGACTAAGTGTGTTGACAACTAGTGAAGTATAGTAATGTTTGCGAATGACGATATGAGTTGAGAACAAGATAAAAACTCGCTTATGCTAATTTACATTTCTGAAAGCAAATAAATACATGATCCTACACCCACTTAACGAGAGTATGTCCACGTGAATACTAGTTCTAAATACAATGTACTTCTCCTATGTGTTGTGAATATAATGAGAAGTGAAGAAGATAAAATTGATGATTTCGAGTCATAATTGAGTCCTTTCATTTGGACACTTTCGTTCATCTTCGCCAATATTGTTAGATGTATGTGGATATTTCGCCATAAAGTAAGGTCGGATGACTCCCTTGAACGATATAAGTCCCGTTTGGTTGCTAATGGTTGTTCCCAGCAGGTTGGAATTGATTGTGATGAGACTTTTAGCCCGGTTGTCAAACCAACCACTATCCGTATTGTTCTCAGTTTAGATGTGTCTCGCTCTTGGCCTATTCACCAGCTCGACGTCAAAAATGTCTTTCTCCATGGGCATCTACAAGAGACAGTCCACATGTTTCAACCGACTGGTTATGTTGATTCTACTCGCCCTTCCCATGTCTGCTTATTGAAGAAATCACTTTATGGCCTCAAACATGCACCCAGGGCTTGGTATCAACTCTTTGCGGGTTATCTGCTCAACATTGGTTTTATCAGTAGTAAGAGTGATTCTTCTCTGTTTATCTATCGGAATGGAACTCACCTTGCCTATCTGTTACTCTATGTTGACGATATTATCTTAACAGCCTCATCTGATGACCTTCGCAATATTCACTGGTTATCTCAGTAAGGAATTTTCTATGACCGATCTAGGTCTTTGTCATATTTTTCTGGGCATTTCAGTTAACCGCCTCCCTGTAGGTATATTTTTGTCTCGGGATAAGTATGCTCGGGAGATTGTTGCACGAGCCAAAATGACTGCCTGCAAGCCTGCAGCCACACCAGTTGAACCCACTGTCAGACTCAGTGCCTCATCCGGACCTCCTGTCAATAATCCGACCCTATAACGTAGTCTGGCAGGGGCACTTCAGTATCTTACATTTACTAGACTTGACATCAGTTTTGCTGTCCAATAGATATGTTTATTTATGCATGATCTGCGGGAGTCTCATTTTGCCGCTCTCAAGCGCATCATCCGCTACATTTCTGGTACTTCGTCAATGGGTATCACTATATCTCCTTCTCCGAAATCTGACCTTATTGCTTACACCGATGTTGATTGACCCACTTCAGGTTATTGTGTTTTCTTCAATGACACATTAATCACGTGGTCTGTCAAAAGGTAATCCCACGTTCCAGTGTAGAGGCAGAATATAGATGAGTTGCCAATGTTGTTTCTGAGTGCTCTTGGCTCCGCAAACTCTTACTTGAGCTCCATTGCCCCCTTGTCAAGGCATCCTACAGTGACAACATCTGCTACTTATCTTGCCAGCAACCCAGTTCAACATCAACGAACGAAGCACATTGAGATTGACATACACTTCGTTCGCGATAAGATTGCCCGTGGTCACGTTAGAGTACTTCACATACCTTCGGCTTTTCAATATGCAGACATTTTTACAAAAGGACTACCTCGACAATTGTTTCTAGATTTTAGATTTAGTCTTACTGTAATGCCTCCTCCAGTTTCGACTGCGTGGTATGATAGAATATGTAATTAATGTAAATAGAGGGTTGTCTATTATAATGATGTAAAGTTGGTTTATTATTAATATGAGCCGTCTGATGACGGAAACCCTAATGGGAATTTCTCAATCTCTCACAGTTATCATAGCAATTTTTTTTCATATAGCATTTCTAATATATGTGAAAAATATTGATTAACAAAATTGAAAATAATGTAAATGATTTTTTTATATAAAAATTTATAATGATTAAATATACTTTTATCTAAATCAGAGTTAATCTACGTCATTAGACCATAAATTAGAAAAACAGATTTCATTTCGTATGTTTCACGATAATGTTGTTTTCAAGAGCAAGTAATCCAAACAATGATATCTACTTCAAATAATAATGATTTGTACTCTTCATATATTTCTAAAAAAAAACACTGATTTGAACGAATACCAAACCAAAAACCAACTAAAGTAAACTTTGAATTATTGATACTAAATAAATAATATATATGTGTGTGAATATGAACTTATGAAAACCTTTTTCAATAAGAAATGAACATAATTTAAATCTCTTGAACATGCATAGTGTTGACTAACATTGACTGGTTAGATAAGAAAATATCTAAAATATATTGATTTTTATTTAAAAATAAATAATATATATAATTAAATAAATACTTATTATATTTAAATAAATTTTTTTTAACTCTATAGTTCTTTTCATTAGAACCAACCATATAAATATACATTCATATTACATGCTTAGACTCATGTTTATCACGATATGGAGTACTTAACGTTGTTATGCGTTGTTCTACTCTCACTACTCACTGTATATCTCTTTCATTACTACAAAACCGCCACCTTCGCCAATCACAGACTTCCACCCGGTAAAACCGGGTGGCCAATAGTCGGAGAATCAATCGAGTTTCTACTAAAGTTACAAAAAGGCTATTCGGAAAAGTTCATCTTAGAGAGAATGGAAAAATACTCTTCTGACGTTTTCCGAACCTTTTTCCTCGGAGATAATATCGCGGTACTATGTGGAGACGCGGGGAGCAAATTCTTGTTTTGCAACGGTAACAAGTTGGTCAAACGATGGACAATCCGATCTGTTCGTCGGCTTTTATTTTCGATTGAACAAGAGATCGCGTTCGATCAATATATGAAGCCCGCGTTACTTTCGTTCATCAAGGATGGTGGCCTTAGAAATTTTGTCGGGGTTATGGATGCTTTGGTACAAAAACATTTTGACTCTTATTGTAACACCCCGAATTCTCAGAACTCGGAGTATTACTGGTTAGGACCTCACAATGGGTCCCGACCTCAGTTTGACAACAACATTACTAGGACCTTGCAACAAGACACAAATAAGGAAACCGAAATTCATAAAAACATGTTTTTAGAGTAATGAATGCAACAAAGTCTAGCAGCCTACAGGACTTAAACAAAAGAAAGAAACAACTGTCTTAGCCGAAAGAAAGGAAAGACAAACAACCCCCACCCCATTCTACGGAGTACGGAGACCCGGCTGACCACTACTTCCGGATCACTCAGCTGCTGATCTAACCTGCGGTAAAACTAAAACAACAACAACAATCACCGTTAGCTAGTTATCTAACTATTAGCAGAGTAATAATAGCACAAACACACTCAGGTAAACATAAACACGCAACATGCTTCCAAACAAGTCCGTTTTATTATCTTTCTTTAAATTACTCATTCACTCTAGTGATACTTATTTTGTGACACGAGGGATTCCCAAACCTCGCCTCCGCCCCCGTGTAACCATCAGGAATGGATCCGATGCATCTCACCTTGTACCTGTATGGTCTGGGTATAGAGAACCTCCCAGTCTCCTGTCAGAGCTGGGCAGTGATGTCACGGCCCGTTATACATACACTTGGGCCTTACGTAAAATAATACAGTCGTCCTAGCAAGTTATTATTATTAAAACAAGCAATAGCACACACCACTACTATCACTCAACTAACACTCAGAAACCGGCTAAGTAAGTCGCAAGGACTTACCTGAGTCAAAATACTCTCTAACACGTCTCACACCGTCTGTACTCGTGGTAACTCAAACTCCTGTCAATTCAGGCAGGTGTGTCAAGACACATCTCACTATCCAACCTCTTGCAAGGTATTACGGAAAAACAACCCTCTTAAGGTAAAAGACCATTTTACCCCCGGTGCCGAAAGTTCTCAAAGTTCACTCTTTCGTCCTATTAAAATTCCTTTTAGGATTTGTTCTCTATGATTACTCTCGCTCTTTGATATTTTCCTTAATCCAACTCGTATTTATGTGCAGATACTCGCATCTTATATATTCTATATATTATGTTATAAGTATGCTTTTATATAACAATTTATATGTTCATTAAATTCCAAGTTCTATAACTTTACTAGGCTTTGAAGAAAATTTGTATTCCTTTAAATTCCTAATAATTATATATATATATATATATATATATAAATATATATGTATATATATATATGTACCCGTATGTGTATATGTGACATTCATAACTCTTATTTATATGTCCACCAAACCGCTTTTACTAAACTTCCGTACTCGAACTTATAATAGTACATATATGTATCCTATATATATATATATATATATATATTTCTAATCGGTTATTCATACATACTTGTATCCAAACACGTTCCTCCTCTATATTAACACCGTACTCGGATATTAAACGCACTATTACGTCCTTTATACATATAAACTCCTACATATCATTACGGATAAGAGTATAACTAAACTATATATATATATATTTATGTACTGTAGGTGTACGAAGGATCGGAGAGCCGGCTTACCGGGCTGCAGTCCAGCGGCGGCGCACTGGTGGTCCGGCAGCAGTACGGTGTCCGGCAGCCTCTTCCAGGTGGTCGACTGGCTGCTGTTGCGGAAGAGCGAAGAGGCATCGGTTAGGACTCAAAAACGGCAGAAGGCGAGGAAAAGAAGGGCTGCGGCTTACCGGACTCAGGGCGGTGCGAGGCGGCTCCTGCGGCGACTCTGATTTCGGCGTCGGAGGGGACGGCGGTCCAGCGGCAGCGCTACTGCAGGCCAAGAGGAGGTACGTTACAACCCGGAACGAGAACCGAAGGGTGCCGAGAAGAGAGAAAAGCCGAGACTCACCTTCAGTTACAGTCGCCGGCGGGTCTGGTAGTCGACAAGGCGGACGCACGGTGGCGGCGGACTGGCTGGAGGACGGACAGGCGAGGCGGCGTCTTCGACCACCTGTTGCAGTGGGGTGAGTCCCGGAGTGCAGAAAACGAGGGAGGCGAAAGAAGGGTGGTGGCGTCTTACCGGACGGAGAGCGGCCAGCGAGGTGGTGGTGGCACTTCCGGTGGGAGGCGAACTCCTGCTGGTGGCTCCGGAGTTGCGAGGGAGAAGAGCGCCGGTACTTGCCAATCCAGAGAATGTAACGAGAGTGGTAAGCGGCAGGTTAATTCTTTTGGATTAGGATTAGGTTAGCTCTAATTAGGGTTAGGAAGTTTTAAGTGGGCTGCTCATTTGGGCTTTGCAATGGCCCAACCCGGTCCGCTACACGACTATTAAAAACGGATCCGCCACTCGTTAATTGCATGCGGAAAATTATAAAAATACGGAATTAAATTCCGTATTTTATAATTTATTATTTTATTTTAACGTACAAAATTATTTCCGGTTGTTTAATTTATCATTTTATGTGACTCTAGCTCTTGTTTTATTTTACTTAATTATTCATTTACGCGGGTCGCATCGGACTTTGGTAAATTTCAATTTATCGGAAACTTAAAATTTTCGGTTATTACATCAGTGCCCCCTTAAAAGAAGTTTCGTCCCGAAACTTAGAACGTCTCTCCTACTCACACGTTTTCCCCCGGTACATTTTAGTTCTCTCGACAAATTTCTACTACGCAACTACTCAAGTATCGAACAAACAAGTATCACAAAGGAAGAACAGCACTCAAAACAATATGAAAACCTGAAAGGTCAAACAACACAACATCCGAGTACTAACTCGTCAAACAGAAGTAACCTCTAACCCCGCAAAGAACTCGGGGTAGTTACGTCTAACACCCTCCTCAGTCTCCCAAGTGGCCTCATCAGCTCCTCTCCTAGACCACTGGATCCTCAGCATAGGTATCTCCTTGGATCGCAGACGTCGGGTACTGCGTTCCAAGACAGCTACTGGGTACTCTACAAATGTATGGTCAGGCTCCACTGTCAGATCCTCGTGGCTGAGGACGTGTCTAGGATCCGGAATGTACTCTCTCAACTGAGATACATGAAAGACTGGATGGACGCTCTCTAGTCTCGGTGGTAATGCTAGTCGGTAGGCCACCTCCCCAACTCTCTCCAGGATCTCAAAAGGTCCGACATATCGGGGACTCAGCTTTCCCTTAATGCCGAAACGCCTGACTCCTCTCGTGGGTGATACTCTCAACCACACCTGAGCACCCACCCTAAACTCCAAAGGTCGACGCCTCTTGTCGGCGTAGGACTTCTGACGACTCTGAGCTACTAACATTCGCTCTCGGACTAGGGCAATCCGAGCGATGTCATCCTGTATCTGATCTGGAGCTACTCCATCAGCTCTGCTAGGCTCATCCCAACATAAGGGTGTACGACATCTCCGTCCGTACAAAGCCTCATAAGGAGCCATCCCAATAGATGCGTGCCAGCTATTGTTATACGAAAACTCTACCAGTGGAAGATGATCTGGCCATACCTGCCCCCAGTCAAGTACACACGCCCGAAGCATGTCCTCTAAGGTCTGAATGGTCCTCTCAGACTGCCCGTCTGTCTGTGGGTGATAGGCAGTAGTGAAGTGGAGACTCGTCCCCAAAGCAGTATGTACCTGCTGCCAAAATCTCGAGGTAAAACGTCCATCTCTGTCAGAGACGATAGTCCTCGGTACCCCATGGAGTCTCACAATGTGCCTGGTGAACTCCTCAGCCAGACGACTCACCGGCCACGTTTCCTTAATCGGAATGAAACGTGCGGTCTTCGTCAGGCGGTCTACCACTACCCAAATAGCATCAAATCCTCTGCTGAGTCTCAAACCAGTGACAAAATCCATAGATATATCCTCCCACTTCCACTGTGGGACTGGAAGTGGGTGGAGCTCTCCTCCAGACCTACGGTGCTCAATCTTGACCTGCTGGCAGGTCGCACACTGAGCTACATATCGAGTCACATCGGGCTTCAAACCGCCCCACCAGAAGGACCGCCTCACATCCTTGTACATCTTACTCGCTCCAGGATGTACTGAGTATGGGGTAGCATGAGCCTCACCTAGTATCCTCTGTCTCAACTCACTGTCTGACGGGACACACACGCGATCCTGACGTCTCATCACTCCATCTGCACCAATAGTAAACTGTGGGGCCTCATCTCGAGACATCCTGTCCCGGATCCGGATCAAAGTGGGGCAAGTCTCCTGCTTCTGTCGGATCTCATCCAACAGATCAGGAAGTAACTCCATGGTAGACAACTGGCCATCGGTATCGGGAAACTGAACCTCTATCTCCAACCAAGCCAAGTCCCTCTGCAACTGTGGCTGTACTGTCAACCGAGCTATCGCTCTCTCTCTAGGCGTCTTCCGGCTCAAAGCATCAGCTACCACATTCGCCTTTCCGGGGTGGTAGAGGATCTCAAGGTCGAAGTCCTTGATCAACTCTAACCACCGCCTCTGGCGGTTATTCAACTCTCGCTGAGTGAATATGTACTTCAGACTCTTGTGGTCTGTAAAGATCTGACATGTCGCCCCGTAGAGATAGTGACGCCAGATCTTGAGAGCATGGACTACTGCAGCCAACTCTAGATCATGTGTGGGGTAGTTCTCCTCATACGTCTTCAGCTGTCGAGACGCATAGGCTATGACCTTACCCCTCTGCATCAAGACACACCCCAAGCCCAGCTTGGATGCATCACTGTATACCACAAAGTCATCAATACCCTCAGGCTGTGCTAAAATCGGAGCGGACGTCAATCTCCTCTTCAGCTCCTCAAAACTCCGCTGACACGGCTCAGACCAGACAAACCGAGTAGTCTTCCTCAGAAGACAAGTAAGTGGTCGGGCAATCAAAGAGAACCCTTCCACAAATCGGCGGTAGTAACCTGCTAACCCCAAAAAGCTGCGAACCTCCTTAACATTCTTAGGAGGTTGCCAAGAAGATACTGACTCGATCTTCGCCGGATCGACCTTAATTCCCTCAGCAGTCACCACGTGTCCTAAGAAAGCCACCTCTGACATCCAAAACTCACACTTGGATAGCTTAGCATACAGCTGGCTATCCTGTAGAATCTGCAGCACTGTCCTCAAGTGTCCGGCATGCTCCTCCCGACTCCTAGAGTAGACTAGGATGTCGTCAATGAAGACCACTACGAACTGGTCTAAGAAGTCAATGAATATCCCATTCATCAACTCCATGAATACCGCTGGTGCATTAGTGAGCCCGAATGGCATCACTACGAACTCATAATGACCATACCTAGTCCGGAATGCCGTCTTCGGTATGTCCTGATCTCTCACCCTCAGCTGGTGGTAACCTGACCTCAAGTCTATCCTCGAGAACACGGACGCTCCATGCAACTGGTCCAACAGATCATCTATGCGTGGCAGTGGATACTTGTTCTTGATGGTTACTTTGTTCAGCTCTCTGTAGTCTATGCACAGCCTCATCGATCCGTCTTTCTTCTTCACAAATAACACTGGCGCACCCCAAGGAGACACACTGGGGCGTATAAAACCCTTCTCTGCCAGCTCCTCTAACTGCTTCTTCAGCTCAAGCAGCTCTATAGGTGCCATGCGGTACGGGGCCTTCGAGATAGGTCTCGTGCCCGGCTCCAAGTCGATGCTGAAATCAACGCTCCTCTGTGGGGGTAGCCCTGGCAGGTCATCACTAAATACCTCTGCAAACTCGCATGCAACAGGTATCTCCTCTATAGTCAGGCTCTTGCTTTCCTTCATGGCATAACACCAGAAGGCTTCGCAACCCTGAGCTATCAGTCTCGCTGCTCTCACTGCACTGATAACTGTACCTGACTTTCCGAGGTCCCAACCTCGGAATATTACCCTATGACCCTCCTCCGTGGCAACGGTCACTGTCCTCTTACCAATGTCTAAGACTGCTCCGTGTTTCCTCATCCAGTCTATCCCTAAAATGACATCCTCATGAGCTAAGGGCATGACTAGAAAATTAACTAGCCAGTCTCGATCTCCCATGCGAACAGGACATCCAAAGATCTCTCTAGTCCCTCTTACCTTACTCCCATCAGGTAAGCCTATCGTAAAAGGTATCCCCTCTACAGTAGCTAAGGACAACCTATCTACGCATGCATCAGATATGAAGGAGTGTGTAGCACCCGTATCAAATAAAACTCGTACAGGTAAGTCATGAATCTGGATCGTACCTGTGGCAGTAGGTGCATCTGGCTGATCAGCATCTCTCAACTCAAATACTCGTGCCTGAGTTCCTCTAGTATCAGCCACACTACCACGTCCTCTGCCCCGACCTGATCCCTGCATAGAACTCTGTGGTGGTGTGTGTCCTGGAGCTCTGTAAGACTGCTGCTGACTCGGAGTCCGGTACTGTGGCGGTCTCTGTACACTCCCTGACAAACCTGCAGGAGAAGAACCCTGCTGAGATGGGGCCTTGCCCTGACGGCAGAATGCAGCTCTATGTCCAACCTTGCCACACTGAAAGCAAGTCACTGCTGGCTTCGTGCAGTTCGATCGGATATGTCCATAGCTATTGCAGTTGTGGCACTGCAAGCTACCAGCTGAAGTCTGACCAGTAGCTGTATGGCTCTGTCGCCCCTGAGTCTGTCCCCGTCCAAAAGCAGCTACTCCTGAACCACCACTGGCATAACCTGTCCTCTGCCGCTTATCCGGCCTGTCAGACTGAGCAGCTCTCCTAGACCCTGGTCTGTCTCTCTCATACGCAGATGCTCTATCCTGATAGTCTGACAGAGTCTCACAGCGAAATCCTGCCAGATAAGACCGAGTGCTCTCTCTCAATCTCCGGGAAAAGAGATAGACATGCTGCTCCTCAGGAGGTGCAGCTGGTCCAAGCAGTGTCAGTTCCTTCTGGAACTTCTTGATGGCAGCAGCGATCGGAACATCCTCAAATCCAGCCTCAATGAAGTCCTGAAATCTCTCTCTCCTCAACGAAACAGGGCAGTATCTGTCTCTAACAATGCTCCTCATCTGCTCCCAAGTAGTGACTCGACTACGCATGGTCCGCCACCAGGAATGAGCATCTCCAGTGAAGCAAGTCTGCACCAAGTCTACCTGTCGATCCTCTGGGCAGCGTATAGCCTCTAAAGCAGTCTCTACCTGCCCAATCCAGTGCTCCACCTCCAATGCTATCTCTCCATTATAGGAGGGAACCTTCTGAGAGTTGAAAGCCTTCAACCACTCATCTGGCCTGGGTGCTCTGGTCCCAGTAGGCGCTCTACCAGCCACAACTCTCCTCTCAGGTACAGCTGGCACCTGAGGCGCTTCCTGTGTCACCTGAACAGATCTAGCCGGTACTGGTGGTATCTGGGTAAGTCTCTCTGTCCTAGCAGCCTCTTCCCTACGCTCAACGTAGGCTCGGTACTCTCTGTACTCAGTCGCTCCAATGGAAACACGCCCTGACTCTGTCGAACGTGCTCTCTGTGCTCCAGACCTAGCAACGGTCTCATTCCTGACCTCAGGACCAACACTCTCAGCTACTTCCTCCACTCCAGCCTCTGGTATGATCACTGCTGGGGGATCCTCTCGTGGAGCTCGACCTCGGCCTCGGACTAGTGGGGGTCTACCTCCACGACCGCGTCCTCTAACTGTAGGGGCCCTATCTCCCCTACCTGGTCCAGCTGGAGGGAGAGGTGGACGACCTCTGCCTCGACCAGCAGCTAGCGTAGCTCTAGTACGTGCCATCTGAGTCAAGAATAAAACTATAATTACTACTAGCTGAAAGTCCAAAAGTCCAACTACAGTAACCTAAAGTCCAATTACAGTAACCTAAAGTCCAACTAAACAGACTGAGATCCGCGGTAGTAGTGGTGGTCAGCCGTACTTTTCTATTCCCAACCAGACTATGCATGCATTTAAAACCAAAAATTTTCTTTTTAAAACTCAGATCCCTTTTCGGGTTCTGCTCAAAACTTATTCGGTCTTTCAGAAGATTTCAAGTGCCATTGTTGCCAACCTAGAGCTCTGATACCATGTTGTAACACCCCGAATTCTCAGAACTCGGAGTATTACTGGTTAGGACCTCACAATGGGTCCCGACCTCAGTTTGACAACAACATTACTAGGACCTTGCAACAAGACACAAATAAGGAAACCGAAATTCATAAAAACATGTTTTTAGAGTAATGAATGCAACAAAGTCTAGCAGCCTACAGGACTTAAACAAAAGAAAGAAACAACTGTCTTAGCCGAAAGAAAGGAAAGACAAACAACCCCCACCCCATTCTACGGAGTACGGAGACCCGGCTGACCACTACTTCCGGATCACTCAGCTGCTGATCTAACCTGCGGTAAAACTAAAACAACAACAACAATCACCGTTAGCTAGTTATCTAACTATTAGCAGAGTAATAATAGCACAAACACACTCAGGTAAACATAAACACGCAACATGCTTCCAAACAAGTCCGTTTTATTATCTTTCTTTAAATTACTCATTCACTCTAGTGATACTTATTTTGTGACACGAGGGATTCCCAAACCTCGCCTCCGCCCCCGTGTAACCATCAGGAATGGATCCGATGCATCTCACCTTGTACCTGTATGGTCTGGGTATAGAGAACCTCCCAGTCTCCTGTCAGAGCTGGGCAGTGATGTCACGGCCCGTTATACATACACTTGGGCCTTACGTAAAATAATACAGTCGTCCTAGCAAGTTATTATTATTAAAACAAGCAATAGCACACACCACTACTATCACTCAACTAACACTCAGAAACCGGCTAAGTAAGTCGCAAGGACTTACCTGAGTCAAAATACTCTCTAACACGTCTCACACCGTCTGTACTCGTGGTAACTCAAACTCCTGTCAAATCAGGCAGGTGTGTCAAGACACATCTCACTATCCAACCTCTTGCAAGGTATTACGGAAAAACAACCCTCTTAAGGTAAAAGACCATTTTACCCCCGGTGCCGAAAGTTCTCAAAGTTCACTCTTTCGTCCTATTAAAATTCCTTTTAGGATTTGTTCTCTATGATTACTCTCGCTCTTTGATATTTTCCTTAATCCAACTCGTATTTATGTGCAGATACTCGCATCTTATATATTCTATATATTATGTTATAAGTATGCTTTTATATAACAATTTATATGTTCATTAAATTCCAAGTTCTATAACTTTACTAGGCTTTGAAGATAATTTGTATTCCTTTAAATTCCTAATAATTATATATATATATATATATATATAAATATATATGTATATATATATATGTACCCGTATGTGTATATGTGACATTCATAACTCTTATTTATATGTCCACCAAACCGCTTTTACTAAACTTCCGTACTCGAACTTATAATAGTACATATATGTATCCTATATATATATATATATATATATATATATATTTCTAATCGGTTATTCATACATACTTGTATCCAACACGTTCCTCCTCTATTTTAACACCGTACTCGGATATTATACGCACTATTACGTCTTTTATACATATAAAATCCTACATATCATTACGGATAAGAATATAACTAAACTATATATATATATATTTATGTACTGTAGGTGTACGAAGGATCGGAGAGCCGGCTTACCGGGCTGCAGTCCAGCGGCGGCGCACTGGTGGTCCGGCAGCAGTACGGTGTCCGGCAGCCTCTTCCAGGTGGTCGACTGGCTGCTGTTGCGGAAGAGCGAAGAGGCATCGGTTAGGACTCAAAAACGGCAGAAGGCGAGGAAAAGAAGGGCTGCGGCTTACCGGACTCAGGGCGGTGCGAGGCGGCTCCTGCGGCGACTCTGAGTTCGGCGTCGGAGGGGACGGCGGTCCAGCGGCAGCGCTACTGCAGGCCAGGAGGAGGTACGTTACAACCCGGAACGAGAACCGAAGGGTGCCGAGAAGAGAGAAAAGCCGAGACTCACCTTCAGTTGCAGTCGCCGGCGGTCTGGTAGTCGACAAGGCGGACGCACGGTGGCGGCGGACTGGCTGGAGGACGGACAGGCGAGGCGGCGTCTTCGACCACCTGTTGCAGTGGGATGAGTCCCGGAGTGCAGAAAACGAGGGAGGCGAAAGAAGGGTGGTGGCGTCTTACCGGACGGAGAGCGGCCAGCGAGGTGGTGGTGGCACTTCCGGTGGGAGGCGAAACCCCTGCTGGTGGCTCCGGAGTTGCGAGGGAGAAGAGCGCCGGTACTTGCCAATCCAGAGCATGTAACGAGAGTGGTAAGCGGCAGGTTAATTCTTTTGGATTAGGATTAGGTTAGCTCTAATTAGGGTTAGGAAGAATTAAGTGGGCTGCTCATTTGGGCTTTGCAAAGGCCCAACCCGGTCCGCTACACGACTATTAAAAACGGATCCGCCACTCGTTAATTGCATGCGGAAAATTATAAAAATACGGAATTAAATTCCGTATTTTATAATTTATTATTTTATTTTAACGTACAAAATTATTTCCGGTTGTTTAATTTATCATTTTATGTGACTCTAGCTCTTGTTTTATTTTACTTAATTATTCATTTACGCGGGTCGCATCGGACTTTGGTAAATTTCAATTTATCGGAAACTTAAAATTTTCGGTTATTACATCAGTGCCCCCTTAAAAGAAGTTTCGTCCCGAAACTTAGAACGTCTCTCCTACTCACACGTTTTTCCCCGGTACATTTTAGTTCTCTCGACAAATTTCTACTACGCAACTACTCAAGTATCGAACAAACAAGTATCACAAAGGAAGAACAGCACTCAAAACAATATGAAAACCCGAAAGGTCAAACAACACAACATCCGAGTACTAACTCGTCAAACAGAAGTAACCTCTAACCCCGCAAAGAACTCGGGGTAGTTACGTCTAACACTCTCCTCAGTCTCCCAAGTGGCCTCATCAGCTCCTCTCCTAGACCACTGGATCCTCAGCATAGGTATCTCCTTGGATCGCAGACGTCTGGTACTGCGTTCCAAGACAGCTACTGGGTACTCTACAAATGTATGGTCAGGCTCCACTGTCAGATCCTCGTGGCTGATGACGTGTCTAGGATCCGGAATGTACTCTCTCAACTGAGATACATGAAAGACCGGATGGATACTCTCTAGTCTCGGTGGTAGTGCTAGTCGGTAGGCCACCTCCCCAACTCTCTCCAGGATCTCAAAAGGTCCGACATATCAGGGACTCAGCTTTCCCTTAATGCCGAAACGCCTGACTCCTCTCGTAGGTGATACTCTCAACCACACCTGAGCACCCACTCTAAACTCCAAAGGTCGACGCCTCTTGTCGGCGTAGGACTTCTGACGACTCTGGGCTGCTAACATCCGCTCTCGGACTAGGGCAATCCGAGCGATGTCATCCTGTACCTGATCTGGAGCTACTCCATCAACTCTGCTAGGCTCATCCCAACATAAGGGTGTACGACATCTCCGCCCGTACAAAGCCTCATAAGGAGCCATCCCAATAGATGCGTGCCAGCTATTGTTATACGAAAACTCTACCAGTGGAAGATGATCTGGCCATACCTGCCCCCAGTCAAGTACACACGCCCGAAGCATGTCCTCTAAGGTCTGAATGGTCCTCTCAGACTGCCCGTCTGTCTGTGGGTGATAGGCAGTAGTGAAGTGGAGACTCGTCCCTAAGGCAGTATGTACCTGCTGCCAAAATCTCGAGGTAAAACGTCCATCTCTGTCAGAGACGATAGTCCTCGGTACCCCATGGAGTCTCACAATGTGCCTGGTGAACTCCTCAGCCAGACGACTCACCGGCCACGTTTCCTTAATCGGAATGAAACGTGCGGTCTTCGTCAGGCGGTCTACCACTACCCAAATAGCATCAAATCCTCTGCTGAGTCTCAAACCAGTGACAAAATCCATAGATATATCCTCCCACTTCCACTGTGGTACTGGAAGTGGGTGGAGCTCTCCTCCAGACCTACGGTGCTCAATCTTGACCTGCTGGCAGGTCGCACACTGAGCTACATATCGAGTCACATCGGGCTTCAAACCGCCCCACCAGAAGGACCGTCTCACATCCTTGTACATCTTACTCGCTCCAGGATGTACTGAGTATGGGGTAGCATGAGCCTCACCTAGTATCCTCTGTCTCAACTCACTGTCTGACGGGACACACACGCGATCCTGACGTCTCATCACTCCATCTGCACCAATAGTAAACTGTGGGGCCTCATCTCGAGACATCCTGTCCCAGATCCGGATCAAAGTGGGGCAAGTCTCCTGCTTCTGTCGGATCTCATCCAACAGATCAGGAAGTAACTCCATGGTAGACAACTGGCCATCGGTATCGGGAAACTGAACCTCTATCTCCAACCAAGCCAAGTCCCTCTACAAGTGTGGCTGTACTGTCAACCGGGATATCGCCCTCTCTCTAGGCGTCTTCCGGCTCAAAGCATCAGCTACCACATTCGCCTTTCCGGGGTGGTAAAGGATCTCAAGGTCGAAGTCCTTGATCAACTCTAACCACCGCCTCTGGCGGTTATTCAACTCTCTCTGAGTGAATATGTACTTCAGACTCTTGTGGTCTGTAAAGATCTGACATGTCGCCCCGTAGAGATAGTGACGCCAGATCTTAAGAGCATGGACTACTGCAGCCAACTCTAGATCATGTGTGGGGTAGTTCTCCTCATACGTCTTCAGCTGTCGCGACGCATAGGCTATGACCTTACCCCTCTGCATCAAGACACACCCCAAGCCCAGCTTGGATGCATCACTGTATACCACAAAGTCATCAATACCCTCAGGCTGTGCTAAAATCGGAGCGGACGTCAATCTCCTCTTCAGCTCCTCAAAACTCCGCTGACACGGCTCAGACCAGACAAACCGAGTAGTCTTCCTCAGAAGACAAGTAAGTGGTCGGGCAATCAAAGAGAACCCTTCCACAAATCGGCGGTAGTAACCTGCTAAACCCAAAAAGCTGCGAACCTCCTTAACATTCTTAGGAGGTTGCCAAGAAGATACTGACTCGATCTTCGCCGGATCGACCTTAATTCCCTCAGCAGTCACCACGTGTCCTAAGAAAGCCACCTCTGACATCCAAAACTCACACTTGGATAGCTTAGCATACAGCTGGCTATCCTGTAGAATCTGCAGCACTGTCCTCAAGTGTCCGGCATGCTCCTCCCGACTCCTAGAGTAGACTAGGATGTCGTCAATGAAGACCACTACGAACTGGTCTAAGAAGTCAATGAATATCCCATTCATCAACTCCATGAATACCGCTGGTGCATTAGTGAGCCCGAATGGCATCACTACGAACTCATAATGACCATACCTAGTCCGGAATGCCGTCTTCGGTATGTCCTGATCTCTCACCCTCAGCTGGTGGTAACCTGACCTCAAGTCTATCCTCGAGAACACGGACGCTCCATGCAACTGGTCCAACAGATCATCTATGCGTGGCAGTGGATACTTGTTCTTGATGGTTACTTTGTTCAGCTCTCTGTAGTCTATGCACAGCCTCATCGATCCGTCTTTCTTCTTCACAAATAACACTGGCGCACCCCAAGGAGACACACTGGGGCGTATAAAACCCTTCTCTGCCAGCTCCTCTAACTGCTTCTTCAGCTCAAGCAGCTCTATAGGTGCCATGCGGTACAGGGCCTTCGAGATAGGTCTCGTGCCCGGCTCCAAGTCGATGCTGAAATCAACGCTCCTCTGTGGGGGTAGCCCTGGCAGGTCATCACTAAATACCTCTGCAAACTCGCATGCAACAGGTATCTCCTCTATAGTCAGGCTCTTGCTTTCCTTCATGGCATAACACCAGAAGGCTTCGCAACCCTGAGCTATCAGTCTCGCTGCTCTCACTGCACTGATAACTGTACCTGACTTTCCGAGGTCCCAACCTCGGAATATTACCCTATGACCCTCCTCCGTGGCAACGGTCACTGTCCTCTTACCAATGTCTAAGACTGCTCCGTGTTTCCTCATCCAGTCTATCCCTAAAATGACATCCTCATGAGCTAAGGGCATGACTAGAAAATTAACTAGCCAGTCTCGATCTCCCATGCGAACAGGACATCCAAAGATCTCTTTAGTCCCTCTTACCTTACTCCCATCAGGTAAGCCTATCGTAAAAGGTATCCCCTCTACAGTAGCTAAGGACAACCTATCTACGCATGCATCAGATATGAAGGAGTGTGTAGCACCCGTATCAAATAAAACTCGTACAAGTAAGTCATGAATCTGGATCGTACCTGTGGCAGTAGGTGCATCTGGCTGATCAGCATCTCTCAACTCAAATACTCGTGCCTGAGTTCCTCTAGTATCAGCCACACTACCACGTCCTCTGCCCCGACCTGATCCCTGCATAGAACTCTGTGGTGGTGTGTGTCCTGGAGCTCTGTAAGACTGCTGCTGACTCGGAGTCCGGTACTGTGGCGGTCTCTGTACACTCCCTGACAAACCTGCAGGAGAAGAACCCTGCTGAGATGGGGCCTTGCCCTGACGGCAGAATGCAGCTCTATGTCCAACCTTGCCACACTGAAAGCAAGTCACTGCTGGCTTTGTGCAGTTCGATCGGATATGTCCATAGCTATTGCAGTTGTGGCACTGCAAGCTACCAGCTGAAGTCTGACCAGTAGCTGTATGGCTCTGTCGCCCCTGAGTCTGTCCCCGTCCAAAAGCAGCTACTCCTGAACCACCACTGGCATAACCTGTCCTCTGCCGCTTATCCGGCCTGTCAGACTGAGCAGCTCTCCTAGACCCTGGTCTGTCTCTCTCATACGCAGATGCTCTATCCTGATAGTCTGACAGAGTCTCACAGCGAAATCCTGCCAGATAAGACCGAGTGCTCTCTCTCAATCTCCGGGAAAAGAGATAGACATGCTGCTCCTCAGGAGGTGCAGCTGGTCCAAGCAGTGTCAGTTCCTTCTGGAACTTCTTGATGGCAGCAGCGATCGGAACATCCTCAAATCCAGCCTCAATGAAGTCCTGGAATCTCTCTCTCCTCAACGAAACAGGGCAGTATCTGTCTCTAACAATGCTCCTCATCTGCTCCCAAGTAGTGACTCGACTACGCATGGTCCGCCACCAGGAATGAGCATCTCCAGTGAAGCAAGTCTGCACCAAGTCTACCTGTCGATCCTCTGGGCAGCGTATAGCCTCTAAAGCAGTCTCTACCTGCCCAATCCAGTGCTCCACCTCCAATCCTATCTCTCCATTATAGGAGGGAACCTTCTGAGAGTTGAAAGCCTTCAACCACTCATCTGGCCTGGGTGCTCTGGTCCCAGTAGGCGCTCTACCAGCCACAACTCTCCTCTCAGGTACAGCTGGCACCTGAGGCGCTTCCTGTGTCACCTGAACAGATCTAGCCGGTACTGGTGGTATCTGGGTAAGTCTCTCTGTCCTAGCAGCCTCTTCCCTACGCTCAACGTAGGCTCGGTACTCTCTGTACTCAGTCGCTCCAATGGAAACACGCCCTGACTCTGTCGAACGTGCTCTCTGTGCTCCAGACCTAGCAACGGTCTCATTCCTGACCTCAGGACCAACACTCTCAGCTACTTCCTCCACTCCAGCCTCTGGTATGATCACTGCTGGGGGATCCTCTCGTGGAGCTCGACCTCGGCCTCGGACTAGTGGGGGTCTACCTCCACGACCGCGTCCTCTAACTGTAGGGGCCCTATCTCCCCTACCTGGTCCAGCTGGAGGGAGAGGTGGAC
The DNA here is from genome assembly GCA_033239045.1 of Fagopyrum esculentum. NCBI lineage: Eukaryota > Viridiplantae > Streptophyta > Magnoliopsida > Caryophyllales > Polygonaceae > Fagopyrum > Fagopyrum esculentum. The sequence goes on from BSUD01000005.1 coordinate 143,537,697, forward strand.
GACCTCTGCCTCGACCAGCAGCTAGCGTAGCTCTAGTACGTGCCATCTGAGTCAAGAATAAAACTATAATTACTACTAGCTGAAAGTCCAAAAGTCCAACTACAGTAACCTAAAGTCCAATTACAGTAACCTAAAGTCCAACTAAACAGACTGAGATCCGCGGTAGTAGTGGTGGTCAGCCGTACTTTTCTATTCCCAACCAGACTATGCATGCATTTAAAACCAAAAATTTTCTTTTTAAAACTCAGATCCCTTTTCGGGTTCTGCTCAAAACTTATTCGGTCTTTCAGAAGATTTCAAGTGCCATTGTTGCCAACCTAGAGCTCTGATACCATGTTGTAACACCCCGAATTCTCAGAACTCGGAGTATTACTGGTTAGGACCTCACAATGGGTCCCGACCTCAGTTTGACAACAACATTACTAGGACCTTGCAACAAGACACAAATAAGGAAACCGAAATTCATAAAAACATGTTTTTAGAGTAATGAATGCAACAAAGTCTAGCAGCCTACAGGACTTAAACAAAAGAAAGAAACAACTGTCTTAGCCGAAAGAAAGGAAAGACAAACAACCCCCACCCCATTCTACGGAGTACGGAGACCCGGCTGACCACTACTTCCGGATCACTCAGCTGCTGATCTAACCTGCGGTAAAACTAAAACAACAACAACAATCACCGTTAGCTAGTTATCTAACTATTAGCAGAGTAATAATAGCACAAACACACTCAGGTAAACATAAACACGCAACATGCTTCCAAACAAGTCCGTTTTATTATCTTTCTTTAAATTACTCATTCACTCTAGTGATACTTATTTTGTGACACGAGGGATTCCCAAACCTCGCCTCCGCCCCCGTGTAACCATCAGGAATGGATCCGATGCATCTCACCTTGTACCTGTATGGTCTGGGTATAGAGAACCTCCCAGTCTCCTGTCAGAGCTGGGCAGTGATGTCACGGCCCGTTATACATACACTTGGGCCTTACGTAAAATAATACAGTCGTCCTAGCAAGTTATTATTATTAAAACAAGCAATAGCACACACCACTACTATCACTCAACTAACACTCAGAAACCGGCTAAGTAAGTCGCAAGGACTTACCTGAGTCAAAATACTCTCTAACACGTCTCACACCGTCTGTACTCGTGGTAACTCAAACTCCTGTCAAATCAGGCAGGTGTGTCAAGACACATCTCACTATCCAACCTCTTGCAAGGTATTACGGAAAAACAACCCTCTTAAGGTAAAAGACCATTTTACCCCCGGTGCCGAAAGTTCTCAAAGTTCACTCTTTCGTCCTATTAAAATTCCTTTTAGGATTTGTTCTCTATGATTACTCTCGCTCTTTGATATTTTCCTTAATCCAACTCGTATTTATGTGCAGATACTCGCATCTTATATATTCTATATATTATGTTATAAGTATGCTTTTATATAACAATTTATATGTCCATTAAATTCCAAGTTCTATAACTTTACTAGGCTTTGAAGAAAATTTGTATTCCTTTAAATTCCTAATAATTATATATATATATATATATATATATAAATATATATGTATATATATATATGTACCCGTATGTGTATATGTGACATTCATAACTCTTATTTATATGTCCACCAAACCGCTTTTACTAAACTTCCGTACTCGAACTTATAATAGTACATATATGTATCCTATATATATATATATATATATATATATTTCTAATCGGTTATTCATACATACTTGTATCCAAACACGTTCCTCCTCTATATTAACACCGTACTCGGATATTAAACGCACTATTACGTCCTTTATACATATAAACTCCTACATATCATTACGGATAAGAGTATAACTAAACTATATATATATATATTTATGTACTGTAGGTGTACGAAGGATCGGAGAGCCGGCTTACCGGGCTGCAGTCCAGCGGCGGCGCACTGGTGGTCCGGCAGCAGTACGGTGTCCGGCAGCCTCTTCCAGGTGGTCGACTGGCTGCTGTTGCGGAAGAGCGAAGAGGCATCGGTTAGGACTCAAAAACGGCAGAAGGCGAGGAAAAGAAGGGCTGCGGCTTACCGGACTCAGGGCGGTGCGAGGCGGCTCCTGCGGCGACTCTGATTTCGGCGTCGGAGGGGACGGCGGTCCAGCGGCAGCGCTACTGCAGGCCAAGAGGAGGTACGTTACAACCCGGAACGAGAACCGAAGGGTGCCGAGAAGAGAGAAAAGCCGAGACTCACCTTCAGTTACAGTCGCCGGCGGGTCTGGTAGTCGACAAGGCGGACGCACGGTGGCGGCGGGCTGGCTGGAGGACGGACAGGCGAGGCGGCGTCTTCGACCACCTGTTGCAGTGGGGTGAGTCCCGGAGTGCAGAAAACGAGGGAGGCGAAAGAAGGGTGGTGGCGTCTTACCGGACGGAGAGCGGCCAGCGAGGTGGTGGTGGCACTTCCGGTGGGAGGCGAACTCCTGCTGGTGGCTCCGGAGTTGCGAGGGAGAAGAGCGCCGGTACTTGCCAATCCAGAGAATGTAACGAGAGTGGTAAGCGGCAGGTTAATTCTTTTGGATTAGGATTAGGTTAGCTCTAATTAGGGTTAGGAAGTTTTAAGTGGGCTGCTCATTTGGGCTTTGCAATGGCCCAACCCGGTCCGCTACACGACTATTAAAAACGGATCCGCCACTCGTTAATTGCATGCGGAAAATTATAAAAATACGGAATTAAATTCCGTATTTTATAATTTATTATTTTATTTTAACGTACAAAATTATTTCCGGTTGTTTAATTTATCATTTTATGTGACTCTAGCTCTTGTTTTATTTTACTTAATTATTCATTTACGCGGGTCGCATCGGACTTTGGTAAATTTCAATTTATCGGAAACTTAAAATTTTCGGTTATTACACTTATTGGCATGGAGAGGTATGTATACAGTATACACAACAACACAAGTTATATATATATATTCCATATTATTATTATAGCATTATTTTATTTATAATACTAATACTTTCTTTCTTTTCTTCGATTTATCAATCTACCTATATGTCTATCACGTATCGGTGACAAGATAGTTAGGGTTTTCTAGTTTGTATAAAAGAAAAATTGTAAATAGAAGATAAATCATGTCGGACTGCATCGTGCTAAGTTGAACCGGTTTTGTGTTGGTTTAAGGCTTCACGGTTATTTGGGTCGAGTATTGTTTAAGCTGGTGAAACAAATCAAGTATTTTTGGGTTTTAACAAGCCGAGTTTGTTTGCTTCCCTGGTTTATCCATGGTTCTTATAATTTGTTGGGCGGTCATAAGCAAGAACAATTGAATGAAACCGTGAAACCTAACCCGATTCCGTGACCTAAATATAATTTATACGACGTAGAAAAAAATATTCAAATAAGATTATAGAAGAAGTTTTTCGGCCAAACTAGCTACGTAAGCCTTTTGAGATTTTTCTCTAGTAATTAGGTTCATGATAAATATGTTTAGACTGTTTAGTAAATGTACTCCTAATCAAATCTCTTATCTTCCAACATCAATTTAATGAAAATGGTAAAAATTGACGGGATACACAAAATCTAATGTAAATAGAAAAGAGTCTATTTGACCTTTTCAAGTTTTTCTTAGAACGATAGAGTTGTAAGAACGAGTTTTTAGACACATTGCTTAAATTAATATGAATATTATTTATTAGACGAGTTTATATTTAATTTATATTTCCAATCTTATTATTTTGTAATCTGTGTATATGCTTGTAATAAAAACAATATAATTGTGATTTTCTCCACAAAATCCATAAAACTCAATATCAGACCAAATTATAATACTTTAAAACTTTAAATTA
>BSUD01000005.1:143543408-143588114 GCA_033239045.1 Fagopyrum esculentum
AAGTAATTACCCTAGATTAACACACATATATATATATATATATATATATATATATAGGTTAATGTTCAGGTACGGTTCAATTAATGCGGTACGGCCGTGCGGCCGACCGTACGCGCGACACGTGTCCCGATTTTTTATTTTATTTTATTTTTTTCGGAAACCAATGAAAATTTATTTGAACTACCATGTTATAATTTATGCATTATTCTCCTATAAACTTTTAACTATTCTCATATAATCCATGAACTATTACTTTTTAATATAATCCATGAACTATTCTATTATAATTCATGAACTATCCCATAATAAGTTTTGAACTATTACTTTCACTCCTTTATAAATTTTGCACTATGAACTATTCTATTATAATTCATGAACTATCCTTTTATAAGTTATGAACTATTCCATAATAAGTTTTGAACTATTACTTTTACTCGTTTAAAAAAAAGGTCGTTCAAAAAAAAAAAGTCGTTCAAAATTATTTATTTATTTATTTATTATTTCTTTTTTCTGATTTTTTTTTCCGGGACACGTATCGGCCGTACGGTCGGCTGCACGGCCGTACCGGAATAATGTGTCTTACTTGAACAACACCCTATATATATATATTCAATAATAATATGATAAACATTATGTTATAATTTATTGTTTAGAAGTAATTACCCTAGATTAACATTTATAAATGGATTATAACTTATAGTGATCGAATATGATTTGCATAGAAAACATGGAGTTAGTAGCTAAAATGGCAGCAGGAGATCACTTGAAGTGGGAAGACACTCAAGAATTGAAATACACATGGAATGTGGCTCGTGAAGTGATGCGACTTCATAGCTCAGCTCCATTCCTCACAAGAGAAGCCATGGCCGATTTTACTTATTGTGGCTATCACATTCCCAAGGGCTTCAAGGTCATTACACTTATCTATATATATACTTCTCTAAATTACAAGTATTCCGAGCTAGATCCGTTATCTTTCCGCGAACCGGCTGTTAAGGTTCGAGGAAACCTCGGGTGGTGCAATTATCTTTGTAAATATAATATAATCGATAATAAACCAGTTTCATATTATGTTGACTGACGTACGTACATATATCTGGCGTATAGTTAGTGACGAGTATACATGCGACACACAAGGATCCTAAGTATTTCCCCGACCCCGAAAAGTTTGACCCTTCGAGGTTTGAGGGTGACGGACCATTACCTTACACGTACATGCCATTCGGAGGTGGGGCCAATATGTGTGCCGGAAAGAACTATGCTCAACTAGTAATATTGATGATCATACACAATGCCGTCAAGAGATTTAAGTGGGAGCCTCTAATACGCGATGAGAAGGTAATCATAAACCCTACTCCTAAACCGTCTAAAGGGTTTCCGGTTCTTCTTTATCCCCATAAGTTTGCATAATCAAGTAACTATTGCAATCTAAAGAAACTAGATTCATGTTTGCTAGTTCACATAAGATTGTATGAAATGTTTTAAGTTTGATTTGGTATTGGCACATCAATTTGTTTTATGTATCTTTTGATCATTGAACGAGTTTGAAATCCCACGTATGTACAAGTTATCAATTAAAATGTAGTTTTTGTTTGGAAAGTTTTGGATTGTGCTTTCGTATTTTACAGTTTTTTTATTATGTTTGATAAAAGAAATAGTTTTGCTGAATTTTATAATATACTTTTTCGACTATAAAGTAACATTTTGAGGTAGTGAGGGCAATAAGGATAACCAAATCAAATTTGAAGTTTTAACCTTCGATACAATATTCGGATGAACCGCAAAGTCCAGCACGGGTCGGGCATGAATAGGGATGATGAAGAATAATAGAATGTATTCACTTGTGTTATTCTAGAAAAGAGAAAAGAATTTATACAGGAGGAATATCCAAAAATAGAAGATATGCAGATAGTTTAAAGAGATACAGTGATAAAACAATGGAAAGATAATATCTCAAACTATTTATGTACATAAAGATCCTAACATATTCAATACACCCTCTCAAGTTGGAGCATGAAGATTGTGAATGTTAGCATGAAATATTGTGATATTTTAGGCACGTTTTATAATCGTATTTGATTCATATTGATAGTCTTTTATTAAGCTTTATGCATATATGAGCTAGTATTGCCTATATTGTCGATATGGATGTCTACACGAGTTCTATGTTGATTATAGGTGATTTGGAGCTATTTCCGAACGAAATCGAGTAAAGGAGAGTTGAGTTGATATGTCCATAGATCAAGGGCACCTTTTGGAAGCAATTTGGAGTATTAGATCGAGGAATGCACGAACGAAGGCAAGAATCACGGTTCTACCCTAAATTACGGCCGTGGATTGTGAGTCAGAATTTGATGTTCATTCCAGGGGATATTACGGCCGTGGAAGCTATCCGTGTTTGTTTCCACGCCTCAAAATTACGGTCGTGGAATCTTCCACGACCGTGATCTTGGCGAATCCTTTCGCCACGTTTCGAAGCCATGATCTTTTGAAGATCGGGCCGGGCCGACATTTTGCCCTGCATTATAAAAAGGACGGATGAAGCAAGATTCCGTCATCTCGCTTACGACCTTTCAACCCTAAGTTTGGCGGCAATAACGCAAGCTTAGCAATACACAAACCCTCATTCTTGGAGGTGATTTTGGAGATCTCATTGAAGATCAAAGTTCGGAATTGAAGAATTGCTGCTAGCGATCGTTGCGTTTGTGGAAGATCGAAGTTCTTGGAGGATTTTTGCAAGAAGATTCCTCTTCTTGCTTAGGTTTGATTTAGGATCGGATTGACATCCCGTTTCCTTTCTTCCCTAAGTTTGTGATTGTTTATCCCGTCTTGAATCTTTTGATAAACACTTGCTCTTGGCTGTGATTCCGAGATTCAATTGAAGATTTTTGATAGTTCTTGAAAGTTCCATCTTTTGTCTTTTAAATCTTGAATTAATATCAATATGACTGTTATTGGCTAAAAACCCTTAACAATTCTAAGGTGAAGGGTTGATAGTTGTGGCATAGATGATGATAGATTGATCGTAAACAGATTAGACCCTGAGAGTTAGAGAATTGTCGCCGAAAACCCAAAATTACGGGCTGTTCTTGAATTCCACGACCGTGGAATCTCAAGATCCAACCGTAATTCCCTTAAAGTTTACGAGCCTGCTTTTACCTTGATCCAAAGTTAAAGATTTGCTTTAGCTTAGTTTAGACTTGTCTTTTCTAGGTGGTAGTGAAGCCTCAACAACCTCTACCTCGATTGTGAGCCTCAACAACCTCAATCGGATAAGTTAGTCTTGATCTTTCGATTATGGGTTTGGGTATTTGATGCTAATCCTTGTCCTTAGAACCTTTCTATATTGAGCCTCATCAGCCTGTATAAGAAGAGTCTTTTGGGTGAGTTACATAAGGTTTTTGGAACCTCAACCGTACGATTACCTTACATTAGTATACCTTTGCATATCTTAACTCTGTCTTTACATCATTAGTATATCTTGAATCGATTGCCACAGCTGGATACCTGGATCTTTAGGATTGTTGTTTTCCCAATATCTGCAAAACTCACATATTTACCGCTTGATAATCTGCAATCGAGTTCGTTCCACCCAAATCCCTGTGTTCGATACTCTGGAATTCTTGCTTAACTACGTCGATCCGTACACTGCGGGTTCGCTTGCTTGATTCTAGTTTTATAAATTTAAAGCTTATTTGCACACACCTCTAGGGGCGAACAAGTTTTTGGCGCCGTTGCCGGGGATTTGGCTTCGACCGAATCCGGTAGCCGGTTGTCAAGCTTGGGAGCTTTGCTCTTGTTATTTGATTTTGCTTTGAGTGCATGCGCAGGTCTAGGAACACAGAAGATCTCTTACCTCTTGATCAAGAGCTAGAGAAAACCTTGAGGCAAAAGCGCAAGGAAAGGAAGATGGCTGAAGAAAACGAACGCGATCTTCAAACGGAGTTGGCGGAGAAAGAAGCTCAACTCCGATGGAATGAGACTCTCCGCCAAGATGAGATGGATCGTCATCAATCTCAAGTTAACGGTCTACAAGACATGATCTTCCAGATGAGGATAAAGATGAGCGATCTTGAGGACAAGGTAAGCAAGAAGTCCTCGAGAAGGAGGACAAGGTCTAGAAGAAGAAACCACTCATCCACCGATGACAGTGATTCTTCCATGCCTCCTTTGGAAGAGATTGATCCCACGATCAATATAAATCCTTTCAATCAGCAAGGAGCTACTAACCGCCGCATTCCACCTAGGAATGCGAGGGTTGAACGCGTGGATAATGAGCCAAGAACTCTTGGCCAACAAATGGATCCAACACAACAACCACGCCGTTTAGGTGTGAACTTTGATGCTGAAGATGTACAAGGGTTTAGCTTCAACCCTCAAGTTATCACTCTTGTTCGCCAAAGCCAGTTTGGCGGTACAAGCGCTGAATCTCCACACCAACACTTGCAAAACTTTGAGTGTATGATGGAGACAATGAGACCAAAGAGCGCTACTACCAACAGCTATAAGCTCAAACCTTTCTTTTTCTCTTTGAAAGGGAAAGCGCTATCTTGGTACCAAGCTCTTCCTAGTGGGAAACTAGAGACGTGGGAAGACCTCTCCGCAGAGTTTCTCACCAAGTTCTTTCCGCCCTCCAAAACGGCGGAACTTAGAGGTAAGATTAATGCTTTTTCTATGAGACCTAACGAAAGTTTGTTTCAATCTTGGGAAAGGTTTCAGGATTTGCTCTTGGATTGCCCTCATCATGGCATATCCAAGCTTGCCTTGCTGGAAATTTACTACAAAGGGCTGGATGCGGGAACGCAATTCAACCTTCAATCCCTCTCATGTGGAACGTTCATGGACATGAGAGAAGATGACGCTTGGGATTTCATTGAGAAGCAAGCAAGAGTCATAGAGAAGTATTCCCACCGGAAAGTGGAGGGAAATCGTGTGGAGCAAGGAGCAAAGCTCACACATGAGGCTAAAAATCAGATTTTCTCCCTCAACAATGAGATCAAAGAGTTGAAGGAGACTATCAAGACCAACTTCCCAAAGCAACAAGAGAAGGATGTTGGCTATTTGGACAACAATAACCGAAACAATAACCGGAACAACAATTGGAATGGAAACAACAACAACCGGAACAACAACAATTGGCGCTCCAATCAACAAAATTCCGGTAACTCCCACCCTTCCAATTCCAATTCACTAACTCCACCCTCTTCTTCTTCTACTCCTTTGAAAAGCCAGGGGCAATCATCAAATGGAGGAAATAATACGGGAAAGGAAAAGCCGGATCCCATGTTGGAAACGATCTTGGGAAAGCTTCAAGGGTTGGAGAACCGCATCATCAAGGTTGATGATCAAATTTCTAAGGTTGACAAAGCTCAAAAGGTTTTGGAAAATCAAATGTTCAACCACGCGGAGGAAGTTCCTAGAAATCAAGGGAAACTTCCAGGAAAGACGGAGGACAACCCTAAGGGAAGGGTAATGGCGATTACAACTAGGAGCGGAGTGACTACCACCGATCCGCAGCCTACGTTTGTTGAAGTCCCCGTAGAGAAAGGCAAAGAAAAGGGAAAGGAGAAGGAGGATGTCTATGTTCCCCCTCCAGCTTTCAAACCTCCCCTACCGTTCCCTCAATCTAGAGCGCGAGCGCGCTTAGACAAGCAATTCGGTAAGTTCATAGAACTCATGAGCAGACTGCATATTAATATACCTTTCATTGATGCTATTGTAGGTATGCCGGCTTATGGCAAGTTCTTGAAGGAGCTCCTCTCTAACAAGAGGAAGCTAGAAGATTTTGGAGAGGTCAAGATGAGTTCGGATTCTTCGGATCTCATCAAGACTATGAAGGAGAAAATGCCCCCAAAGCTGAAAGACCCGGGGTCATTTTGCATTCCCATTGGAGTGGGAGAGGTCACGTATGACGCTTTATGTGACTTAGGAGCAAGTGTGAGCATCATACCACTTGCATTGTGCAGGAAAATCGGTTTAGGCGACCCTAAACCAGTGAAGATGACGTTATACATGGCGGATCGATCCATCACTCGTCCCGTCGGCATTGTAGAGGACGTCCCGGTCAAGCTAGGCAAGTTCTTTGTCCCCATTGATTTTGTCGTGCTTGACATTCCTGCAGATAGTCCGGTCCCGATCATACTCGGAAGACCGTTTCTTGCAACTTCCGGCTGCATGGTCGATTGCAAGAATGGGAGACTCGCTTTTGATATTGGAGAAGAGAAAGTAGAGTTCGTTCTTTCCACTCTAGTGAAGGAGCCAATCTTTGATGAGGATATTTACAATGTCCAAGACGAAGAAGGTTTATCTAGGGAGGAGGTAAGTGCGATTCTCTTTAACGATCCTTTGCAAAAGGTTATTACTATGAGTCTAACCGATGTAGGAGGAGAAGAAGAATGCAAAGAGGAAATTGAAGCCTTAGAAACACAAGAAGAGATGCATGAAGTGGAGTTTGAAAAACTCCACGATGAGGCTGAAAATACAAGATTCCACGGTCATACTCTGTATTCCACGGCCGTGGATTCCACGACCAAATTCGACCTCCATTCCAGAGGATATTACGGCCGTGGAAAACCAGAGGAAACCGTGATTTTGACCGTGGAAAAGGGTGATCGGCACACTTCTTCAACTTCTCCTAACTCTTCTCCAAACCATTCAACATCCTTAGAAACTTCTAAGGAAACATCGGAAGCTCCTCAAGGATCATTAGAAGTTCCGAAAGCAATGGAACTTAAACCACTTCCTACTCATCTAAGGTACGCTTTTCTTGGATCTAATTCTACCTTTCCGGTTATCGTTAGTTCCGAATTAAGCATAGATGAACATGAACAGCTCATGATTGTCCTTAGGAAACATAGAAAAGCCATAGGCTATACTATTGAGGACTTAGTAGGAATTAAACCCTCCCTATGCATGCACAAGATACTAATGGAGGAGGACTTTAGAACTTCAAGACAACCTCAAAGGCGGTTGAATCCGACCATGAAGGAGGTTGTCAAGAAGGAAATTCTTAAACTTCTTGATGCAGGTATCATCTATCCTATCTCCGATAGCAAGTGGGTGAGCCCAGTTCAAGTAGTTCCAAAGAAGGGGGGAATGACGGTCATCACCAATAAAAACAACGAACTCATTCCTACCCGAACCGTAACTGGATGGCGAATGTGTATAGACTACCGCAAGCTCAACAATGCAACGCGGAAGGATCACTTTCCATTGCCATTCATCGATCAAATGCTTGAAAGGTTAGCACAACATTCATACTTTTGCTACCTTGACGGTTATAGTGGTTTCTTTCAGATCCCGATACATCCGGATGATCAAGAGAAGACCACATTCACGTGCCCTTGGGGTACGTTCGCTTATAGGAGAATGCCGTTCGGGCTTTGCAACGCCCCAGCCACCTTTCAACGGTGCATGATGGCCATCTTCTCCGAATACGTAGAGGAAATCATGGAAGTCTTCATGGACGACTTCTCCGTTTACGGTTCCTCTTTTAACGATTGTCTTTCTAACCTTTCCCTTGTTTTGCAAAGATGTGAAGACACTAACCTAGTTCTTAATTGGGAGAAGTGTCAATTCATGGTTAAGGAAGGAATCGTTTTAGGCCACTTAGTCTCTAGTAGAGGGATAGAGGTAGACAAAGCTAAAATAGAGACCATAGAGAAACTTCCTCCCCCAGTTTCGGTGAAGGGAATAAGAAGTTTCCTAGGACATGCTGGATTCTATAGACGTTTCATTCAGGACTTTTCTAAGATATCAAAACCTCTCACTAATCTATTGATGAAGGATGCAGTTTTTGAGTTTTCACAGGAATGTCTAGATGCGTTCAACACCATCCGGCAAGCTCTAATTTCAGCACCCATTATCCAACCCCCGGATTGGACTCTCCCTTTCGAGATTATGTGTGATGCTAGTGACGTAGCCATTGGAGCTGTTCTTGGGCAACGAAAGGAAGGACGAACCCACGCCATATACTACGCTAGCAAGACGCTAGACGAAGCCCAGCTCAACTACGCCACTACGGAAAAAGAGTTTCTAGCCATTGTCTATGCTATTGACAAGTTTCGCTCTTATCTTGTAGGTGCAAAGGTGATTGTCTACACGGATCATGCTGCGATCCGATACCTCCTTGCAAAGAAAGATGCGAAGCCAAGGCTGATTAGGTGGATTCTTCTCCTACAAGAATTCGATCTTGAGATCCGCGACAAGAAAGGCTCGGAAAATTCTGTTGCGGATCATTTGAGTCGTCTAACACATCTAGAGGACGACCAATTACCCATTGATGACTCCTTTCCAGACGAACACCTACACATCATAGAGGAGTGCATCAAGGTAATCTCCAAAGGTAACGAACCATGGTTTGCTGATTTTGTTAACTACTTGGTTTGCCAGGAGATACCACCTGGACTATCATATGCACAAAGGAAAAAGTTCTTCAAGGACGTCCGGGAATACCATTGGAACGAGCCTCTCCTCTTTAAGAGAGGTCCGGATGGCATCATTCGGCGATGTGTGCCGGAAGATGAGATGCAAAGTGTCATCCGTCATTGTCATTCACTACCTTGTGGAGGACATGCTAGTTCGAACAAAACTAGCGCAAAGGTATTGCAATCTGGATTCTATTGGCCTACTCTATTTAAAGATGTGCAATCCTTTGTTTCTTGTTGCGATGCTTGTCAAAGAACAGGCAATATCTCTAGAAGGAACGAGATGCCCCTCAACAACATCCAAGAGGTGGAGATTTTCGACGTTTGGGGAGTCGATTTCATGGGACCATTCCCTTCTTCTTGTGGAAACCAATACATACTATTGGCGGTAGACTACGTCTCTAGATGGGTGGAAGCAATTGCCTCTCCCACAAATGACGCCATGGTGGTGGTCAAGTTCTTCAACAAGACCATCTTTCCGCGATTCGGGACGCCAAGGACGATCATTAGTGATGGAGGTTCTCACTTCATAGCCCGTCGCTTTGAAGCCCTTCTAGCCAAGTATGGGGTTACTCACAAGATCGCTACCCCCTACCATCCACAAACGAGTGGACAAGTTGAGATCTCAAACAGGGAGATCAAGGGAATTCTAGAGAAGACGGTTTCAAGGACTAGGAAGGATTGGTCCTTGAAACTAGATGATGCATTGTGGGCATACCGGACTGCATACAAGACTCCCATAGGAACCACACCATACAACCTTGTGTATGGGAAGTCTTGTCATTTGCCGGTAGAGCTAGAGCACAAAGCGTTTTGGGCTATCAAATGGTTGAATTTCGGCATGAAGGAAGCGGGAGAGAAGCGTCTCCTAGACATCAACGAGCTGGAAGAACTCCGTTTGAACGCCTATGAAAACGCTAAGATCTACAAGGAAAGAGCAAAGCGTTGGCATGATAAGCATATCATCCCAAAGGACTTCCAAGAAGGAGATCAAGTTCTCCTCTTCAATTCGAGACTTCGCCTCTTTCCAGGTAAGTTAAAATCTCGTTGGACTGGACCTTTTCTAATTAAGCGTATTTTCCCCCATGGTGCAGTTGAAGTATGGGGTGAAGCTAGCGGAAGTTTTAAGGTGAACGGTCAACGGCTCAAGAAGTACTCACCGGAACTCCAAACTGAGGAGTTTGCACCTACCGCACTCGAATAAGTGCGAGATTGGTCTAGCTACGGACCTTAAACAAAGCGCTTCTTGGGAGGCAACCCAAGGTATTGCATTTTCGTTTTTGTTTTCGATTCATAGTTTAGCTTAGAATAGAAGTTTTTGCTTTATTTTTGCCTCGATTTCTCCCGGTATGTTCGTGTTTTTGGTTGTAGGACTGATGGAAAAGGGGAAAGAAGGGAAAACGTCGAAGAGAAGTGACGAAAATTTGGACTTTGAAGCTTTACAGAGAGTTCCACGGTCTAAATTACGGTCGTCATAGCTACAGTGGCCGTAATTCTCAAAGGCCTGTGAAAAATCACAAAAATTACGGGTCCGTACATTTCCACGGCCGTGGAATGCCCCGATAGACCGTGATTTTTGAAATTTTGCCTGCGAGTATAAAAGCCACACTTCACCACAAAAACACCACAAAACCCCCAATTTCCACGCCCTAAATACCGAAAACCCGCAGCTCCTCCCAAATCTTCGTCCTTTAATCGTTTTTAACGATTCTTCTTCCTAAACCGAAGCAAATCCAACCAAGAACAAGATCCAAGCAACAAATCGCGTGGAAAACGATCAACAAACCCGCATTTTGGATTTCTCAATCCGAAAAAGAGGTTTTTGCTCTCTTCTTGATTCTAGTCGTTTTTGTTCGTTTTTGTTAGAAATTTTTAGGAAGAACTGATTGAGATTGGAAGAAATTAGATTAGGACTGCTTGTTGTGGAGTTTGATTACTGATTTGCTGAGAATTGAGAATTTCTGTGTCGAATTACGGTCTACAGAGGTTCCACGGCCGTGATTTTGGGAAGAACAGACCGTAATTTTGGACAGTAATGGATTTTGTAAGGAGGATGTCGGGGAGAATTAAGGAAAAGAAAGGGGAACAGAATAAAAAGAGAAAGGGTAACCCCTCAACATCTAGGGCACCACCACCCTCATCCCCCTCACCTTCACCTCCATCTTCACCTCCATCCTCACCACCTCACCCTAGCATCCCGATCATACACGAAAACCACCAAGCTGCATTTGAGAGGATAGAGAAGAGGGCAGTGATTGGCCCTAGGTACTTGTTGTTGGAGGATCTACATCCTCTCAACATAGTAGATGACCTTACATGGCTCTTGGATAGAGCCGGTTTGCTTGTCTTCACGAACATTCGTGAAGACGCTTATGAGGAGATCACCCGAGAGGTTGTGACGTCTTTTGAGCACAGCCATGTTGATAGGACTGTCTCCTTCCGTCTCATGAACAGAGACTACCAGTTGAGCATTGTCGAGTTCGGGACCATCTTTGGGTTCCATGAGACCTATAACGGTCGACTCCCTAGGAACGTGTCCGCTAAGGACTTTTGGGAGGATGTGGCTATGATCTATGCCGACGAGGACCGTTGGCATCCAGCTGATACCAAGGCCAAATTGATGTACCATTTGGCCTTGAAGATAGCTCACCGTGTTCTTTCGGAGTGTCTCTTTCCTAGGACGGAGACGCCCCAAAAGATCAAGACGGATGAGCTATTCCTTCTCTACGCTATGCTTCATGGATGCCGCGCAGATTGTGCTACCCTTTTGGCGGCAACGATGAGTAAGCTCAAGAACAAATCGAGAGGGAACATTGGATATGGTGGGATAGTGACCCACATAGCTAGGACTTTTGGAGTGGACTTCTCGGCTTGCACACGTATACCGGCAGTTCCATTAGGGCTACACGCTTTCATGGTTAGGGGACTCATCTTCCCCACACATAGAGGTCCGCCTTATGCGGGCATGCCCTGGGAGAGTAGGACGGGCAGGGGTATTGAGTGGCTGCCGGAGTATTCCATTGTGGCGGGACGCCACAATTGGAAGGAGACGTTCGCTGCGATGCATGCGAACAGGCTTGTAGCTCCCCCTTACGTTCCGCCGCCGGTTGTAGATGAGGAGGATATGGGAGAGCAGTATGAGAGTGGTGGAGGAGCAGAGCAGGAGTTCGGCACGTTTCCGGATCAGCCGGATGCGGCCCAGGATGTACCTAGACGCTCTCCACGTCCAGCTAGAGCTTCAGGCTCATCATCTCGCCGCGCTAGCGTGAGTGAGAGGCCCACGTGGATGACTACACCTCCCACTTGGTATGGCATTCCCCCTCCTTGGTCCACGGAGCAGCCAGCAGCACCACCACCAGCACCAGCACCAGCCGATGCCCCCGCATGGTATAGCCAGCCTCCGGGTTGGTATGAGCAGCAGCCGGCATGGGCGACTTCACTTTCTGACAGGTTTGGAGCATTGGAGGTCCGTACAGATGACCTCGACCACATGATGAGAGACGTATACCGCCAGCAGTTCGGGCGGCACTATGACTCTAGCTTCTCTCCATTCCCACCTCCACCGGCACCGCAGTGATCGATGACCGGACAGCTCGTTTTTAGACATTCCCGCCACCATTTGTGAGTTTTCTTTTCTTTCTTTTGTTCTTTCTTGTGAACATTAGGGACAATGTTCGTCCTAAGTATGGGGTGGGATGTACTAAATGTTTGTAATAACTCTACTCTATATGTTGCTTCTATTATGAGACTATCTTTGCATGTTCACCATATGTTACACGTTTTATTCTTGCATTGCATGAAAAAGAACTTTAAAAACCCATAAAAATTGAAAATTTTTGAAAAATTTGATGCTTCTAATGAATTGAGATGAATTCTATGATAAACACTACTTGCGAATTGAGTTGATGACGATTGCATGTTTAAAAGGATGGTAAATCGAAAAGAATGCGAATGAATAAACTTTACCTCTTTTGCAAGTTTTATAATGTGAAAATGTTACCTAAATCATGTAAGAAATCGAAGTTGAAATCACATTATAAGTTCTTATGCTTCTTTTTGAAATGATTAAGGCAATTCGATACTTTCTTTCTTCTTTCTTTGATCATCTAACTCCTCATTAAAATATTAGCCTCCCTTACCCATCCGGGAATTTGGAAAGTGAATGAGAAAAAGGCATGTTTGATGTGGGAGGGCCATGAGATATATATTTGCAGTCAATTGAATAGAAAGAAATTATAGGTTTGGGGAAGTCAATCATGACGATGAGTAACTCGGCACCATTCACATAGCCGGGTGTTTGTGTCTTGCCAAAGTCGGATTGAGCGATATTCCTAGCGGATTATGGTATGTGCGCTAAGGGTTTGAGGCATCTCGCAAAAATGAGAAACGCCAATCTCCTAGGCTTCGGTTTTTGTGCACCTCTATCCATAACTCCAAAAGTAAAGTCGAAGAATGAAAAGAAGAGAGCGAAGCTCTAAGTGAAGTGTTGCGGAAACCGCAAAAGAAGAAGAAAGTAGTTGTCCACTTTCCCGGATTTATGCACCACTCTCCCTTAAAGTTTTCCATTCCCTTCCATACTCTAGACCTTTTCTTTGAAAGTCCTTATGATCAAAAGAATGTTATATGGCTTGGTGATCTAAATTGAAGTTCTTATGAATGATTTTGATAATGTTTGAAGGTTATAATGCTTGTTTGGAAGCTAAATTGATTCATGATTTTTCTTTGCCTCTTACTCTCTAATTAAGTGTGTGAAAGTTTGAAAACGATTGAAGCAAGGTTTGAGAATGATCTATTCTTTAGAAGTCACATTCATCCAAAAGAAGATACACATATTTCATCCTAACCTTTGCTTAGAGCTTTTTGAAAGACCTTGCTTAGGGACAAGCAAGTGTTAAGTATGGGGTTATTTGTTAGCATGAAATATTGTGATATTTTAGGCACGTTTTATAATCGTATTTGATTCATATTGATAGTCTTTTATTAAGCTTTATGCATATATGAGCTAGTATTGCCTATATTGTCGATATGGATGTCTACACGAGTTCTATGTTGATTATAGGTGATTTGGAGCTATTTCCGAACGAAATCGAGTAAAGGAGAGTTGAGTTGATATGTCCATAGATCAAGGGCACCTTTTGGAAGCAATTTGGAGTATTAGATCGAGGAATGCACGAACGAAGGCAAGAATCACGGTTCTACCCTAAATTACGGCCGTGGATTGTGAGTCAGAATTTGATGTTCATTCCAGGGGATATTACGGCCGTGGAAGCTATCCGTGTTTGTTTCCACGCCTCAAAATTACGGTCGTGGAATCTTCCACGACCGTGATCTTGGCGAATCCTTTCGCCACGTTTCGAAGCCATGATCTTTTGAAGATCGGGCCGGGCCGACATTTTGCCCTGCATTATAAAAAGGACGGATGAAGCAAGATTCCGTCATCTCGCTTACGACCTTTCAACCCTAAGTTTGGCGGCAATAACGCAAGCTTAGCAATACACAAACCCTCATTCTTGGAGGTGATTTTGAAGATCTCATTGAAGTTCCCAAGTTCGTATTGGAGAGTCGCTGGTTGTGATCTTCGTGTGGAAGATCGAAGTTCTTGGAGGATTTTTGCAAGAAGATTCCTCTTCTTGCTTAGGTTTGATTTAGGATCGGATTGACATCCCGTTTCCTTTCTTCCCTAAGTTTGTGATTGTTTATCCCGTCTTGAATCTTTTGATAAACACTTGCTCTTGGCTGTGATTCCGAGATTCAATTGAAGATTTTTGATAGTTCTTGAAAGTTCCATCTTTTGTCTTTTAAATCTTGAATTAATATCAATATGACTGTTATTGGCTAAAAACCCTTAACAATTCTAAGGTGAAGGGTTGATAGTTGTGGCATAGATGATGATAGATTGATCGTAAACAGATTAGACCCTGAGAGTTAGAGAATTGTCGCCGAAAACCCAAAATTACGGGCTGTTCTTGAATTCCACGACCGTGGAATCTCAAGATCCAACCGTAATTCCCTTAAAGTTTACGAGCCTGCTTTTACCTTGATCCAAAGTTAAAGATTTGCTTTAGCTTAGTTTAGACTTGTCTTTTCTAGGTGGTAGTGAAGCCTCAACAACCTCTACCTCGATTGTGAGCCTCAACAACCTCAATCGGATAAGTTAGTCTTGATCTTTCGATTATGGGTTTGGGTATTTGATGCTAATCCTTGTCCTTAGAACCTTTCTATATTGAGCCTCATCAGCCTGTATAAGAAGAGTCTTTTGGGTGAGTTACATAAGGTTTTTGGAACCTCAACCGTACGATTACCTTACATTAGTATACCTTTGCATATCTTAACTCTGTCTTTACATCATTAGTATATCTTGAATCGATTGCCACAGCTGGATACCTGGATCTTTAGGATTGTTGTTTTCCCAATATCTGCAAAACTCACATATTTACCGCTTGATAATCTGCAATCGAGTTCGTTCCACCCAAATCCCTGTGTTCGATACTCTGGAATTCTTGCTTAACTACGTCGATCCGTACACTGCGGGTTCGCTTGCTTGATTCTAGTTTTATAAATTTAAAGCTTATTTGCACACACCTCTAGGGGCGAACAGTGAACGCCCAACTTGGAAAGAAGATGATGAAACTGGCGTTGACTCAAAGGTTTGGTGAAGATGTCAGCAAGTTTTTCGGAGGAACGGATGTGACGTGTAGCAATATTACCGGCTTGAACTTGATTGCGAATGATATGGCACTCGATCTCAATATGCTTTGTGCGTTCATGGAATACCGGATTTGATGCAATATAGAGAGCCGCCTGATTATCACACCAAAGAGTACATGGACGAGGTAAAGTCACACCAAGGGAGCGAAGAAGGGAGCGCAACCAGATAAGCTCGCAGGTGGTAGTGGCCATTGCTCGATACTCAGATTCCGCGGAGGAACGGGAGACCGTTTGTTGTTTCTTTGTTTTCCACGAAACTGAATTTATATCAGTAGATGAAGACTTCAGATATTGTTGAAACATTGTATAAAGGGAGCTCCATTGTTCATCAGTAATGTTTGTGCCCAAAGAGTGTCGATCTGTTGCATCCAGGTGTGAAGGAAATGTGCCTGTAGGATTAGCGAGTGCAACATTGGAGACACCTTGGGTTACAACTCTTCCAGCAGATGATGAAGCACCTCCCGTAGATGCTGAATGAGTAGGAAGTGGTGGTGGAGCTCCGGTTACGGGATCGATAACACCTCTCCCATTATTCCACCATTCTGGAAACCCAATTATTTTGAAACAAGAAGACACCGCATGCCCAGGTTTCTTACAGTTGGTGCAGATAATCGATGATTTTGGTTTTGAGGATGGAACACGATTTGTTCTGTGAGCAGCAAAAGCAAAGGATTCAAGGCCATTAGAAGAATTGGTTGACATAGTTTTTACCTGTTGTTCTTGTATGGTTAACAAGTAGCATTTGTTAAGTGTCGGTAGTGGCTCCTGAGAGATAAGACTGGATCGGAGAGTAGAGTAAACGGCATCATCGAGTCCCATCAAGAATTGATTAACTCGTTCAGTATCTTTGGCCGAAATAGTGTTACCACAAGTACAAGGACACTTGCATTGATCGCCTGCCAAGTGAGAGTCAAGATCCTCCCATAAGCGTTGAAGACGGGCAAAATACACAGCAACTGAATCCTTCTCTTGAGTGCATCGAGCAGGAGCAGAACGAGTTTGTAAGAGGCGCGGACCATTGCGAAGAGAAAACCTCTCAGTAATGTGGTCCCAGACCTCTTTAACAGTTGATCGAATTGGAATCGAAGGACGGAGAGATTTATCAATGGAGTTGAAAATCCAACTGATTAACATAGAATTAACGCTCTTCCAGTATTTAGCTTCAATAGATGTTTCAGCGGGCTTAGAAATAGTACCATCGAGGAACCCTTCTTTGCGTTCCGCAGAGAACGCATTGATAAGAGAGACCTTCCATTCAGAATAATTATTTTCCGTGAGAAGCAACTGGCATATATTAAGGCCAGGGTGATCAGAAGGGTGTAGATAGAAATCAGAGGCAAGAGTAAGAGCTTCAGCAGCCATAAATAGAGCTTTAGAGCGACTGTGAAGAGAGTAGAGGAACGATAGAGTAAAGAGAAAAAAGGTAGAATTTTGGATCGTATTTTAGGCTGATACCATGAAGAATAATAGAATGTATTCACTTGTGTTATTCTAGAAAAGAGAAAAGAATTTATACAGGAGGAATATCCAAAAACAGAAGATATGCAGCTAGTTTAAAGGGATACGGTGGTAAAACAATGGAAAGATAATATCTCAAACTATATATGTACATAAAGATCCTAACATATTCAATAGATGATGAGCTAACGTGTCCTGTCCAAAAGCCGGATTTTTACCTTAAAATTTTATTTTATGTAATAAATATATAAAAAGGCGGACTTTGTCCCCGCGCCTTGTTGAGATGTAGGAAAAATAATCTCACATCGATAACACGCAATCAAAGTGAACCTACCATATAAGCATCCGGGCTACTCTTCCTATTGCCAATTGGTTAGGGTGGAACCCGTGTGCTTATATGTGTGGTTCACCGGACGTGAGATGTGAAACCCGTCGAAAGAAAAAATGAAATTGTGGGCGAGCTAAAAAGAGAATGAGATGCTCGACCCGAGAAAGAAAAAGAAAAATGTGTCAAGTGTTGACTAGTTCAGGTAGTTAACACTTGAGGGGGAGTGTTGAGATGTAGGGAAAAAAATCCCACATCGATAACACGCAATCAAGTGAACCTACCAAGCATACCATATAAGCATCTGGCCTACTCTTCCTATTGTCAATTGGTTTTAGGATGGAACCCCGTGTGCTTGTATGTGTTGTTCACCGGACGTGAGCCCTCTGCGTCATTTGGTCTCGGGACGGTTATAAGAAAAAGTAACACGCCTGCGCTTCGAGCGCATTGCAAATCCGCCCCAATGGAACGCAATCTAACATGTTTCCTCCACCCTTCTTCACCAAGGTTGTTCACTCCCAACACCAACATTAGTAACAGATAATGTCGTTGGTTTATTGTTATAATGAAATGACCCGTGAGCTTTGGGGCGGACTCGGAGTCCGCATGCGCCCCAATCCTTTGTGCATGCGGACTCCGCCTTGATGAGACGTTTTGTCCGCCAATAGTAAGTCTCTTTCTCAACTAATATTCGGTGTGCTCTCATTGCTGCCAAATGGAGTCTGTTAAAAAATAACAGACCTAATGAGTAATAGAAAGTCAAATAAAATACGCATGAAAAATAAAAAATACTAATTTTAATTGTAAAATAATATACTCTTTACAATAAATAAGAGGAATATAAAAAATCTGGTTTAGAAATTCACTGTCTTTGTTTTGTTAACGTAAAGTTTTTTGGCTGAATTTGCAATGTGGGCCTTTTACAATGTAGAGTTTGGATTTAGGGTCTCTCATCATTTCATTTAGAAAATGAGCTCCTATTGTAGAAAAAGTCAGAAAAGTAAGGGATATATGTTCCATCTGATTTGATGGGTGACATGTAGAAAAAATCAGAAAATAGCCCAATCAATTCAGCCAGCCCATCTTTTTCCCTCCTTTGTCCCTTCTTCTACCCTCCTTTCAAACGTAAATTTATTTCTGGGTGTCCATATGCAGCTCTTTTCTTCTTCCCATTGAAACGCAGGAATCTGGACTGCTTGTTGAGCTTCTTCTTCACCGGAATGTATTTGTGAGTAAGCAGTGTTTGTTCCTATATTTCTGGGTAAGTAGTGTTTGTTCCTATTTCTGGGTAATCTCAAACTTCCTAGGTAATGTATTTGTGGGTAATCTGAAACTTCTCATCTCTTCTTTTTGTGAATCTAAAACACTGAAACTTCCTGTTCTATTTATGGGTAAGCAGTGTTTGTTTACATTTTCTATTTGTGGGTAAGCAGTGTTTGTTTGTAACCATGGATAATCTCCAACTTCTCATCTTCCTGGGTAATGTATTTCGGGGTAAGCTGAAACTTCTCATCTTCTTGGGTAATGTATTTCGGGGTAATCTAAAACACTCAAACTTCCTGGGTAATGTCAAACTTCTTGGGTAATCTATTTTTGGGTAATCTCAAAATTCCTCGGTAATGTATTTCGGGGTATTCTATTCCTGGGTAATCTATTTGTGGGTAAGCAGTGTTTTTTTTCCAAAAAATTAACATCAAATCTTCTAAAAAAAAGTCTGCACCCCTCTCTTTTCAATTCAATGTCCACAGTAGCCTAGTTTATACTTTTCAGACCTATTTTATGTAGTTAGTTTATTAGAAGCCCATTTCACAAAATGAAAATTTTTGGGGTTCCTCTTTCTCTAATTATTTCAAGTTTTTTTTAATCTAGGAGGTCAAACTTTTTTTCCTCCAGAAAAAATAAAAATAAAAATTTGACGCCGGTGTCTGGATTGAATTATTTTTATTTATAAATAGAGCTAATTAATTTATTAAAAGTGAACTTGAGTTTAATAGTGAATGGGAAATATACGATTTTTACAGGATCGGTATACATTGATAGTGATGGTTCTTTACAAGACACACATATTACTTAAAAATAAGTTCATTTTATGTGTATTCTTTTTTTTTTCTTTAGTAAAAATAACTATATTGGTATGAAAAGATGACTTGTTTTATTTAATTTAATACTTTAGTAACACATCATAAACGCTTCAAAAAATTATCAACTTAAAGTGTTGGTCAAGATAAATCACTGGGATATTGTAGTATTGTGTCGGTTCTTTTTTGCTTTTTTTAACCGGCCAAATATCAACACGTTGAAAATCGTAAGTTCTCGCATATAAAGTATGGACTTTTCAAGTCTAATATATAAAATCGGTGAGTTCTTCTCTTATTGACAATTTATTTTAAGATATAGCCTCATTAAAATTATAAGCTGAGATCGGATATAACGTGTATGTGTGTTCGTATACACACAACCTCATTTTACCGTATGTTTGTGTCAAACTTTAACATAATTGCATACTACTATCGGTAAACACTTCAAGTATTAAAAAAGACGTCCAATCAATTATTGTGGTTCATGGAACATACACATATATATACACAGAGCCTCATTCTACTGAATGTTTGTGTTGAACTTTAACAGAATTACATACTACATGTATGCATGTTTGTATGCACACGTTGTCAAGAGTATAGATCCCGAACATCTAGAGACCACGTTCGATCGATGTATAAAACCGGCACTAGTTTCGTTCATCAAAGTTGATGGCCTTAAGCTTTTTGTCGGGGTTATGGATAGTATGACCCAAAATCGTTTGGAATCTCATTGACATCGACAAGTTTACAAATATAAATTTACTTTAATCATGTCTAAAGATGGAAGATTGTGAGTTCATTATATAATAATGGCGGACTTCTCCGATTGATAGAATCCCGCTGAATTTATGCCTCTAATGCAAGTCATACGTATGTAGACCCATTTGTCCAAGTATGAACTAGGCATGTTCACCTAGCTATACTAGGGGGCATGCAAGTCATACGTGTATGTAGACCTATTCGAAGATGAATATTTATGCTTCATTGTCTCCTGTTGACTGGATCATCCTGCTTTCCTTGAAGACTTTTTTTTTCTTTCGGGTTCTTGATGTATTTTTGTGTATTCTTTTTCTCACCCTTCATGACGGTTAGTCCGTTTGCCGATTTTTTCGACCCATTAGTCGGCGCGCCGTCTAATGTTTCGAACAACTTTCCGTTTTCAAAAAATTATAAAAAAAAAAAAAATTGTCATATGTCTTAAGGTTACGGTGTTTCCATCAGTCAAGAGTTACACGTTTGCACTAGTGTGTCGATTTTTTTTTGTCGATCAAAGATCCAAGCATCAAGGAACATTTGTTTCATCCAATGAAGATTGTGTTGCAGGCATCGCTGCCAACCGATAAATCTCTCAGGAACTCAAATGAATCGAGCATCCAAGGCTTCAACTGCATTAAGGTTGCATGTACAACAAATAATCGAACAACAAAGATTGTTCGAGTCTTCGGTTGAATTCTATCATGATCGTCATACAAAGAACTTGTTGTCGCATTTCTTACAAGTATGTGAGGATGATGCCAATGTAGCCCTGATATTTTTTCGATGCTTTTTGCAAGTTACGAGACTATCACTTCAGTTTTATTCATGATGATTAGGGTTTTGGCGGATTATCCTGATATATACATTAGAGTACACCAAGGTACATAGCTACTTGTAAAAAAAAAACTCGCATTTGATAGCTAGAGCTACTCTCCTTATTGCCCGTATGGCACTAATGATAAACCCGTCTCTTCATAGGTCTTAACCTCGGAAGACCTCTATCTAATCTATCTCAATAGAGACTATAACAGTCTTCCAATTGACATCTAACACAACATGATATATATCCGTCCCATCCATACACATAATGATCTCCTCATGCACCTTTGGCATGACAAAGAAGTCTACAAGCAACACACAAGTCCCTACATAAAAAGGACAATCACATACCTCGCGGGTACCTCAGACCCCTAACTGGTATCCCTATCAAGAAAGGTCTACCCTCTATTGTATCTAAAATCAATCTATACATGCATCAAAAGCAAAGAGTGCATAGCATCCATATCCAACAAAACTCCACTAGGTAAACCATTAACGAGAATGGTACTTGTAACAACTAACGCCAGCAGCTCCATTGTATATCATCACTCAAACCTCGGACCTATGCTCCTCAGGTATCACTGAAGTCATCACCATAGCCTCCACTTCTACTCTTTCTGCACCGGAAAGAGGAAGGTCTTGCTGAAAAGAAACGCTATCTTGCTGCCAAAAAGGGGCCAAATGGCCTAGTTCACCACATGTAAAGCACAATATCGGTGCCAAGGAACACTCAGGGCGCAAATGATCTGGATCACCACAGTTGAGACACAGATGTCCCATCTCTGCTACTGATACGGGTGACTCCTCTGCACTTCTCAGCTTAAAGGCTCTACCTTGAGCTCCTCTGGTGTCAGTGGTACTTCCACCACGACCTCTACCTCTACTCGACCCGGGAACAGATCCCTGAGTAGAAGGCCGATCTGGGGCACTCTGTTGTCCTTGTGTTTGCTGCTGAGGTGTCCTCTGACCACCTCCCGCCACACTAGCAGGGGAAGATCCCTACTGTGATGCAACTCTACCTTGCCTACAGAAGGCAACTCTATGACCTGGTCTACCACAGGTGTAGCAAGTCATTGGTGGTCTCGTACACTTTGGTCGCAGATGTCCAGACTTCCCACAGTTATAACAAGATCTCATCCCACCAGCAGTCCGTGTAAAACGGGGATCACTCGAATGTCCATGTGCTAGACTCTATCTACCTCCTGAAGGGTCTACTTCTTCATTCACTAGCTTGATCCGTTGGTTCTTCTTTGATCTGGAAGCTTCAATTGATACCACAAATGTTGGTAAGCACGGTGTAAGTTTACTCGCTCTTGCAGCTTCATATACTTGGCGTATATATTCTCGAAACTCGAGTTCACTCATCGAGACGTAATCAAGTTCTTCATGGTCGTCCTCTGCTATAGGCGATACAACATCGGAAATTGGTCCCTAACCTATCACTACTGGAGGAAGAGGGGGCATATTCCCACCTCATTCCACTACAGATGTTGCTCTAATCTGAGCCATCTGCAAAGTATACGCACATAATCTTATAAGGCTATATATATGCCATATGTATC
Source organism: Fagopyrum esculentum (assembly GCA_033239045.1). Classification (NCBI taxonomy): domain Eukaryota; kingdom Viridiplantae; phylum Streptophyta; class Magnoliopsida; order Caryophyllales; family Polygonaceae; genus Fagopyrum; species Fagopyrum esculentum. The sequence goes on from BSUD01000005.1 coordinate 143,565,544, forward strand.
GGTATATATGTATATAACACATCCACATAATCCATAATACACATATATATACATATCTATGGTGCAGAGATCCATGGCATAGGTGACGACTTCTAGTACATTTTAACCCAAAAACACACTTAAAACCAAAAATCCTTTTAAAAACGTCAGACCCCTTTTGGGTTCTGTTTATTGTACCTATCAAACCTCATTGCAGGTAGCAAGTGTCATTGTTGTCAACCTATGGCTCTTATACCAACTCTGTAACACCCCGATTCCTCGGGAATCGGGATGTCACATTGGGCTAGGATCTCACAATGGATCCTGACCCTAGCCTGACAACAAGTTCACTGGACCTTACAACATGGCACTGACAGATATAAAAACAAATACATAAAACCGTATAAATTGTATGACCAAAGGTAAACAACAACATAGCCGAGTATGAAACGACATCCTCACACAGGAGGTAAACAAGACATCATCCTCACGCAGGAGGGAAACCATAAATAACCCCAAAACCAACCACCTAATGTACGAGAGTCCTCGGCCTGTCACCCTGCTAGATCACCCAGCAGCGCCTATCCTACAAACATCTACAACACGGTATGAAACCGTTATCTAACCATACATATATAAGGTAATGCATAAGCACAAGCACAAGTCATGAAAGATAAACACATAATCATGCTATCACACATTTACCCATTTTATTATCTTCATATAATAGTCATTCACTCAAATCGTATATATATAGATAAATGAAAATATATGACACGAGGACCGATACATCCCCTCCTTTGAGAATGATAGCCATATGGAGTGGAATCGGTCGCACAACCCGTGTACCCTATGGGAGTGGTGTTGTGCCCTCCCCGTATACCAGGTCTGGCATGTCTCAAGAGAACCTCCCAGACTCCACGGTAGGATGAAGGGGAAAGGTTATCACAACCACGCATATGGGGCAATCAATAAAACGTAGGTCAGTATATACAACATATCATGCTATCATAGCAAACATATAGCGCACACACCACTCATGCAAACACCCAATATAAGGATGGTAGCTAAGTAAGTCCTACGGACTTACCTCAACCTCGTACAATCACAACCACGATCAACCTCCAATCCTGAGAGGAACACTGCCTAATAACAAGGAAGAAAGAGATATCAATACTCCTATCAATCAAAAAGGTCACACCTAGACCCAAGGGATCCATAAGGATCATAATCAATCTATAAGTCTCACAACCAACTAAACCTCAATATCTCAGCATAACTCATAATTCCTCAAATCTCAAGGTAGTATCTAATCGACATTCCTTAATCTCAATTATAATCCTAATTTAATTAATTAACCTTTAATTAATTAATTAAATTTCGCCAGAATAATGTTTTGCCCGCAGGCAATTTCTAAACCCACCTGTCATCAGATTTCATCAAACAAACTACCCATAATCACCAGAATAATATAACGACCATAATAGAATTTCTAATTATCCATTTTGACAAGCCTAAAGTCAATTTAGGCCAAATCGCAGTACGGAAAACGAATAAATTCATAACTTATTCGTTACTAACCCGATTGACGATCTGAAAGAATATTCGGAATCACAGCGACGCAGGCTACGCATGGACAACATCAAATTCACCGGAATCTGAGCGACGGAACCTGCCTGGTGACATATATGCTCGACCAGCCCTTCATCTGCTCGGAAATGCAGAAACTCGGTACCGATATGAAGAGAATGAAGAGAGGAATCCAGAAACTCAAACGGAATTGAAATCGGATTAGAAACGGAGAGTAGGTCTGAGTTTGAAGGTTGAGAGAAATCAGAGCTTTTACGAGAAAACGTGAAAGGAAATGAATTAATAAAGGATTTTCTGCTATTTATAGTGGAGACGGTAATTATGCTTTAGTAAAGTCTATAATTATCCTTTAGCCGATTTAAAGGCGGGTCGAACCTCCTTCTCCAAACTTCTCGAGATTGGAATATTAAATCTGGAATATTGTAGGGATAATTATTCCACAACTGCCTCGGAAAACATGTTTTCCTAAGCCGTTTTTCTTAGCCGTTAAGAAACGAAATAGCGACTCTTTTGACCGTTTTGTCTCTCCATGTTATTTCATATCTAGGACATATCTGATGTCCTGATCAATTCTCTCAACTGCATTTTTATTAATTGGATCTCCCAAATGCTCCAAATAACACCGGAGGGTAAAAATAATTACCCGGGGGAAAAAGTACAAAATTTCCCCAAACGTCCAAAATTACGCGAGGAATACCGTGGGACTCATACTCATCACTTGCGAAATCTTCATGAGTTATATGTCAATTACTATCAACGATTAAGTTAATCAACGTTAATTAGAATTCGAAAATCCTAACTATTATAAAAACATTTAGTGATCTTTTAGTAAATCTACTAATGCATTGTCATACCCGATAATTTTATTTCCGAGGAATTACGAGGCAAACCGGACCTCGACCGATTTTGGACCTCTTCCATCTTCCTAGCATTTTCTGGGGTGATACTTGATATCATAAGTTATATATATTATTTATCACTCCTTGTGTCGTTGTTATTATTATTATTATTATTATTATTATTATTATTATTATTATTATTATTATTATTATTATTATTATTATTATTATTATTATTATATTTATTATATATTTTCAATAATAATATGGTAAACATTATGTTATAATTTAATTTGGATTTTTCTAAGGATTGTTTAGAAGTAATTACCCTAGATTAACATTTTTAAATGGATTATAACTTATAGTGATCGAATATGATTTGCATAGAAAACATGGAGTTAGTAGCTAAAATGGCAGCAGGAGATCACTTGAAGTGGGAAGACACTCAAGAATTGAAATACACATGGAATGTGGCTCGTGAAGTGATGCGACTTCATAGCTCAGCTCCATTCCTCACAAGAGAAGCCATGGCCGATTTTACTTATTGTGGCTATCACATTCCCAAGGGCTTCAAGGTCATTACACTTATCTATATATATACTTCTCTAAATTACAAGTATTCCGAGCTAGATCCGTTATCTTTCCGCGAACCGGCTGTTAAGGTTCGAGGAAACCTCGGGTGGTGCAATTATCTTTGTAAATATAATATAATCGATAATAAACCAGTTTCATATTATGTTGACTGACGTACGTACATATATCTGGCGTATAGTTAGTGACGAGTATACATGCGACACACAAGGATCCTAAGTATTTCCCCGACCCCGAAAAGTTTGACCCTTCGAGGTTTGAGGGTGACGGACCATTACCTTACACGTACATGCCATTCGGAGGTGGGGCCAATATGTGTGCCGGAAAGAACTATGCTCAACTAGTAATATTGATGATCATCCACAATGCCGTCAAGAGATTTAAGTGGGAGCCTCTAATACGCGATGAGAAGGTAATCATAAACCCTACTCCTAAACCGTCTAAAGGGTTTCCGGTTCTTCTTTATCCCCATAAGTCTTATTAAAACTTCTTCCTAAGTTTGTATAATCAAGTAACTATTGCAATCTAAAGAAACTAGATTCATGTTTGCTAGTTCATACAAGATTGTATGAAATGTTTTAAGTTTGATTTGGTATTGGCATGTCAATTTTTTAATGTATCTTTTGATCATTGAACGAGTTTGAAATCCCACGCATGCACAAGTTATCAAATAAAATGTAGTTTTTGTTTGGAAAGTCTTGGATTGCGCTTTCGTATTTTACAGTTTTTTTTTATTATGTTTAATAAAAAAAAATAGTTTTGCTGAATTTTATAATATACTTTTTCGACTATAAAGTAACATTTTGAGGTAGTGAGGGCAATAAGGATAACCGAATCAAATTTGAAGTTTTAAATACAATATTCGGTTGAACCGCAAAGTCCAGCACGGGTCGGGCATGAATAGGGATGATGAGCTAACGTCTCCTATCCAAAAGCCGGATTTTTACCTTAAAATTTTATTTTATGTATTAAAAATATAAAAAGGCGGACTTTGTCCCCGCGCCTTGTTGAGATGTAGGAAAAAGAATCTCACATCGATAACACGCAATCAAAGTGAATCTATCATATAAACATTCGGGCTACTATTCCTGTAGTCAATTGGTTTTAGGTTGGAACCCGTGTGCTTGTATGTGTGGTCACTGGACGTGAGATGCGAAACCCGTTGAAAGAAAAAATGAAATTGTGGGCGAGCTAAAAAGAGAATGAGATGCCGATCTGAGAAAGAAAAAGAAAAATGTGTCAAGTGTTGACTAATTCAGGTAGTTAACACTTGAGGGGAGTGTTGAGATGTAGGGAAAATAATCCCACATCGATAATACGCAATAAAGTGAACCTACCAAGCATACCATATAAGCATTCAGCCTACTCTTTCTATTCCTATTGTCAATTGGTTTTAGGATGGAACCCCGTGTGCTTGTATGTGTTGTTCACCGGACGTGAGCCCTCCGCGTCATTTGGTCTCGGGACGGTAAGAAAAAGTAAACATGTTTCCTCCATCCGCCCCAATGGGACGCAATCTAACATGTTTCATCCACCCTTCTTCACTCCCAAGATAAATGGTTGATAGGCAACACCACATATAATGTCGTTGGTTTATTGTTATAATGAAATGACTTGTGAGCTTTGAGGCGAACTCGGAGTCCGCATGCGCCCCAATCCTTGGTGCATGCGGACTCCGCCTTGATGAGACGTTTTGTCCGCCAATAGTAAGCCTCTTTCTCAACTAATATTCGGTGTGCTCTCATTGCTGCCAAACGGAGTCTGTTAAAAAATAACAGACCTAATGAGTAATAGAAAGTCAAATAAAATGCGCATGAAAAATAAAAAATACTAATTTTAATTGTAAATTAATATACTCTTTATAATAAATAAGAGGAATATAAAAAAACTGGTTTAGAAATTCACGGTCTTCGTTTTGTTAACGTAAAGTTTTTTTTAATCTAGGAGGTCAAAAAATTTTTCCTCCAGAAAAAATAAAAATAAAAATTTGACGCCTGTGTCTGGATTGAATTATTTTCATTTATAAATAGAGCTAATTAATTTATTAAAAATGACCTTGAGTTTAATAGTGAATGGGAAATATACGATTTTTACAGGATCAGTATACATTGATAGTGATGGTTCTTTACAAGACACACATATTACTTAAAAATAAGTTTATTTTATGTAATTTTTTTTTTTTTTCTTTAGTAAAAATAACTATATTGGTATGAAAAGATGACTTGTTTTATTTAATTTAATACTTTAGTAACACATTATAAACGCTTCAAAAAATTATCAGCTTAAAGTGTTGGTCAAGATAAATCACTGGGATATTGTAGTATTGTGTCGGTTCTTTTTTCGCTTTTTTTAACCGGCCAAATAACAACAGTTTGAAAATCGTAAGTTCTCACATATAAAGTATGGACTTTTCAAGTCTAATATATAAAATCGGTGAATTCTTCTCTTATTGACAATTTATTTTAGGATATAGCCTCATTAAAATTATATGCTGAGATCGGACATAACGTGTATGTGTGTTCGTATACACACAACCTCATTTTACCGTATGTTTGTGTCGAACTTTAACATAATTGCATACTACTATCGGTAAACACTTCAAGTATTAAAAAAGACGTCCAATCAATTATTGTGGTTCATGTAACATACACATATATATACACACAGCCTCATTCTACTGAATGTTTGTGTTGAACTTTAAAAGAATTACATACTACATGTATGCGTGTTTGTATGCACACGTTGTCAAGATTATAGATCCCGAACATCTAGAGACCACGTTCGATCGATGTATAAAACAAACCGGCACTAGTTTCGTTCATCAAAGTTGATGGCCTTAAGCTTTTTGTCGGGGTTATGGATAGTATGGCCCAAAATCGTTTGGAATCTCATTGACATCGACAAGTTTACAAATATAAATTTACTTTAATCATGTCTAAAGTTGGAAGATTGTGAGTCCATTATATAATATTGGTGGACTTCTCCGATTGATAGAATCCCGCTGAATTTATGGCTTTAATGCAAGTCATACGTATGTAGACCCATTTGTCCAAGTATGAACTAGGCATGTTCATCTAGTTATACTAGGGGGCATGCAAGTCATACGTGTATGTAAACCCATTCGAAGATGAACATTTATGTTTCGTTGCCTCCTGTTAACTGGATCATCCTGCTTTTCTTGAAGACTTTTTTTTTCTTTCGGGTTCTTGATGTATTTTTGTGTATTCCTTTTCTCACCCTTCATGACGGTTAGTCCGTCTGCCGATTTTTTCGACCCATTAATCGGCACGCCGTCTAATGTTTTGAACAACTTCCGTTTTCAAAAAAATCAAAAAATTTTTTTTTTTTTTAAATTGTCATATGTCTTAAGGTTACGGTGTTTCCATCAGTCAAGAGTTACACGTTTGCACTAGTGTGTCGATTTTTTTTGTCGATCGAAGATCCGAGCATAAAGGAACATTTGTTTCATCCAATGAAGATTGTGTTGCAGGCATCGCTGCCCTACCGATAAATCTCCCAGGAACTCAAATGAATCGAGCATCCAAGGCTTCAACTGCATTAAGGTTGCATGTACAACAAATAATCGAACAACAAAGATTATTTGAGTCTTCGGTTGAATTCTATCATGATCGTCATACAAAGAACTTGTTGTCGCATTTCTTACAAGTATGTGAGGATGATGCCAATTTAGCCCTGGTATTTTTTCGATGCTTTTTGCAGGTTACGAGACTATCACTTTAGTTTTATTCATGATGATTAGGGTTTTGGCGGATTATTCTGATATATACCTTAGAGTACACCAAGGTACGTAGCTACCTGTATAAAAAAAATCTCGCATTTGATAGCTAGAGCTACTCTCCTTATTGTCATTATTGTTAGGATGAAACATTGACCTTCTTTATAAGTCTTAAGCACCTCCTATCGGAATTTATCGTATTGTACTACTAACTTATGTTGAAACAAATTATTTGCATAGAGAAAACATTGAGGCGGCTGCTAACAAAGAATTTGGAGGATACTCATAAATTGAGATACACATGGAACGTTGTTCGTGAAGTGTTGCGACTTTACCCTCCTTCTCCATTTATCTCGAGAAAAGTTTTGACTGGGTTTACATGTCTTGGTTATCGGATTTTCACTAACTTGAAGGTAAATTTTAGAAGCATAGTTGAGAACCTTTAGAATCAAAAGTGAAAATACTAATGAAATAAGTCAATTTATTTGACCGTACACAACTATGACCGGTCAAATATGTTGGACACTTATTTAAAGTATATATTGTTAGCTCGTTACATTTCGTGATACGTGATGCATTGATGATATACATGCAGTCCATAAGAACCCCGATTATTTCTCTGAGCCCGAAAAGTTTGACCCGTTGAGTTTCGAAGGGGATGGACCTATTCCCTACACCTACATACCCTTTGGCGGAGGGCCAAATGTGTGCCCTGGAACGAATTATGCTCAAAAGGCGATATTGGTGTTCATACATAATTTGTAAGGAGATTCAAGTGGAAATCTCTTATTTCCAATGAGGAGATTATAGGTCTTTCTTTTTTTAGACTGATTGAAGGACTTCCTATTATTCTCCATCCTCGTACACACCAAGGACATCTCCGATCATAGTCTTCTTATTACTTTAAATCTCATAAATATCATACTATGGACATCTCCATCCTCATACATACTTCCTTACTATTCTAAAAGGAAGACTTCTCCTTATCAACAAAAAATTTTCACATATACCGTTTATCTTTATATTTTTAGTTTTATGTGACACCATTATCTTTCACCTTCACCCTCTCTTCTCTCCATCTCATATTTCTCTTCCGATGCATTCACTTCTCAGTTCCTCTTTCTTCTTCGCCTTTCCCCTTCTTAACCTTTTCTAGGATTTTGACTATGACAATCGATTTTTTGGAAGCAACATCACTGAACGGCTCTTCTTCTTCTTCCTCTTCTTCTTCTTCTTCTTTCTCATCTCTTCGATCGATTTGTGCCTTCAATCCATAGTCCTCTGTTCACGTTTTGCACAAACATATATGTTTTAATTAATATTGTTTCTGATTTAACCAAAAGTAGAACTAATATATTCACTAGCCCAAACATCGACCAAGACTTGCCCCAACGTCGGGTAACGTCACTAACCCAAACACCCTGCTCCTACAGCTCGAGTCGTCCCCATTCCGCTCAAACCATGAATAATATCAAGAATTTACAAAAACTTTTTTTTGGGTGAAGAGACAAAAACTTATTTTGTCAAGTTCAAAATTGACCTATTTCACCGTCGGATTTGGTGGAGAGACGATCGAGCGAGGGGTTGTCTCCTTAGGACTTAGAAGAGTCGGTCAAATACATAAAAAGATTTGCTTACTTAGCACGTCAATTACTCATCCAAACCTAGCTTATAAATAGGATTATTATAAAAAATGAAAGCTGCCTAATTGATTCGATCTGATTTGGGTTAACCAACCCTTGCTAAAAATTTTTTTAAAAAAAATCTTTTTTTAAAATGGATTGTGTATTTGTACTTTAATTATTATTGGATTCTATTTGAAGTTTTTTTTTAGTTTTTGAATGGTAAAGTTTTCGAAATATATCCATAGTTGATGTATAAGTTTACAATTGTTAAAATTTGGAGGAATAAATAATAAATTATCCATCTAAAAATTTATTTAGACATTTAAAATAACTACTAATGATAACAAATATATTCTGGAATATTTTAATGCTCAAGGAGGCTATTTTAAAACTTAAAAAATCTTGGACATAGTTATAAAAAGATTAAGTATAGGGACATCGTCAATAATTTTTGTAAAAAGTGTCAAAATCTTTGGGCCTATTACAAAATTTTCAGTTTATGGGCATAAACTAAAAAGTGTCAAAATCTTCGAGACTATTCATACCCGTAGTCCGGCTATGTCGGCGGAGCCGTAGCAATAAGTTGATTTTGTTAAAAAAAAATATAGGAAAATGACTACGATTACGCCATGTGTACGCGTAGTCCTACTACGTATGGCGTATGCGTAGTCGCCCATATCAAAAATTCCGATAAAAATATTAGGAAAAAAATGAATACGGCTACGCGTTGTTTAGCCGTACCCTGATACGTGTAGTACGAAACCGTGGTACGAATATCAATAACCCAAAATCTTAAAATAGGATGATATTTTCTACTTTAAACCTTACTAAAAAAAACATCGTTTTTCATCTGTATAATATTTTTTATTTCTGGGTTTTGCTTTTCTAGCTCTCGTCAAATTTTGCCCAACTTGGAGGGGGAATCCTCGTCAAAATTTGGCGCATTATAATAATATACACGAGAGATACAAAAATAAAACAATGAATACAAATGATGGTCTCACTGCGGGACAACGCTGCATTGGAAGCTACAGACCATTCTCATCAAATGACAGGTATGACCGTATGAGGTATCCTTTGGTTTCTTCTCCCCTCCATTATTGCTATTTCGTCAGAAATCTAAACCCAGAAGAGTGGCTAAGGTTAGAAAAAGAATCAAGCTTTTCACTTAAAAAATTATAATTTCTATCATTAAAGACAAATTTTCTTCGTTAAAATTTAGGGATTTGAGTGTGTTTTCCTGTTATAATTCTTCTGGTCGCTCTCATGGGTTCCCCACGTGATTTGTGCTTATGCTGTTTCTTCTTCTTGCTACTTGCTAGCTACTGTCGTTTGTGCTGTCTACCTATTACAACTAACAACATCCATTAAATATTCTGGGATTTTATTTCTGTAATTGGCATTAGTCTTGTGGACTATTATCACAGGGGAATGTTTTGTTTTCCTTTATTTTCTTTTTAAAAAAAATAAATTATTTCTGTATTAATTGATGATGCTAAGGCAAACCCAGAATGTGAAACCATTAGAATGGAATATCAGGATTTTTGTGGTGTGAAAAATCAAACTTTTAAGCCTTTGCTTTATGCCCTTATTATTCTTTTTTAGTTTGAAAGATTTGACAATATTATTCATTTATTCCTTCATTTTCTCAATTGGATTCTTGCTGTTTGCAGGGATAAGTATGTTATTTCTCCTGTACAGAGAAGGGAAGTAGGATTTGCAGGTTTTGATTTGCGGTAAAGATATGGGAATAGCAATTTGGTTTTGGGTATTGATTGGATTTCAAAGTGCTATTTTACAAGCCAAAATAGCAAATGCAAATTCTTCCACAAGACCTGAAATTGTGAATATTGGAGCCATCTTCCCCTTCAATTCCACTATTGGTAAAGTAGCAAAAGTTGCAATCTTTGCTGCTTTGGATGATGTGAATGCAAACCCTCATGTTCTTGGTGGAATAAAGCTCAATATTACTCTCAAAGACAGTGAATACAGTAGATTTCTTGGTATTGTTGAAGGTACCATATCTCTTTACTAGCTTTCTCATTTCAAATCTCTGTAAAGTTTCTTTCTTTTGCCTACACCAGTATGCCTGGCTTAGTTTTGTATGTTAGCTAATTGAATCTAGTACAAATATGATTGATTTTTGCACCAATTCAACAAACTGGTTTGTTTAATTCTGTCATGTGTATTGTTAATCTAATCTTGCTGTAGATTTCTTGCTTTGTTAGAACCTCTTGCTGAGCTTTTCAATTAAGGAGTTGGTTTCCCTCGCTTTGTAATTCATTAAGGGCTTGTTTGGTATCCATATCTCATATCCATACCAGATATCTTTGATATCAATACCAAAGAAGTATATATGCTATTACAAGCTTTAGTTGTTTCCTTATAACAAATTTTTTCCACTATCTTTGTGTAGCTATGCAATTTATGGAGGGTGAAACCGTAGCCATCATTGGTCCCCAATCTTCCGGGATAGCTCATGTCATCACTCACATTTGTAATGAGCTTCAAGTGCCTTTACTATCTTTTGCCTCAACAGATCCTACCCTCACTTCTCTTGAGTATCCATACTTTGTCAGGACCACACAAAGTGACCTTTTCCAAATGGCTGCCATAGCTGACATGATTGACTACTATGAGTGGAAAGAAGTAATAGCTGTCTATGTTGATGATGACTTTGGGAGGAATGGAATAGCAGCTTTGGCTGATAAGTTAGCTGAGAAGAATTGTAAGATAAGCTACAGGGCAGCTTTGGATGGCGATCCTGATATAAGCCGGGAAGATATCACAAATGTTCTTGCTCAAGTGGCATCAATGGAGGTTAGGATCATAGTTCTTCATACTTATAATAGCAATGGCTTGGAAATACTAGATGTGGCAAATCTTCTTGGTATGATGGGAAGTGGATATGTGTGGATTGCTACGAATTGGCTCACGGATATTATAGATACAAACTCTCCCCTTTCTTCAGATGACACAGAGCGCGTCCAAGGACTTATCACTTTGCGAATGCACACTCCTGATTCGGAACTTAAGAGAAAGTTTCTTTCTAGATGGAGGAATTTGACACTTGAAGCAAATGAGGATGAACCCTTTGGATTGAATACTTTTGGCCTCTATGCTTATGACACTGTTTGGCTGCTTGCTCGGGCACTTGGAACATATTTTGATCAAGGAGGGAATTTATCATTCTCTGCTGATCCAAAGCTAAATGGTTATAAAGGTAGTGATTTACATCTTGATTCAATGAGAATTTTCAATGGAGGTAATCAGCTTCTTGAGATTATCATGCAGAGTAATATGATCGGGTTGACAGGCCGGGTTAAGTTTAATGCAGATAGGAACTTGATTCATTCTGCATTTGAGATCATCAATGTGATTGGTTCAGGATATAAAAGGATAGGTTACTGGTCTAATTATTCCGGCTTGTCAGTTCATCCACCTGAGTATTTCTACTCTAAGCCAGATAACCTTTCGAGTTCAAACCGAAAGCTTTATAGTGTGGTTTGGCCAGGGCAAATCACAGAGAAGCCTCGTGGTTGGGTTTTGCCAAACAATGGAAGGCGTTTAAGGATTGGTGTTCCTAATAGAGTTACTTACCATGAATTCATTTCATACTCACAAAGCACAGAAAAATTCACTGGATACTGTATAGATGTTTTTACAGCTGCTGTTAATCTGTTGCCTTATCCTGTTCCATATGATCTAATGCCGTTTGGAGATGGTCGTACCAATCCGAGTCCAACCAGCCTCATAGAGAGTATGAATGCAGGAGTAAGAACTACATATCAACTATTTAATTAGGGCCTGTTTGGTTCCAACTCCGGATACAGGATGGAAACGAATCTAGTCCATATGTAGACCCTCATTCATGAAATTTTTACGGAATCATGAATAAGGTATTATATGGGCTAGATTTATTTTCATTCTGTTTCTGTTTCCAGAGTTATAACCAAACGGAGGCTTAGTGATTTCAAGATGTTGCTAAATATGAGCTTATTATTCCTTCTTCTTTTTTGCTGCTTGCAGAACTATGATGCTGCAATTGGAGACATTGCAATCACAACTAACCGAACAAGGATAGCAGATTTCACACTACCATATATTGAATCAGGTCTGGTGGTTGTAGCTCCTGTTCAAAGATTACATTCTAATGCTTGGGCATTCTTGAGACCCTTTACTCCAATGCTGTGGTTTGTCACTGCACTGTCATTCCTTGTTGTGGGTGTGGTTGTCTGGTTGCTGGAGCACAGGATCAATAATGCTTTTCGTGGTCCTCCTCGAAACCAAATTGTCACAACATTATCTTTCAGCTTTTCAACACTATACTTTACTCACAGTAAGTCACTTTGCTTACATAAAACATACTTTCATCTTGGATTAGAGTCATTTTGCTACAATCAATGTACATTTCATCCATTTTGTAGAAGAAAAGCCGATCAGCAGAATGTGTCGCGTTGTTCTGATCATATGGTTGTTCGCGGTGCTTATCATAAAATCAACTTACACTGCAAGTCTAACCTCAATATTGACAGTGCAACAGCTTTCTTCTCCTATTAAAGGAATTGAGAGTTTAATGAGAGGCAATGCTCCCATTGGATACCAAAAGGGCTCATTTGCAAGCAATTACTTGACAGAGGAGCTTGGCATTCATAAATCCCGGCTTATTCCTCTTAACTCTATAGATGATTACGCGAGAGCACTGGATAGAGGTCCCAAGAATGGTGGTGTTGCGGCTATTGTTGATGAACAAGCTTACATGAGACTCTTCCTCTCAACAAGATGTGATTTCACAATGGTTGGTGAAGAATTCACCAAAATGGGATGGGGATATGTAAGTATATATATATATATCTCTAATTAACCATACCAACCCTGAGTGATCTGAAAAGGGTAAAATGGCTAAGTAGGCATTTTACCACTATTACTCTGTTAAGAGTACTTTATAACATAAACTCATTTAGTAAATATTACCCGGTCTGCAAAACAAAAGCTTATAAAAAAGAGCATATTTAAGCCAATTATTTCTCTGGCTGAAAAATAAGCCGATGATCATGTGTATGCTTCTTTGTTCAGGCTTTCCCGCGAGATTCTCCATTAGCAGTTGACATGTCAACAGCGTTGTTAAAACTGTCAGAGAACGGGGAGCTGCAAAGGATCCACGACAAGTGGCTCAAGAGTAACGCTTGCAGTTCACAGGGATCAAAGCTTTCGGAAAACCGAATGGAGCTGAAAAGTTTCTGGGGTCTCTTCCTTGTATGTGGATTTGCCTGTTTGCTTTCTCTTCTTGTTTATGTTTGCCTTGTAGTGAAAAAGTTCAAAAAACACTACCATGAGCTGGTTGAGACACCATCAACGTCGTCGCCCTCTCAACGCCTAATGAGATTTCTTTCATTTGCTGATGAGAAGGAAGATGTGATCCAAAGCCAGTCAAAGAGAAGGAAGATATCAGATAAGTCATCAACTGAAGGCAGTTCCCGAGATACACCAATGCATAGGATAAGGGAAACTAACACTGAAATTGATAGAACTGAAGCCTGACTAGTATAAACATGTAATTGTAGGTATACAAGTCTGAGACTAAGCTTGTTGAATCACTCTACTGACTAAAATGTAATTAATGAGCTAATATGACCAAGTCATTCAATCTTTATTATTCGTATATCTCAGCAAATGGGTTCTTGATGATTTTTGTTTATGTTTGTTGAATTTCCGGCAGGACACTGATCTGATATTTACAAGAAGAACCGGACCTTATACACTAGACTCGCCTCATGTAATCAATGCTCATGACTATGACTGTTTATTGTACAGGACGAGACTGACCTGACCGAGAAAAACTGGATCTTCTGCTTCGGGTACAGGTTGGTCCGAAAAACCAGCCTGAACCAGAAAATAAATAACTCCTAGTTTATGATTGTTTTAGGGTTCTTGATGATTTGTATTAAAAGTTAGAAATATTTAACTGAAAAGATTTTTCGACACATCTAGTTGCGTTTTTATTAAATAAAAAGAGGATGAAGTAGTAACCATGCTGGGGGTAGCCATACTCCTACATCAAGAGTAGGGGAGGCTATGGATCGATCCGATCCGGATATCCGGATATTCGAATAGAAATTTTTTTATAAAAACCCGATTCGTATCCGGCCGGATATCCAACACTTTTTCCCGTATTGGATCGGATAATTATCCGCGGATATCCGGTGATCCGTGAGTATCTGGATATATGATATTATCCGGTTATCCGCGAATATCCGCTTTTTATCCGAGAATCAGTGGATATCCGGATACCTAAAACTCTGATCCGTATCTGATCCGGTGTTCCGGAAAAATCCCCCGGATCGCATTCGGACCGATCAAAATGGGTACTAAAATATCGGGGGGGTTTCGATCAGGTCAACGGATTTTTCGCACACGGATTCTCGGACCAGATCGGCGGATCGGATTCGTTTTGCCCACCCCTAATCAAGACGTAAAAGATCCAAGGTCAAAGAGAAAAACTGAAGGTAATACTTGCTATATAATTAGTCTCGCTGTAGACATGACTGATCCACTTTGAAGTTGCTATGTTTTTCTTGAGGAGGATGGTAACCACTAACCAGTTGGATATTCAATGGAGGATGACAAGAAAGCACATAACTATAAAACCCAACGTTTTGTACTTTTACAACATACTAATAATCCACTTTGAAGTTACTATGTATCCTTCTAATCTTTCATAGGAGATTATCATAGTAATTAGTGAAAATTACAAGGGAGGTTATCTTAAATTTATTCTCTCCCTTCTAGTCAAAATTGCCAATCAACTTTGTTTAGATTTATAGATGATGCAATTCTCACATACCTATATTAATCTCCTGACCTAACTAAACCAAATTTTTTTTAACAGAAATCCTGTTCACCAGCAGAAGCATCAGCTGCTTGTTTTGCTCCAACATTGAAGAACTCAGTAATAACTTCAAGAGGCATCCCTTTGGTCTCAGGAACCTTAAGGTACACAAAGACCCATGACGCGGCGCAAACTAACGAGTAGATGCCAAAGACACCTGCTAGGCCGATGGAGGCAAGCATTGCAGGAAGGGAGTAAGTGACAGTAATGTCTCCAAACCAGAAGACTAGAGAGCATATGGCTATGCAGAGGCCACGAACACGAGTAGGAAAGATCTCAGAGCAGAGAATGTTTGGTATGGGGCCGAACCCCATGACGAAGCAGCAGAAGTAGAGCACGACACTTATCGTTGACAATATGGCATGCGGGATTTGTCCCATATGTACTACATTGGCAATGACTAGCAGGATAAGTGCACCTATGAGGACTGGTATTGTGTGAAGCAACAGAAACCTGTAGACAAAACATAAAATAGAAGTAATGTATTTATATATAGTTTGTCAAACAAAGCCTTAGTGTGAACAGATTGAAGCAAAATTTACCTTCTACCGGAAAGGTCCATCAGCTTCATGGCAAGTCCTATGCTTGGAAGCATAAGCAGTGTTGTGAGAGCACTAATGAGAATAGAGGAAGAGGATGGGCTCAGACCGAGGCTTGACATCAGAACTCCAACTCCGGCTTGCTCGAGAATCTGAGGAGTGTAGTAGAGAACTCCATTGATGCCAGAGAACTGTGTACAAGAAAAGATTGGCCCATCAGAGACATACTTGGTCTTGAACCGTAAAATTGACCCGGACTGAACTGTAAAGGACAAGTGCCATTTTCATTTAAATAACCTGTTAGCTTACCTGTTGAAGAATCTGAATTCCAACACCAACCACCAATGCATGTTTAACTCCGGGCTCGCATAAATTCTTCCAGCTAGGGCCTTGGGTAGCTTCCTTGGAGGGTTTCACCTTTTTTCCAACCGTGATTGGAGGTTGATTCTTAGGATCCTTCATCTGAATAGCAGACTGACTTACCAAAGCAGCAGCTTGCACCATCTGAGGTTCCTCATTTACATCAGGACCACCAACAAGTGAAAGAACCGATCCCCTACCGGAAGCCAATGCCCCCTCCTTTTTCAGGTACACCCTCTTGTACTCGCCTTCTTTCTTTCCGCCTTGTCCTCTCTTCTCATCATACTTCCAAGCCAACTGCCAACCGCCTCCAATCCCCGTACTATTTACCAGATCACCCCCGCCACTAGCCGCATGGGACAAGCTACTATTATGCCTCATATTCAAAATGCTTCCACCAGGACCAGCTTGATGGTTTGAGGCATAACGTGAGAGCAATGGGCTTTTAACGGTTTCTTCAACCTCGTCTTCTGATCCAGAGTCATGGCTGTGATGGGCATCCCCGTCATCCCACTCTTCAGGTGTCCCGTTATTGACATCATTTGCATTGAACATGCTTCCAAAGTTGGGGAAGAGCATGCTTCTCATGCTTCCTGTCGTATTAACGTTCTCATGGACACTTCCAAAGAGTGTCACTAGAGGATCCATCATTTTAGAGCTCGGGGCCGCCATACTCCCACATCTAGAGGCCATCCCTAGAGCACTTTGGCCAGTCACTGGCCTCGCTATCCATGATTGGCCTTGTTCTGGACCATATAACTTCACGTGGTTCTTGTCAATGGGGGATTCATCATTTTCAGCACTGATTACATACTCTTCAATGGTTGTGTCACCTCCTGATCCAAGACCTTCTACTAGCAAAGCCATCTCACCTGCAAAAAAGTGTTAGATTTGGTTTCTCGAGATCATCCTAAATGAGTAAACACTTATGACCCGTTTGGTTATCGACTTGACATAATTTTTCATTGATCATGATTTTTAATCCAATTCCCATAGAAACTACAAAAGAATAATTTTGATGGTAAAGCAGGCACGTATGATGTTGGATCTTAGTAAACTCACCAGTGACATCATCCTTGCCACGCAACTGCCGCAAAACTTTCTCAGCCTCAGACATCTTCCCTTTACTGACAAGCCATCTAGGAGACTCGGGCAGGTAAAACAGTGTCAAGGCAAGATACAAGAGAGATGGGAGAGAAACAACTCCGAGCATCAACCGCCAGCTCGGCGAATCCTTCAAGGACATTGAGAAAATCATACAGTAAGAAAAGAGCATTCCAAAAGAGCCGGTGAACTGAGGGAGGGTATTGAGTTGCCCTCTAATCTCAGGTGGGGCGGTCTCAGACACATAAAGAGGGACAAGGGTAACTGCAAGGCCAACTCCGAGGCCATCCAATAGCCTTCCCAAGAGCAAAACATAGATGTTGGGAGACCAAAACATGACCAATCCACCAAGGAAGTAGAATAAGGATGAAATGATTAGCATGGGACGTCGACCGAGTTGATCTGAAACGGGACCAGAGAATGTGGTGATGAATGTTGCACCAATAAGGGACATGGCTAAGATTAGCCCTTCGACGGTGGGTTGAGTCTCCAATTTGAATTCCTTCTTGATGTATATGACAGCTCCTATGGTATGATCATAGGCCATATATAGTTGTAAAAATGAATTTGGTATCAGGAGAAAAATCTAAGTATCACATTTGAAAATTGAAACTCGAGTCATTATACCAGCAATTGTTGCATTATCCCATCCTTGCAATAGATTGCCCATGGTAGCAGCCAAGGCTGCTAACACCGCTCCTCTCGTTTCGCTTGCCATGTTATTACTTTATCTCGCCTACAAGAAAATCAAAAGCTAATTTACATCAAGTACTATTCAGATCTCATCTTTCAACATATTTTTGAAGACACGACTAAATTAATCCTTCCTCGTGTTACAACTTATAAGTGCATAAGCTCGATTTATCAAATTAAGCATCAATGGAACAAACCTTGTTAAGAACACTTGGTAAGATAATTAATTTGAAGGGAAATCCTCTAGACATGGAAAATTGGAAATCACATCCGCCCAGAAAAGAAGCAAATCAAAATAGACAATTGGACATTAATGATAAGATTGCTGGGTTTTTTTAATGTTTCAAGAAATTTGTGAGGTGTAAGAGGAAGAGAGCGTATTACCAGTTCCAAACATTTAGATCAAAAGCATGACCTGAAATAGTCATAACTGAAATAGCAACATGTAGATCCCAAAATAGGCATGTTTATTTATACACGTGGCACATATTTATTCATGTAACATGTAAACCTTTTTTCGGTTATTCTAGTGTGTGTAGTGATTGGTCCGGTGCATAAATGGACCGGATCGAGTCCAAGATCATAATACCACGGTCCGGACCGGATTGAACCGTACTGTGCAATTTTTTTAAGAATACTAGGATCTATTATGCTGACGAACCAACATAGCCACATAGTAATTAATTAAGATAATTATAGAGAAGGCCAGCTCGATTGGATTTGGATCCTAGAACAGTACAAGACCTCAAGATTCTTCCACAAGGGGGTTTAATGTAGACATGGACGAAACAATTTAATACACAATATCATTGAAGTGCTTATAAAACTAAATTATAGATTTGGGAGGGGGAAAAGGATAAAGTGAAGATTTCGTTATAAATTACTAACTTAAGTAATTTATAGGCTTGGCCTATACTAAAAGCGTCATCTTGAGAAATTGCTACCCTTATCCTAAAGTTATCGAGTCGGACAAGTTAAGTTTCATGGTTTAAAAAAGCTACTTATCATCAACAAAAGTTCAAAGATAAGACATACATGAAAACAAACCAGACCTACTAATCTCTCCTATATAACTAGGTATGTGACTGAATGGAGGTAGCCCTAATATTGTAGAGTCCAAATCGCCCAACTAACAACTACATAGTCATTGAAACATAAGATGTTTGGATAAAAGGTTTGGATCTCTACATTGCCTGAATAAACTGCAATTCTGGTCCATTTGATTGAAAAAGAACTCACCGTGTTATGTTGTCGAATGGACCAGAATTGCAGTTTGTTCAGGTAATGTAGAGATCTTTGAGCTGATCCAACAAAAAAGAACTCATCCATGTTTATTACTTATTAGCATAGTTGAAGAGTAAAATCTTACAGGCTTATTCTGTAAAAATCTTTACTACACATTCTAGAATGTGAAGTGTCAGCTGAAGCAACTCTTCAGTCTTCACATGTGGTTATTTGTGGGTTAATATTGGGACAGAATATGTGCAAGATGAAAGCTAGAGGAATCACGGAAGAAACAAGCAGTAGCTACCAGAACCAGAGAGAGATAAGAACATTAAAGTACAAACCACCAACTTAATATTGTGCTACAGGTTTATCATAGTAAGGCCTACAGATACACGAGTCACCACTAATGAGATCAAGAATATAGCACCTGAAACATAGGTTTGGTTTTGTCTAGCATATTTGTTATACGAGTTTATCTTCTACTATCGCTAGTAGAAGAATTTCTTAGACCGTTTACTGCACCTAATATCAACTCAATGTGGATTCTCAGACAAGGGATAATAATGTATGGTATAAGTATATTGTGAAAGAAATGGAGAGTGGAAAAATGGAAAGGAATCACAACACAGATCATATCTAACCATGTTTCACTAATGTTCTGAATACATCGATTTCCATTAAACATTTACGTAAAGCCAAAACGGTATATACCTTAACGAGTTCTTTAAGTTTCCAAGGGAAGTACCCGCTTAAACGAACAATGGTTTCCAAAAGTAAATTCCTTATAGCCATAAGCTGATCTCATGTTAACATGACAGGTATTTACTTTAGTAAATTTGTCGCATCCAAGTAATGTAGTTTATTAAGTACTACCTAGTATAATGAGTAACCTATGTGCAACATAAAGCGAGAAACGACAAATATAAATATACCATCTAGATAGTTATGCTAAACGGTAATTATGTTGCTTATAATGCAACTGTATATCTCTAACAAATCGGTTATAATGAAATAGTGTTTCCAAACTGCAAACTTAAGATCAAACAGATTCGTCATATCGGCAAAATAAAGTAGGTGTAAACTCACTCCATGCAAAAAAATAGCAGACCCAATGCAGTATATCAAATAGACATTATCGGAAAATTGTAAATGATTACCGGAAATCAGTTATGAACCATAACTAAGTGGTATAAAAAGCCCATTGGATTCACAAAAGGATTAAACCAGATCTACAGGTAAAAAACCACTAGAGAATACCAACAAAGGTGTCTTACATTAGAGATTAGATGATGTATTGCATATGCAGAAATTGTGGGTTCTTTCCCATTTTCAACCTTTCAAGATGTAATCCCTTAGTAATTATATTTGATGTAATATATGCTGACCCTTAATGCAGTTAGTCACTATTTAAAGCCACCTTCAGCTCAATGCAGCACATACCAGGAAAGGCAGAAAGCCATGAGTACACCCCCCGGAACTCCTTTTCCCTATGGTAAGCGCATACTAGATGGATGGAAACAACTCATCCTCCTTCATACTTGTTAATCCCGTGTTTTCTTTGATCTTTGTTATCAGATGATTATGAAGAGTACTTCAAAACTCCGGATGTTGGCAACATTGATGATGCTTTGAATGCACCGGCAGTTGACCCTGGTACTGACTTTTTCAGAATATTGTATTTCTTATTGTTCATCAGCTAACAAAGTTGTAATTATTAAACATGATAATATACAGGGTCCTATGGAGCAACAAATGATGCAAATGCGACAGCTGAGTGGACTTACAGTGAAGAGGAGATTTTCCAGAACTCTTTGGCTGAGCACGGCTTCAGTCATCCACAATTGTTCGAAGTGATCAGTGCAAGGCTCCCAGGTAAAACTGCAGGTCAAGTCAAGGAGCATTTTGATGCACTTGTTCAGGCAGGATGTATTCAAATTCCTGACAATAGTGTCCCTAGGGCAAACTCTTCTGAAGGAACAAGTCAAGGAAGGCAAAAATGGACTGAGGAAGAGCACAAGTAAACGAAACTCATAGTTTGCATTTTCTTCCATTATCATAAATCATTTGAGTGCCAATATAAGGTCTCTAACTCTTGGCTTGGTTGTTTGGACTTTGGACAGTTTGTTTCTCAGAGGACTGGCGCAGTGCGGGAAAGGAGGTTGGAGGATCATATCACGGGATTTTGTCAAAACCAAAACTCCAAGTCAGGTGGCTAGCCATGCTCAGAAGTACTACATGCGCATGAACAGCTTCACTCCGCCTATGAGGAGAAGATACAGCCTCAATGACACCCGGATTGTTAACTCCGAAATAGTTCAGTATCCCACAAGGGGTCCCTGAAATTCACCTTCCTCCTCTGGTTAAAATCACCATCAAGCAACTTAAGGCATCTAAATAATGCTATCGCCAATTCGAACTCTGTACACTTGAATTTGTATACTAAATAATCAAGTTTCTGCACTTCAATAAAAAAAAGTACTAGTAAAGTTAATATGTTTGGGTGTCGATACATAATGAGAAGTGTTTCTTAACAAAGGCTTGATTTTAAAAAGGAAATACTACAAAAACAATGGAAAGTAGGAGAGTACTTTCAGTTCAAGCTTTTTAAGCTATACCCATCAAAACGTATAACGATTAGTCGAATAGACCATCGCCCTAATGTATACCATTTCCGAATGTCAAAGAACAAAGCAGCATATGATTCAAATCAAGAAAGTTGAATGATATTGGACTACTAAGTAGAGACTAATTCAGAAAGATGACGGATCATTTTTTACCTTAATAAGAAGCAAGATTATGAGAAGCTTAGGCTCTTAATAACGCGTGATGATTATATGTCAGTCCTACTGATTGCAACATGCACAGTTGTCTAGCAAGCTCCGTGAATTCTACAGTTAAGTTAGGGTTTTCGCAAACTTGCATTGTGGAAATTAGGTTTTCGGAGATCGAGCTGAAATGTGTGCTCCAGAAAGGGGAAATTCTAAGCGATCAAGACAAGTTGCTGATGGCGTTGAAGGACATTGAAGGCGAATATGGTCGAGGATTTTGCAATGTGAGCGAGCTTCGTAGTTTGTGGCTATGGCGGGTCGAGGATTTTGCAATGGAAGGAGGAGATGGCCGTTGGAGAAAAAGTGGAAGTAGCTGGAAAGGTACTGCCGACTTCAATGATCTAGGCGGTTCAGCTGCCACAATTTTTTTTTTTTTGGCAAAAATGCTGTAAATAACACAAACTTTACTACTGTTGCGGAAGGTGACACAAACTTTTAAAATTGCGGAAAAAAACACGATCTATAGGGGGTGTTGCACTTTTTAGCACCAGTAATTAATCCATTAAAAAAATTGTTGGACATTTTATAATTTGTTATAGTTTGGTAAGATATAAATTAAAAACATAGTGAA
>BSUD01000005.1:143595982-143617682 GCA_033239045.1 Fagopyrum esculentum
ATAGAAATATACTAATGTCAAAGGATGGAGACTACATTGAGATAGGGACTAATATTTCCTTACTAATCGTGATTAATTGCTAATGTGACAGTTTACTGGAATAAATGCTAATTTGACAATTTATTAGGGAAAATTAAATGATTTTTTTATCTTAAGATATTACAAGAATAAAGATAAAATAAAATAAAGCAATATCTTTAATATAAAGTAGTGAATAGCCACTTTTTGTTAACATTTTTTATTTTTATTCTATTAGTTTAGATTATATTAATATTTTATATATTTTTTGAAAAAAAAATCATAAGTTTAAGATAATATATGTACTAATAATATATAATATTTAAATTAATTGAATATTCGATTTGTATTAATGGTATAAATATTTTGAACTAACAATATCATAATGAAAGTGTTCGAATAACCATAACTATAAAGATATGAAATTTTATTATATTAGTTAAAAGGTTGGGCATCATTAGTTTGATTATCGTGTACCGTAAGTTCAAACATTGTGTTTTATAATTTTATTAGTTCAAATATGTATAAGTAACAAAGTACATAGAAAAGTATTGTAGTCTTACCAAAAAAAAACAAAGTATATAAAGAGATAACTACTGAATAAACATAATAATATGAAACAAACTATAAAAAATATCATAGCTGATAATGTATGATTTTGAACGAATTGAATTAAATTTATGAAATTAGATAATAATTTTTTTATTTTTCTCATTAAAATTACAAAAATGTCACCGCGTCTATCTTTTTAAAAATATATTTTCAAAAGGATAAAATTGTTGTTGTGCTTTCTAAAACCTGCAAAATTGTGATTACACCTCTTCTAAATCATTAATTGACGTGAATTACTGTAGGTCATTGAATCAACTAAATCAACGGTACATATTACTTCGTAATATCTCACCCATAACTCTCACCGTACCTTAAGTAATCCGTTAAAATTAATAATTTTTATTGGGTTCCAACTTCATAAAATCAGTATTAAACGAATTCACACCTAAATTAAAAATTAATTAGTTAATTTATGGCACGATAAACAATAAAACGAAGCAACAACTCCGTAAATGGAAAACAAATTCCTTATCATAAAAAGGTAGAAATGTACTTATAAAACATACTTATCACAAGAAGGTAGAAACATACTTATAAAACATACCCTATCGACTAAATCATCCTTTATAACGCACAGATTTATGCTACCTATGCATAATTTGGACGAAATCGACAAAACGTATAAAAAATTCTTTTGGAGTAAAGGCAAAAACCATAGACCAAAGATCAACTAGGATGCAATTTGTAAACAACAAAAAAATGACGGACTTGGATTAAGAAAGTCCCTTATCACTAACAAAGTCTTTCAAATGAAGCTAATTGGGAAATTCTTGTTGAACCATATAACATATGGGTAAAAATTGTTAATGAGAAATACTTTAGAAATACCAATATAATATAGTATCATCTAAAAGGTCTGACGTCTTGACAATGAAAAAACCTTTTAAAATTCAAATTTGAGTTTTAAAATGGAATCATTTGGCGGGTGGACAATGAAAAACCATTAGTTTCTAGAAGGATAATTGGATCACAACTACCCATCTCATCAAAATATTACAAAACAATTAATCAACACTCATATTAATGCTAGCCACTTCATCAAATCAAACGAATGACACCAAAATTGAAAATGATACAAAACAACATCAACCCAACAATTAGGAAAAAATTATGGAAATAATTATCCCAAAAAATAAAAATACGAAACAAAATATACTAGAAACACGAGAAGGATTATGGCTAGCTTTCTGACTAGTTGTAACACCCATAAAATTATTATTCTACATCATTTGAATGGAAATGTATGATTAATTTATAAGGATAGATTGATACCAATCTCAACAAGAATTCTTCTTTTCTAGTAGTCAAGTGAGGACAAAGAACTATAGAGTTAAGTCTGCTCGTGCGGGAGAAATGTCATGATGGGGTGACCTCCTGAAAAGTTTTTGCGCGAGCATGATTGACATGGAAACACCGTCCCTAAGACGTCAGGTTTTACAGATGGTATAAGAGGTAACAATGAGTTACGAGTGTGCTCGCCCTAGTAGGCGGTCACTCGGATCGGTGGAGTTACCTCTATTACGAGTGTGACGGTCCTTCGGCATGACGTGGATGTCAGGAGTTCAAATGAGGGAGACTGGACGTCATGAGTTTAAGCAAGGGAGATTGTAACACCCTGTAAAAATTATCATTCCGCATCATTTGAATGAAGATTTATGATTAAATTATAAGGATGAATTGTTACCCATGTCAATATGAATTCTTCTTTTTCAATTGTCGAGTGAGGACAAAATTTCAGGATGGGTGACCTCCATGGAAATTTCCGAGTAAGCACGGTTGGCATGGGGACATCGTGTCTTACACTATGCATGCGAATGGATATGGAAATTTGATACCCAACCAAAAATTAAAAACTTCATACGAAAAATCTCAAGAAACGGTATCCCAACAAAAGTAAAACTTGATAAAAGAAGAATTGCGGTAACAAAACACTGTGAATTACGTGATCACGAACTTGAGGACCCAGTACACCTACTTATTGATTGCCCTATAGTAAAAATGCATAGCAAAAAATAACAAAATTATCCTAACCGACCTCAATACCATTAGTACGGAAAACAAAAAGCATACAATTTTTTTTTTCCTAACGATTCCGAACTTCGTTTTCTCATCCGAAAAAATGTTTTAAGATGAATTACCTCTAAAACCTAGCATATTCTAACCGTTTTCCATTTAAAAAAAATAAAATTATTACTGAAATTATTAATAAAAAGTCGGCTATAAATAAAAGTTGGAAGTTAAAAAAAAAAGAAAAGAAAGGTGGAATCTTCTTTTCTCGAGAACACAAAGGAAGTTTCGGAAGGGGCTCGTATGAGAAAACACGTGGGGCCCGCGCAGTCTTGGACTCGTGGGTTTGGATAAAACCAGCCCAACACTTGCTCTACATTCATGTATTCTTTTATTTATTATTAAATTCTATATATTGTTTTTACGAGTTTTTTTTTTAAATTGAGTCGTGCTCAAAATACTCTACAAGTAATATAATTTTTGGTAATTATATGCAGGACGATGTTATTACACAACATTAAACTATTCTATATTGAAGATTTTTTATCACAAATTTTTCTGCATGATTCGTAGAATCTTATCTTTATCTTATATCTATTAAAGCAGAGCACTTTTTTTGTTGTGTCAAAGTTAGAATTCTCGAAGGCCAAAAAATATATTTTTAAAAGTTATTTTCATTAGAAACTTTAAAACAACTATATTTTTTCTGTTGCAAATTTGTTTTAAAACAAGTTCATAAATCCTTATATTTATATTTGTATTTTATTATATAATTTTTTATTTAAATTTTATTATATGTTTTACTCATGACCTCTTATTAAACGTATTTTTAGTAGATGTTAAAATGAACGGTAATATAATTTTATTTTAATCCTTGAAATTAATTTAGAAAATCTTTATTAAAAAAACTAATTTGGTTACATATTCGTGTGGTTGCTTCATAATATCTATACATCAAAGTAGTCTATGAATTTGCATTTCACAATTGACATAGTTTCGTGCAACTACATCATCAACTTACATAATTCGTCTATTCGTTAAGACAAATCACAATATTATTTAATTGATTAGTTAATAACTTAACAATTGTCATTTGTAATCACTTTGATTACATATCTGATTAGCTCATGGAATATTATCCTGGGTTTCTCTTTTACGATCGTTGTAGTAGGGCTTGAAGTCTTAGTTGATTTCTACTCATAATGACAAAATCCAACCATACAACAAGCATCACAAAACAGATAAAACAATTTCTAACGTAACAAATTATTAGAAAAAAATTTATAAACACAATTATCCTCTAACCCGTGCAAGACACGGGTATTAAAACTAGTTAGTATTATTAGAATCCAGTAAATCAAAATGCCACCGTTAAATTAGTTGATTTAAAGTCCTAAAAGTATACAAAAATAAGGGGCGTGTTATATACACAATTTTAAATTTACTTGGTACCGAATATGATCGCTTTGCGGTGGCGCTCAAATAGATCTGAGCGCTTTGCGACGGCGCTCAAATCTTAAAATAAATAAAAAAAAGGGCAAAAATAAGAAAAAAAACAGGGTTTTGAGTGCCGGCGCATGACGCTGGCGCCCAAAACCCTGTTTTTTCTTATTTTTTCCCTTTTTTTATTAAAGATTTGAGCGTCTTCGGAAGGCGCTGACGCTCAAATTCTTTGTTTATTTTTTTACTTGTTGAGCGCCATCAGAATGCGTTTGTTTTTTACGCTAGTAAAACAATCATTGTGCATTTAGCTTTTTCCAAAAATAATGAGGGTAAAATTGACGCAATTTGAAGATAAGCATCTATAATTATTAATAGATAAAAAATGTAATAATATGAAAACATAAGATGATAATGAAATATGATGTAGATAATGGGAGATTTTCCTTTCTATTTGAAGGTGGGGGCCCATGATGTGCTCATCTGGCAGGCCCGTGAACATGGGGGGCTTTACTTCATATATTTTATTTATTTAATTAAAGTGGGTATAATAAAAGGCTATATTTATAAAATAAATATACTAAATTTAAATGCCATAAATCAATTATCTAGTATTCCTTCCGATTCTCTATGTTTGGTATTAATAAAATAAAGCACACGTATTAAGAATAATAAGTCTATGTTTCGTTTAGAATGTAAAAATGAAATAAAAACGAATTATCTATATATCAATTTGTAAAACTTTTTTTTTTTTTTTTTTTTGGTAGGAAGGAGGGACAGTGGCCTCCGCGCATCTAGTCGCGCTTATTATAAATAAAAATGGCTATGTGTTCATCACACGGGGGATAGCCTTACCCCTAACATCATCACAAAGCAAATGTAAAACACCCTCCGGCGGGTCAAACAATACATGAAAACCTTGTTCGAAAGAAAAAGCTAAGCTAGCAAGATAATCAGCTACACAATTACCTTGTCTGTAAATATGACGAACTTGGATTGACCAAGGTCTTTGTAAAAAGCCTTGGCACAAATGTACCAGGCTAGCAAGGGGATGACACCGTGGAAGGTTTTTCCCAATAAGGATGGTAACTAGTTGGGAATCAGTTTCAAGCATTACTTTTTTAAACCCTGATTCCCAAGCTAGCTTTAACCCATCATAAACACCCCACAGTTCCGCTAATGGAACTGTGCATGTTCCAATATTACGAATCCCTCCACAATGCCACCCACCTTTGTGGTCTCTAATAACACAAGCCGCCGCTGACGCTCCACTTGCTTGAACAGATCCATCCGTGTTAACCTTAACCCATCCTTCAAGCGGTGGATTCCATGCAATGTTAATGGTAACTTGATAACTTTCTTCGTTATTAGCAGCACGTTTCTTGAATAGAAGATAATACTCCTTCGTCTTCTGGACAATGAAATTCATCTTGTGTGGGAAGACCGCTCCATCAAACACCATACGATTCCTCCACTTCCATATATTCCAAAGGCATTCTGCAAAAATATCGCACCAAGCATAATGGACATTATACGAATGGTTACTTAGAATATTACCTCTTAACCAAGCATTGAACCGTAGCTCAAAAAAATCCGGCATCACATCCATTGCATGAAACTCCCTCCATAGCTGCATAGTCCCCGGGCAATCCCGAAAAAGATGGATAAGATCCTCCTGATGTCCATCGCACACCTTGCAACTCTGATCAATAGCCATGTGTCGCCTTGTCCTCTCCATATTTGTAAGACATCCGCCAAAAAGAAGCTGCCAAATAAAAAACTTTCCTCGTTCTTGAACATGAAGAGCCCAAATCCTTTGTAGCAGCTGTGTATCCATACAAACAACGCCTTCAGTTGGGCTTAATATGCGGCAGCCCGAGGACACCGTATAGGCCCCCGTAGACGAGTAAGGCCAAGCAATAACATCATCCTTTGACCCGTCTACAGCAACAGCGGCCATAGCCTGTCGAACATCCTGCGGCATATCGGACTGAAATCTATGCCACCTCCATGACCATTGAGCTTCATCCCACATCTCCTGGACAGTGATACTTTCCTCACCCAATGTTAGCTCCCTTTGTAGGACATCGTGCAGCTTATAATTACCGATCCAGTTATCAATCCAGAACCGAGTTGTTCGACCGTCCCCAATTAAATACTTAATATGCGGGCCAATCAAGGATTGTATACCATGAATAATTGCATTCCAGCAAGGTGACTTTGCAGAAGAGTTACTACTGGGCAATCTTAGGTACTTGGCTTTAACAACTTCAATCCACAGTGGGTTATTCTCCGTAACAAACCGCCAAGCTAGTTTACCGGCAAAAGCGAGATTTAAAACCGAAGCCATGACGATACCTAATCCTCCCTTATCTCGTGGTTGACAAATGTTTTTCCAAGACACAAAATGTATCTTCCTTTTCTCCTCGGTACTTCCCCATATGAAGTTCCTACAACACTGATCAATCTTATTGGTAATACTCTTGGGAATAATAATAGTAGACATGGTGTATTGTGGGATCGTGGACAACACAGATCGGGTTAGGGTAACCCTGCCCGCAAAACTCAATGTTTTCCTCTTCCAACCGCTCATTTTAGTGTACATTTTTTCTAAAATGTAATCAAAATCACGGCATCTAGGTCTTCCCTGAAAGATCGGCATTCCGAGATACCTACCAAAATCAGAAGAAACAACAACTCCGCTCAAATTCTGAATTCTTTGGCGCAGCCCATTATCCACATTAGGAGACACGTAGATACGTGATTTGTCCATGTTAACCTTCTCTCCGGAAGCCGTACAAAATCTATCAATCACTTGTGTTATCACCCTTATTTGAGAGGAAGAAGCCTCGGCAAATAGAGTAACGTCATCTGCAAAGAACATATGTGATAAAAGAGGACCATTTCGAGATAGCCTAATAGGTATCCAATCCCCACAATTTACCGCCTGATTGATAAGATGACTCAACCGCTCCAGACATATCACAAAGAGATATGGTGAAAGAGGATCACCCTGGCGCAATCCTTTCTCTGGAATAAACCTTTCCGCTATATCCCCATTCCACTGGACATGCATACGCGGAGACGAAATACAAACATTAATCATTTCAATCCATTCTTCAGGAAAACCAGCCCATCGAAGAGAATCAATCACAAAAGACCAGCTAACACGATCATATGCCTTTTCCAAATCAAGTTTCATGATCATAAGCTTCCGCCCCGTTCGTTTACGTTGGACGGAATGAACAATTTCCTGCATCAGGATAACATTATCCTGAATAAGCCGTCCAGGAATAAAACTCCCTTGTGTAGGGCCAACCAGCTCTCCAATAACCCGTTGCATCCTATTGACCATCACTTTCGTAATAATCTTATAAAGAACATTACACAAAGCAATTGGTCGAAATTGACTTATTCTTTCCGGGACCCCAACCTTCGCAATTAAACAGATGAGGGTATCATTAAGGCCTTCAGGTAAAACTCTTGTATCAAAGAACTTACGAACCTCTGCTACGACTGAGCTTCCTACTATGCTCCAGCACCGTTGATAAAAAACTGGTTGGAACCCATCAAGACCCGGGGCTTTATACTTACCCATAGATTTAACTGCTGTCCAAACTTCCATACCAGAAGGTTCCCTTAAGAGGCTAGTCCAATCATCAGACTCCAAAACTGGATATGTAAAATCAACACTACTCCAATCCACGCCTTCATTGTTCCACCGACTATATAACTTCTGGAACCAAGCAGTAGCATGAGTCTCCAAAATAGCATCATCCGTAACCCAATGGTCATCGTCTAAAAACAGGCCTTCAATCTTGTTCCTTCTGCGTTTAATAATAGTGGATAGATGGTAGAATGAAGTATTCCGATCCCCATCTAACATCCAATCCTCCCTAGACTTCTGAAGCCAAATAAGCTCCTCCCTTTCAAGGATAATATCAAGTTCCTCAGACAAAGTATTATTTAGTGCAATAAGGTGCTGTGAAGTTGCAAATGAAGGATGATCCTGAATATTCTTAATCCGGTCCACAATCTCTTGCTTCCTGCGAAATACATTACCAAACACACGACGATTCCAAATAATCAGTTTAGATTTTAAAGAAGAAAGAGAAGTACATACCTCATCATGAGTGGACCAAACATCTTCGACCATAGGTGAAAAATCAGCATGCGTCAGCCATGCCGCCTCCATTCTAAAAGGTCTACGGTTACGACGTTGATGCTTCTGAGATGAAAAACAAAGGAGTAGCGGCGAGTGGTCCGAAGAATACCGAGGAAGATGGCGAACAAAAGCATCCGGCCACTCCAATCTAGCCTCATTATTCAACAGAACACGATCTAAACGCTTAGAAATAATCCGATTCGGTTGAACTCCTCGACTCCAAGTGAATGGAGTTCCCGTGAATCCGGCATCAATAAGACCATGATTATGGATAAAAGTTTCAAAGATGGAGGAATCCTTATGTAAAGAACTAACACCACCCTCTCTCTCATCCATGTTAAGGATGCAATTAAAATCTCCTCCTAAAATACAAGGGCCAACCACCCCTGAAATTTCCACATCCAAATGGTTCCAAAACTCTTTCCTACGCGCTAATGTCGGCGGTGCGTAGACCACAATCAAATGGAATTGTTGGGCTCCCCTCTTGATATTAACATGCACAAAGTTATCATCAATATGAATGATAGAAAGAGTGATTTGGTCATCATACCACATAAGCCAAATACCTCCTTTGAAACCGACCGCTTCAACTCGGATACAACCCGTAAATAACAACCGATTACACACCCGTTGAGCTTCATCTCCTGAGATTTTTGGTTCAAAAACTGCAAGAACATCCACTCTATGTTGTTTACACAAATATTTTATCGCACGACGAAACCCATTCTTACGAGCTCCGCAAACATTCCAAAACATGCAATTCATTTTAAACCACCAAAAAATTATTATTATTGGGTAACAGCTGCCATGACTGTATCATGGCTAACATCCTGTACCCCTTGACTATCTGTACTTTGGCTTTCCATCTGATGAGGAATCTGCTCAGTAACCGGACCCCCTGTTGCATGAGAATTTACTGTTGTAGGATCCACTACCACGGTGCCCTCTCCTGATCTATGGCGCTTGCCAACCAACGTGTCTTCAACTTTCTGACCAGCTGAAGCAGCGGAATGAATAGCAAACACCTTCTTCCGTGCTAAGGCTCGGAGCTTATTCCGTTTTTTATTATACACCTCACTTCCTTTACCATCTTTACTTGTTTCCGCTTCATTCCCAAGTTTATGCTTACCCTTTGGACATGGTTGAGTGGTTGTAGTAGTGAACATAACATCCGTGACAGATTCCTCAATCTTATCCTTTCCGCGAATAACAACGAGACGTGTCACCGCTGAAGCTTGTTTCGGTTTACCCAAATCTGCAGGAGCAATAGAAGGGCTAACACCCGGGGATTGAGCAATAGAATCATCATGAGACACTACCTTTTCCTTACCTTTTCTGGAAGACACAGGGACATTATTAATCTGATTGTGCAACCCTAACCCTCCCGATATTCGTTGACTTGTTGCATGAGAAGACTTACCCTTGCCTTTCCAGTTTGATTGCTTCTTAGAGACCAACATCCAAGGTCCATATCCAGACTCAGTAGAGTGAGAAGAAACCAATGTAGGAGATGTGTTAACAGTTAGACCAACACTCGTGGAAGGATCGACAGAAGATACCTTATCATGATGCGAGGCAGCGGATCCAGTAGCTGATTGAGGACAGTAAGTACAATTCGGCGCCAAATGACCGTACCGCCCACACCGATAGCATATTGTTTGAAAGCCTTCGTACTCTATAGCACATTTATTACCACTAACCCAAATAGCTTTCTTTAAAGGCTTTCCGAGATCAATTTCGATACAAACACGTGCGAAACGTCCCCTATTAGAATAGAGAGTCTTTGGGTCAACAATCACAGGAACTCCAATACCCGAAGCCATACGCCACAATACCATCTCTTCGTAATATTGAATAGGAAGATCCATAAATCGTATCCAAACCGGGGCTGAGGTCATTTCCATAGTCGGTC
Organism: Fagopyrum esculentum; assembly: GCA_033239045.1. NCBI lineage: Eukaryota > Viridiplantae > Streptophyta > Magnoliopsida > Caryophyllales > Polygonaceae > Fagopyrum > Fagopyrum esculentum. The sequence goes on from BSUD01000005.1 coordinate 143,606,137, forward strand.
TAAAAGATGGAGTCCATCTTTGCAATGCTAAACAACGACCAAAAACCGACCATGGACCTCCAGTCAGTACCGCCAGAAGATCTGTTTCATTATCGAATCGAGCCATAAAATACCCATTAGAGAGATCAACAACTTGCATACATGAACCATACTTCCATAAATCACGGATTTTCCTCTCCATCACTGGAAAAGCAATCGGGTAGCCTATGACCTTAAACACAATAGATTTCTCCCAAACCTTATTGAGAGCATTTTCAACTTCTTCATCAATGACAATAGAGGGGTCACCATCCTCACCCTCTGGAAAGGAGATATTAATTTTTCCTTGCAAGAAATCCCGATCAAGTATTGTACGTTGCTGACCTATACCCCCTCCCGATGTAGCCACCTCCTTCCAAGTTGGTTTCTGTGTTATAGCCTCATTATTAGCATATACTGGAGTTGGATGCGGAGGAGAAACCACATTCGTCTGGACTACGATAGGCACAGTAGAAGAAACATCCTGAATTTGCACTGGGTGCGCAGTCACCACGCTAGATTCAGTGGTAACACCAGATTGAGCAGCAATATTCTCCGTCATGACAACCTCAGAATTGTTAGATGCAACCTGTGGCGTTTCCTGTTGTGCAGGGCGGTGCTGTGGGGACGTCCTTTGAGCACCATCTTCCATTACCACTTCAGGGGGTTGAGGAGGTGGTGCCATTGGCGGTGGCTGTGGAAGCCCACCAGAAGTAACTTCCATGAGCAGCAGTTAGAGAACAAGAAAGCAAGCAGAAAGAGAGCGTTTTGTTCCAACAAAAAAGAGAGCGTTTTATTTCTTATTTAACAGATTATTAGTGTATTATATACTTGGAAAACCATTTGTAAAACTTAATTCATAGAGTATTAGTTTATCATTTTTTATGTAAAATATTTTTTCCGTCTCATTTTATTTCTCAATAGAATATTAAAATTAATTAAATTATTATACTTTAATGATTTAAAATCATAAGAAATAATTACCAAACTTTTCATAATAATAATATAATATATATATATATATATATATATATCCATTCCGTTTTCCAATTCGGAGTTACAACCAAATGGGTACTAAAAGTATATTTTATTTTATTTTTTGGTAGATAGAGTGGAACACTCCATATTATGATATATACAACCCTATAAACGAGTCATATGAGGAAGACTAACTCCTCGACAATCGTCCAAAATAATCGAAAACACACTCCCAGGAAGAGTCGCAAAACAATGAGCCCCTATATCACAACTGAAAGCGAAATTATCAAGCGCATCGGTCCCCTTCCCGAAACACATGGCTGTGATTTATAACCCAATCTCATACTAAGAAGTCTTGGTACCGTATCACCAGACTATAGAGGAGATGCTAAGGACAAACTCCACTCTTAGGGCCTGTTTGGTATTGTATTCTAGGGGATTCATTTAGATTCTTTTTGACGAGATTCTTGGGGATGGCAAAAATAGCATCGTTTGGTATGAGTTCGAGCTTCGGGATTGTATTCTTTTACGAGATTCTTTTGACTAAAGAATCCCATAAAAAGAAGCTTGCCCACCCAAGCTTCTTGGGGATTCATTGGGTTAGATTCTTTTCAATTCCACTCGTACCCTTCTCTCGTTCATTCCTCTCTTTCATTCTTCTTCACTATGCCCAGATCTTCGGTTTACGACTGCGTTGTTGGCCTCAGGATAATGGTACCATCATCTTCATCCATCTCCTTAACTGCTTCCTCCATTGCAGGCTGCCATAACAAGGAAACCAATTTCCAATTCTTTTCAATCGCTCTTCACCATGTGTCTATTTATAACCAGTGTTTTTGTATACTGGAATCGGGACTTGGCACCTGCACCAGGATTGCCCATGGAATAGTCCTGCACGAAAAAAAGCAACAAATTCCAATTTCCAATTCTGTCATTTTCCCCTTCCCTTCTTCCTCAAACCATCTGATTCTCTTCCTTCCTTCTCTTCTCGGTTTTCGATCGGCTGCTACTACTCCTCGACGATCCCTGTATCACTGCTCTTGCTGCAAATCCAAGCTCAAGTTAATGACAGATGGTGCTGATAAGAAGACTAGGCGTGGCCTATTATCAAATCCAAGCTAATGGCAGATGGTGGTGAAATGCCAAATTGGAGATCGACTTTAGGTTTACATGTCGTTTGGAACATTGGTGTATTTGGAACGAAGAAGATAGGGGTATTGTCGTAATCAGTCCGTAAACAATCCGTATAAATAATCTAATACCAAACACTTAAAATTTACGGAAAAAAAATCTCTAAGAATCCCCATCCCCGACAATCTCCAGCAATCTCAAGAATCTCCATCTCGAAGAATCTAAAAAAAAAATACCCATACGATACCAAACAGGCCATTAATTAGATCAATCGAAATCCTCAAATCAGCTTCCACCATAACCCTCCTATATCCATCCCTCCAAGCAAGATCCACATAAGTCACCTCCTACAATTCTACTTCCAACACTGAAAGCATTGTTTTAAAATACCAATAATAACCAAAAAGTAGATAAATTTTATTTGTAAAATGTTATATGAGCAAAATTATACTAAAATATAATATAATCATAATTTCTATATTTTAAAAGATAAAATATGTGGTTTACGTGGAAACAAACGTGAAGTGGTTAGAGAAGAAGAAGAAAGAGATGAGTTGTGAGTTGTGAATGAAAAGGGTAATAAATTCACGTGTAGTGTAGTTGTAGTTGTAGTTGTAGTTGTATATGAAGATGAAGGGAAAAGGACCCACACCTCCATAAGGCAAACAACTCATCGTCTTCTTCCTTGGCCTAATCTCCATCCCTTGCATGGGCTTCTCATGGTTTTTCATCTAACATAACCATTTGGTTGATTTTATACAATCTTCTAGATCAAAATTATTCTTTCATTGTTGATTCAAAGAGTTTTATTCATATTACCACAAAAAATGTTCAACATAGTATACAATTTTTCATTCTAGAAAACAAAAAGCGGTTAATAGATTCTTTTAAATCCACAAACTATTAAATACCATAGAAATTTTATGGAAAATTTTAAATCCTAATTGAATACCTAAAGATTTATATGGACTTTTAAAAATCTATATTCAATACCCATAGACTTTTAAACTTCAAAAAATTCCTATGGAATCTTAATTGAATACACCCCTTAGCTCATTCTAAAAACATATTTCTGAATGAGAACATGAAATTAGGGATCCTCAAAGAAGGGTGCATAACTGAATTGTTCTCTACCATTCACATGGTTGAGTTAATTTAGACCGTTCAGTGTATAACTGAATTGCAACAACCAATATACATATAACGTATAAATGTTATAATTGGAAAAAGTATTTAAAAGTAGATTTTTGGTATAAAAGTTTATTATGCATTTATATATATATATATATATATATATATATATATATATATATATATATAAAAAGACATGATAATATAAAAGGAGAGATATAAATAATGCGGATATTTTCATGAACTTTATAAACTTAGTGAATTTTTAAAAAACGTTTTAGAAGGCTAAAATGCGTCAATAACCTAATATGATAATAATCCGTACTCAACACATTTTAATGTGTAAAAATATTAGTTTGATTTTGGAAATAAAAAAATAGTATTAAAGGGTGATATATTATGATAATAGATTAATTTAAGAGACTTTAATAACTATTTAAAGGTTGTTGGTTATTTAAGATATAAAAGTGCATTTGATATCAAATTAAAATAAAAGTAAGGACCCAAAGAATATTGGTAAAAGAAAAACTATTGATAAATAAAATAATGTTTTTAATAATTTTTTTTAATTATAAATACATAAATAAAACATAAACTTTTAGCTATTTGACATTTTAAACTCATAAATTCATAATCGATATATAATACCTAAAGAAATTCATAAGATTAAAGGAGTGTATGTATCAGACAAGCCTAATGTCAAAGGGGTAGCTATGACAGCAAAAACGAGTATCATCGTGACACAAACATCCTATGAACCAACCTGCTTCATATGTGGCCAAAGGAGCAACGTGATATCCCCGAACATAATCATAGCTCATTGAGGGGTCTCCAAATATGTAGAATGTAGTTCATTATGCGGAATTCTCAAAAGACATGCTTCATATGTGGCCGTCCACATCTCTTCCGACTCAACCTCGCCAACTCCTTCCCCCACAATGACTCCCACCGAGATCGCCACCCATGTCCAAACTGGACTTCTGAGCTCATGGTTCCGGAATATCAAGACGACATACACATGGCTCGATGGATTCCACACTCACAAGTTTTGCATGTCTGAATCCGTCGACTTGGAGTTTCTGGATACTCTTCAACTACCCTGTATTGCTCTCCGCAAGTTGTGCATGTGTGTATCCTTTGAGTCTATCGTCAAAGGCAAAACGGTAAATCAGGTTGGAGGACTTGGAGTTTGGTCTAGACGCTCTAATAAGGAACATCATAGACATCAAGGTTGACCTCACATATAAGCTGGACACAACACATGAGTTGTTGTCAATTGTGCATGCAAAGGTAAATCAAATGTTTTATCTTAATGCTCTCATGTTTATTGTTGCGGGATCTATTTCGCCACTATCAGAAGATGCAACAAAGCATGCAAGGGAAAAAGTTGTTAATGTCTTGCTCAAATGTGAACGAAACATCAAGAATCGCCCCATACTTTGTCCAACGTATCATGAGCCAACAATTTTAATTGTGGAAGAATATGTCGTTATTAATAAGTATCGTGATGTAGAGAAGCAATGACACTTTGATGAAATAATGAAATATTACTTTGAACGAGGCACACAAAAGGTGGAAGGGAAAGGCTTACGCTGATATCCATGGCAGGAAAAATGACCACTGGTACCCTGTTTGATTTCAAGGTCTGGAAATCGGTTTTCAAATAGATTTCTTTTTTAGATTTCAAGGTCTTTAAAATGTGTGTTTTTTTAATAGTCTCTCTTTCTTTAGGTATGTAATATCTTTGAATTTCAAACTTTTAAATTTCTTTCTTCCCTTGCCGGAAGACAATTGGGGGGAGAGGGGATATGGTGATCCGACATTTATGCACTCTACACTTGCATTACACTTATAATATATTTTGCAGGTACCGTATTTGTTTTGTCTTCCATCAAGGGGGAGATTGATAACTTCACTTGATGAATGTTGTTATAGAATGTTTTTGCAGGAATGATGGAAGACAACACATACTGTTGTTACGATTAACAAATATCGATTATTATATATGTAGATATTTTCGTTATAAGATTTCTACAGGTTAAATCGGTCAAGATCTTCAAACGGCTATAAGAGTATCAGTTAGCTGAAGATTGCATGAAGATTCCAAACGTTCAAACGGCCACAAACATGAGAAGATAACATGCAGATTTTGTGGGATCGGCCAAGAGATCTTCAACAACCGAGATTATGTGGAACGTACAATATGTATGAAGATTTGGCGGAACGATTAACAAACAAAAATATCCGTCTAAATAGAAGAGTATATAAAAGAATCAAGCAAGCAATGAAGACATATACAACGCGTACATCAAGATACAAGATTTCTTCACTGCAATCAACTTTCTTACTCTCAGTTGCTACTCGTTCTAGTCTTGCTGAGAGGGTCTGAAAAATACAAAGAGCGATATCGGAATATCATTAGTGTTATTTTCAATGAAATACTCTACGCAGTAACTAGGCTATTGTTCATTAGGTTATGAGTTGACTAGATAGTAGCGGACGAGACTACAAGTGTGAGAAGAAGGAAAGTTCTTCTAGGTTGTATTTATGACTCAAAAAGAAGTGATATAATAGATAGTTAAATTCTACGGGTTAGATAACCCTAGGCGGAGACGTAGGCTGTTAGAAGCCGAACTTTGAAAACATATCGTGTGTTGATCTTAATTTTATTTCCGCGCTTTATTCTATTCTTTGAAATCGTAAGTAACAGTTTTTACATGTTTAAGTCAAGACCTTGAGATTCATTGTATGACCTTGAGTTACTTTCAGCTTCATAGATTTCAAAACCAAGATCTTGAGTTTCAAGACCTTGATATTCATTTCAAGGCCTTGACATTACGACTGCGAAAAATTTTCATACTCTATTCAACCTCCTTCTAGAGTATCTTTTTCATTAATTTAACTCCTACCACGTTCATCACTACCCAACAAATAAAAATGTGAGCCAGAAAAAAAAATTCATGATTAAATTAAGTTTGATGGTAAAGTTTGATTCAACAAGGATGAGTGAAGTGGAGTTAGGGTGAAGATTAATAATCCATCTAGAATTGAATAAATTTTAACCATTAAATTATAATTAAACGAATAGTTTAAATTTATCATCTTCTTGATTTTACTTTTTTAAAATTATTTTATAACTTCATCTTAAATAATTGTAGGAGAACATCTAAATGTATTTACTAATTACTATCTTGAAAAATGTAGTTATTCTTTGGATTTATCTTCATTAATCAAATATTAGAATCACCCGTAAACTAACAAGTGATCCACAATTGCTATTCACTTCCTAAAACATTGACATACTTAGGATAGTATTGCTCTAGATAAACACCAAACTGCTCTAACTTAAGATAGGCAAAAAAGACGAATAAGCAAGAATCTGTTATCAGACAACTCCAAAAAAATATTTATGACGAACCAAAGAGAAATTGATTGAACAATAAGAATTTAGAAACTTAAATTAAATGATTAAAAAAACTAATTTTAATAATCAGGTTAATAAAATACCTAATTTCTCATGATAAAAGATCAGCCCACTTAGTGTCCATTCACCAGGAAATATATTATTTAAGATAATAATTCAAAGTATACAGAAGGTGAGTTTTCAGGTTTGATTTGATTCCGATTCTTCGATTCCAATTCCGAAAATCGAATCTCTGTTTACTATTTCGATACCTATATATGATTTTGGCACATTATTCTTTGCATTTTAGGTATATCTTTGATATGAAGGAAATTGACATGTGTACACGTCGCTCAAGTGACACGCATAGAAAATACAGTCATATTCTTACCGTCAAAGCCCATTGGGCCCAATCAAAGTATGCTATTATGGGCCAAAATAGCCCACAAACAATTTGAAAGTGGTATTAAGGTAAATTGATGATTTAGTTTTATTTCACATAATAAGATTAAGAAAGCCAATGAGAAAAAGTTCATTTTCCAAATTAAACTACAAACTAATAATAAAAAATCAAAAATGTTTTCCGAATTAAACCACAAAATAACAATAAAAAAATTGTATTTGGTTGACCTCTCTTTTTCTTTTCTTTTTTATTATACACAATCTACATTTAAAATTACGAGACAATGGAAATAAATATATATTTGTTGATTTTGTTAGATTGAATAAAAATACCGAGAATAACAAAAATGGTGAAAAGGAGTTTGTCTAACACAAAAACATAAAATCTAAAGAAAAATCTAAAGACACTAGGTTGATTATACTAACGTAAAATAAAAAAGTATTTTCAACGACGCTCAAATCTTTAAAAAAAAACCTATTTTTTTCGATTTTTGCTTAATGTTTTTTTTTATTTTAGGATTTGAGCGTCGTATAGGAAAGCAAAACGTTCATATTCGGTACCAAGTAAATTCAAATTTGTGTACATAACACGCCCCAACAAAAACATTGGACAAAGCTAAGATCAAAAGACGCCCCAACAAAAACATTGGACAAAGCAAAGATCAAAAGAGTAATTACAACACAAAATAGAAAAATTAGGAAAAATTAGGAAATTACACTGGTATACTAGTAGTAGGTGTTAAACTTAATTTTGATGGATAAAAAAACGACATCTATACTGTTTTTGGTTACATATTAGAGACCACAAAAAACTAATATTTATGTCAAAATTTTACATATTGGTTCCTTGATACTGAGTTCTTTAAGTTTTTAATGAGATTCTCCTTGGCATTATCTCTTTTATGTTTAATCTGTTGAGTTTTACATTATTTTGTACCGTGTAATTTAAAGAGATCAAAATTTGCAAATTTTCAAGTTCCGCGTCCAACTCACTTACCTGTCCAATGTAATTTATAGGAAATTACATTGGACAAAGCTGAAAAACTATAAACTAATCAGTAATGACCAAAAATCAAAGTTACACTAATGCTGTTGATAATTATCAAAATGTAAGAACCAGATGGAACAGATGTGAGCATTAAAAAGCAAAGCACACCTGTAACGATGGTTCTAATCATCGATTTTCCAGACTCGTAACTGTATCAGCCACTTTAATTAAACCACTGATACTTGACTTATGCCTGGATTTTGTTCATAATCAACAGCAAAGTTCATAACATTTCATGAAGCAATTAAGATAACGATTCACAACTGCATCAGCAACTCCCTTCTAGAAGATTCATATCAATCAAATCGCGAAGAAGAATCGGAAACTATTAAAAAGCAAATCCAGGAAAAAAGAGGAAATCAAATCAAACCACTGATAATTGAGTTGTCTGTATTTGTTCATACTGGAAATTAAAATTCATACTAGCAAATCAGTAATTGAGAAAACGATCCACAACTACACCAGCATCTCTCATTTACGAGATCGATATCATATCAGATTGTAAAAGAAGATTTAGAATGTAACAGATCGAAAATATCGAACTCTAAAGGAGGAAATCAAAACTAATTAAAATCACTGATAGTTTATACGGCATTTGTTCACAATCAAATGAAAATTGATAGAAACTTAAAAATCAATTGTGATCAACATATATCTATTACAAAATAGATCAAATCAAATAGCAAAATAGGATTTGGAATGTATCAGATCGAGACAAAAGCGAATTCAGGAAGAAGAGAAAATTCGCTTGGTCAGATGATCGGAATTTTTTTATCAAGCTGGTATTAAAAAGCATCTATCATATCAATACATCAAGAAGCCCCTTGAGCCAGCTATAACTAAACTAAACACATTCATGGAAGAAAATTGAGCTAAAGAGATGAACACGAAATTAGGGTTTCCTCTTACCAGCAACTGTGAATGACGGTTGTGATGGAGGGGCTTATATAAGGAACAGAGCGAAACCCTGGATATGTCGTGGGCTTTTGGGTACAGAGGAGTTATTGGGCCAACGTTCGCTAGACCAGGCCCAATAAGCATTGCAAATTAAGCCTAGTTTGGTACGAATTATATGGAATCGGAAATCGGCATATACATTACTTTTTGTGTAATAGAAATGAATTTTCTGAATATATCATTGAAGATTTTGAGTCAAAATATAAAAGGACGGGTCAATCCATTCCAATATTTTAAAATTTGATTATATTTAATTAAATATCGTAAATTTACCAGTAAATTAATCGAAATATATTTTACTAATTTTATAAAAAATATTAAACAAAATAGTTAACTATAATAAGGATAAGTCAATCAAGATGGTATAATTACCAAAATGTGATTGAAAACAATGTACAAGATAGTTTTCGTAAAGCGATTTTATTTAAAAAAATTGAAAGGTAGTTGTTGAAAGAAAACGTATTGTAAAAGTTTAATTTTGTCGGAATTTTTTTTTGCTAACACGTATATAACAGGATTAGTACTGTTTCAAGAATGAATAATTTTAATATAACATTAAAACATCAAGTATTCTGACTTTTTTTTTTTATTTCAACTTTATTTCTACAATCATACCATTCAAATTTTAAAATATTTGACATTTATAGTGGAAGTGAATAACATACAAACTCTAAACCAAACTTTCAAAAATAAAACAATATCTCATCTTTTAGACTGACTACCACTTAAGGAGGATTCGAACTCGAATCTCCGACCTAACATTTAAGGAGTCTAGCACCACAACCACTAGACCAACTGAGTATTGGTGTTACACAAAATGTTGGTCCATACTGCATGTGTTTGGTAGAGATAAGTCTTACATGCGGTTAAAGTTGGTCAAATGTCCACGACCATTTCATTACTTTTTTTTAATTGTTTTTTTATATATTTAATACGATTATTGTTTTAAGAAATCCGGGAACCGTCTATCCAGACAATCCGACTCAGATATATACAAACAAGACTTTAAACCAAAATTTCGGGCTCAAATATAGTCCCAAAGAAAGGGGGAATTTTTTTTTTTAAAGTCGGATCCGAGTTAGACACGCGTCCAGATTTAGCGAGGTCTACACGGATTTAAGTACGACAACCATAATACAAAATGCGACCCACCTAATTTATGGAAGAAATGCCATAAGCCAAAGCCCATAGCTTAGGACCCTAACCCATACTTTTTCCTTCAATGATTTATGGATCACATATTCACATGCCTTGCCCATTAGTACACAAATAGTCAATATCCTCTTAACTTCAAATTCTCATTCATCTTTTAAATTTTTTTTTTTGCTTTTTCATTATGTTTTATTCATGATCACAACTCTCCAACTTGTATATTATTAAGTGGGATGCTAATTGTCTTTTTAATGTAAGAAGATTATGTTAGAGGTATTAAGCGTATTTTTTAAAAAATTATAAAGGGAGAAACAAAATTAAATATGGGAAATTAAATGAGAAAATAGAGACAATTAATACACAAACTTTCTTAAATAAGAAAAAAGATACATAGTGAAAATAAAGAAATAGATGTACGAAATGTATGATTCTATAACCTATTTAATGTTACATTTGACACTCATCAATGTCATTATCGGCTTAAAATAATCTCGGTTTCAGTTGCAAGTTAGTTTTAAACAATTTTGATTCACTTCCGAATGGTTCTTTTGCAGTTTGGTTTCAAATGGTTCGACTCCTTAAAAATATAAGAATTGAACCGCATATCTAAAATGGTTCCTTTCCGATTTCGGTTCCAAACAACTATACTCCACAAAAATACAAGATTTGAATTGCATACCTTAGCCGGTTCGGTTCCTGATTCCCCAAAAATCATAGTTTAGCAACCGTTTAGGATCCTCAGTCTTACTCCACCTATAGTCGATTATTGCGTCATGTACAATAGAATATATTTTATTATTTTATTTTTAAAAATTTTAAATTTGTCACGTACATAGTCCCATCTCGTAGAAACTATATATGTCGATTAGTTTATGTCTTGTTTTAAAACGGAAACAGGTTAGATTAGTCTCTTGTGTAGGTAGTCTAACCTGAAGAATCCTTACGGATGAGAACACGAATTTTGAAATCATTAGAAAAGTTGGTGTTGGATGTCGAAATTTCCAAATTGATCAACCGATCTGTAACACATTAATTTATATGAAAATATATATAATCTAGACTTACAAAAAAAATAATCAAATCAAAATTCATATAAAATCATCTCGATCTCTCAAAAACAACCTCAATAACTTTAGAGATTTTCAATGACATACAAATTGTCACCCTAAATCTCGATCATTTTAATCGTTTCTTACGAACTTTATTTAACTTTTAAGAGCATAAATGTGTGACACGTCTTCTTTACACAAAGACATCGATCGGTCAATGTTCTTTTGGTGCCAACTGTTACTGAATCCCATAATCCATGTCGTTCAAAACTTACTC
>BSUD01000005.1:143624031-143643626 GCA_033239045.1 Fagopyrum esculentum
ACCGGAGAAGGTATGACGTTCCTTATAGCTCCCGATCTCCTTACGCCGAATGCAAGCGACGGTCAGTACCTCGGTCTTACTAACTCAACCTCCGATGGATCCGACGGAAACCACCTCTTCGCCGTCGAGTTTGATACTTATAAGCAGGAGTTCGATCCGGATGATAATCACATCGGAATCGACATCAACAGTGTGATATCGAAGAAGACTGTTTCGCTTTCCGATTTCAACATCACTTTGTCTCCAACCGGTACCGTTTTTCACAAGATCTGGATCCAGTATGACGGACGCAACAAGTCACTAGCCGTCTACATCGCCGAACAATCCGACAAATTGGCAACGAGTCCGATGCCGAATTTGCCTGTAATCACCATGAATGATCTAGATCTGAGCACAATCGTAGCGGAGGAGTCCTACTTCGGCTTCTCGGCGGCGACGGGAGCGACGACGCAAGAGCTTCACTGCGTGCTCAGTTGGAACATGACGGTGGAGATGATTCCCCGACCAAAACAATGGAAAACGGAGTATACGGTTGGAGTGGTGGTGGCGGTTGTGGTGGTGATACTGGCGGCTGGTATTATGTTATGGTTGTTTTGGCTGAGGAAGGGGAAACCGGTGGATGATCCGAACATACTTGGGGCGTTGAAGAGCCTTCCGGGAATGCCGAAGGAGTTTGATTTCAAAGAACTTAAGAAAGCGACAGGGAACTTCGACGAGAAGAATAAGCTGGGACAAGGTGGATACGGCGTCGTTTTTAGGGGGTTCTTATCCACTGAGAGCGTCGAGGAAGTTGCTGTCAAGAGGTTCACTCGGGAAGATAATATCAACAGCAAAGAGGATTTCCTCTGTGAACTCACTATCATCAATCGTCTCCGCCATAGACATCTCGTCAGATTACTTGGTATGTTCTTCAATCATCATCTTCTCCAAATTTAAGTTTCCAATAATTTGTTCCTTCATTTTATTGATTAAAATTTATACTCGATATTAGTAGCTAGTGCTAAAAAACTGTTCAAAATTTTGTTGTGTTCTTGTCTTGTTAGTACAAGAAGGGTTAGATGAAAATTTTGGTTGGCTGGTCTGGTTCTATTGTTCAGTGCCGCTTGCAATCGAGTTCTATACTTTCTCCAAATGCTATGTAAAGAGATTCTCTTGCTGTTCAAATACCATCCTTGAACTTCCCTTGTTTTTTGAAATACCATGGTTTGAATCTAATTTCAACATTTAATGAATCATTCAAATAATAATCAATAGTCAAATATAAAATTTCCAATGAGTATAGATGAGGTTGGCTCCTTAGGTTGGAGGTGTGGATTTGTAAGAAAAAACTCACTGTTTGACATCTTATCCTGAAATTTCCTGGAAGGTAAGGATTGACTTTTAAAAGTGTTTTGCAAGGAACGACGAAGCAGCCTATGATCTTAAATGTATGTCAAACAAATTGTACGGAATACGGAGTATGTTGTATTAAATACGTGTCCAGCATATATTTGGTGATAAAGTGTTATGTTGTTATGCTTAATTTGTGAGTTGAAACACAGGCTGGTGTCACAAGAATGGAATGCTCCTATTGGTATACGAGTACATGCCGAATGGAAGTCTTGATAGGCATATCTTTCGTGATGAGGGTGAGACGCCGATAGGATGGATTTACCGTTACAAAATCCTAAGAGGCGTTGCATCCGCCCTACACTACCTTCACGAAGAGTACGAGGAGACAGTCATTCACCGTGATCTCAAATCAAGCAACATCATGCTAGATGCAAACTTCAACGCTCGTTTAGGTGACTTTGGGTTAGCCCGAGCTATCGATCAAGAAAAGACGTCGTATGCTGAAATGGAAGGCATTCATGGAACAATGGGATACATTGCCCCCGAATGCTTTCATACCGGGAAAGCCACACGAGAATCCGATGTCTATGCATTTGGAGCCGTCCTCTTGGAGGTGGCTTGTGGATTCCGGCCATGGACAAAGAAAGGCGGGTTTAACTGTCTTGTTGATTGGGTTTGGTCTTTACATAGAGATAGACAAATTTTACAAGCTATTGATCAAAGGCTTGAAAAAGACTTTGTCGCCGAGGAAGCTGAACGGGTTTTGCTCCTCGGGTTGGCGTGCTCACATCCTATTGCATCCCACAGACCTAAAACACACGCCCTTGTGCAAATCCTGTCCGGATCCGTGCCCTCACCTACAGTCCCGCCTTTCAAACCCGCGTTCGTATGGCCCTCTATGCACCCGAATGGGACGGATACGAGCATGGATATAAGCATGACAGCTGATTCTACTCCTGTTGCTTCTTCACAATTCGAAACCGAGTGGACTCCAAACTCTTATAATCTCGATAGCTTCAATGTCACTCCGCGATCATTCACTCACGAGACGGTTTAGCAATCTGGACTCGGAAAATCCCATTCTTTGGAAGGTTTAAATCTCTCTGACCCTTCTTCATTTCTGTTGTGCAATGTGTGTTGTTGTTAAGTTTATTGTGCAGGTAGAAAATCTGTTCCTGCTTGATTTTTTTGTACCATTATTTCGATTTGGTTATTTGTGCGGAATGTTCAGGTTAAGTTGTACATTCTGATCTTACCTCCTTGTATTTGCTAAAGCCTATAGATACTTATTAAGTATTGACTAGAATTTCATGGTTAACAACATTAGTGGTTTATGACGTTGTAGGATATGATGTCAGCTAGTGTGCATCATACCCATTTTGACCCACCGGCCACCACTATAGTTTATGCAATTATTCGAATGCTTATTAACAAGAATAAATTCTAAATAATAAACATATATATAAATAATAAACATATTTCTATAAATATAGAATATATTGTAATTCTTAGTGCATCAAACCACTGCTAAGAAATAATAATTAAATCCTGTTTTTCTCTCACAATACCAAACAAACCAGTAAGTCAGTAACATTTTTTAGTAACTATTAGGATACACAATTAAACTATACTTATGTTATCATTGCATCTACTTATACTGTTCTTGGTAACTTTTCTGTTTTTTCGAGTTTGTAATTATATCGTTATTAGCTCCTTGTATTGTGTTTAAAAGGAAACGAACATTATCTGTTTTTTTTTTTGGGAGTGACGAACTTTATCTGTAATTGAGACTTTGAGTAGACGAAGGCCAACAAATTAGGCTTTTCTCTTCATAAAGCTTTGATATTTGACATTTAACACAAATTAGAGGTATCGTCTACACCTAGTTATTGGTAATTTTACGTCTTAAAAGGAGCTATTTTTTTTTTCTTAAATCCAAAGTTTCAGACCACTTATTGAATGACAAAAAGAGGCAATTATTTAATATAATAGTTTCTTGTATCATATTTTATTATTTATTAATTTTTTTTACAATATAATTAAAATATAATTCATATGGAATTATTTAATTTAACAACTTTTTGAAGAAAAAAAAATCATTTACAAAAAATTGAAATATCATTCATATTTATTGATGGGTAAATTTTGTTTTAATAAAAATATTAGGTTATTTTGTAAAATTAAATATAGAGTATAATATATGTGAAAAAAAATATATAAAATGCAATTTTAAATTTGAAATGGATAATATTTTGGAATGAGTTATTTCATGAATCATTTTTCATACCGATTTCACGTCTTACCAAACACTGGATATCAGTTTGATTTATTTCAATTCGCGATTTCATGAGAATCGTACCAAATGAGCTCTTAGGTTTTCATGAGAATCGTACCAAACGAGCTCTTAGGTGATTAGATATCAAAAGTGATGCATAAACTAATTTTTTATATATTAAATTTGAAATTGGGTAGTATTATTTTTATCCCTACAAATGAAATCCAAGACCTATTATTGGAGAAGTAGTAAGATGGTTGGTTTTCTACTAAATCAACATCGAAAATGATCTTGTTGGCTCCTTGACTACTCATGCGATTGTACTTGGAAAATGGATACCCAACCGAAATTTAAAAATGGATGAGTTGGCTAAGTAGGCAGTTTATGTATTAAGGTGTATAAATTAGGCCATTTTGTTTATATGTTGACAAACTAGACCCCTGTATATTTTCATAAAAAGATTTATTAAAAACATAAATAAAGATACTCAATAAATCGTAATCTTTCTCTCTCCTATTTATCTTTATTTATTTACCTAATTAAGAATGATAATAATTATCAAAATCCGTTAAAATAGGAAACAAATATTAACAATATCCTTCATCCGGACTCTAATTTGAATGTTCATTCTTGCTGGTCCTTCCTTCTGTACACATCGTTGTCTACCTGTTACATTAATGTGTGATTAGAACATAATATTTATCAGTAAATACATATGTATTATATGTACACATTGTTATCAGTTTTGACGAACATAATCAAAGCAGCAATTACATAATATTTATTAGCAATGACGTATGTATGCTACATAATGTATGATATGTACACTGTTAGCAATTATGTGTGATGCATAACTAGTACATAATATTTATTAGCAACTACATGTGATACATAAATGTTTGATTTGGCAAAATCGAGTACATAATCCTGTAATATGTCGCAAGAAACTTAAATCCGATTTAGAAAATGTACCTGTTTGGTAGTCGGAGAAGACGATAACTTGAGAAGAGTTTTCGAGCGGCCTTCAATGGAGATGGATATAACCGACCTTCAATAACCTTCAAATGGAGCGGGATAAAAACGATAACTTGCATCGGCTTCAATGGAGAATAAAATAGAGACGAAATGGAAGGGATAATGATGATACATAGAAGGGAGAAATATGAGACCTTCAATCGCCCTTCAATGGAGATGAAAATGAGAGTAAAACATTGTTTGCGTTTGTGATTGACGGATCACTCATATATAGATTGCAAGAATCTCTTCCATTTGGTTTCCTTTTTTTTCAAATCCGTTTCAATATTTAAGGTAGTTTATTATTGTAGATTTATTAAATTGTCCAACTACCTCCCTAATTTATCTCCTTAATATTTTTATTTATCTTTATATTTTTGTTGGATATTACTAGGGGCCTAGTTAGTCTACACTAAAACAAAAAGAGCCCTATTTCACCAATCTTTTCTTTAAAAATTTCATATGGAGAATATCAAGAAATGATATCCCTACAAAAGCAAAGCTTATCGAAAGAAGAATTGCGCTTACAAAACACTGCGAATTTTGCAACCACCAACTAGAAGATATGACAACCTTTTTTCTGAGTGCCCATACAGTAACAATGTGATTGCTAAAATTGTCAAAACTATTTTAACCAATCTTATTACCATTAATACGGAAAATAAAAAAACACACGATCTCTTGTTGGAAATAAAAAATAAGATTGGGATAAATAACTTTACACGTCTAGAAACTATATGGTGGAACATTTGGTACTTCAGAAATAAAATCATTTTTAACAATGATGACATTGAGTCAGATCACAACATCTTAAACTTCATCAAAAGTCAATGTCTTAACTGGAATTCTCACTTTACGGATGAGGATGACTACGAATTTAAACATGTTCAAAATAACAACTTTTTCATAACAAGGAAGAAAAATAACATCAAATAGGAGAAACCAAAATCTGGTTTCCACAAACTCAACTTTGATGGATCAAAACTTTATTCGGGTATAACTTCTATTGGCTTTGTTATATGAAATCATAACGGTGATGTAATTAGCTTGGACGCTAGGAAAAACAACTTCAACTCGGTTATTAAAGCTGAAGCCTTCGCGCTAAAAGCTGGTCTTAATGAAGCAATCAGATTAAATATAAAAAAGATTGAAACTGAGGGTGATAACCTATGTGTTATCAAAGCACTCCAAGGACTTTGGAGTTGTATCTGGGAGGTCGAGATGATCGTATCCGACTCCAGACTGAATCTTTCTTCTTTGAAGAATTCCAGGTCAGACACGTGTTCAAAGAAATCAACTGTGTTGCTGCCTGATTGACCCATTTGAGACTTTCGACCCCCGACACATTTTTCTGACGATCCCGAACTTGTGTTCTCATCCACAAGGATGCTTTAGGATGGAGAAGATAGTCTTTTCTAACCACTTTCCGTTAAATTTTTTTTACCGTACACTCGCCTTCTCATGCACGCCCATGATCAGATCCGTAATTTTGCTGACAAAAGTGTCTAGATGACGCTGAGACAAAACATCGGAAAGAACGGTTTGTCCTGCCAGAATACTCAAGAGTGGACGCAGTCAAATATCATAAGCCATGGAGTCTCCGGTTGGGCCTCGGTGCATCGAGCACAAGATGGGTCGGGATGCATTGTCTGCGGTAGGGCCTCGGTGCCTTGTTTTGCTAGTAGAGCAGCGTTAAAATTCTTCAAGTCCCGAAACCCATACAACGATGAGATTTAGGGCAACACAACCGTTCCCAAGAGATCCCGTGCACCTTGCGAGTACCCTCACAACCGTCACACCAAAACCGGACAAGCATAAAGTGAATGTCATCAATTATAAAGCAGGGAATACGGAAAATACCATCTTTTTAGAGCGGCCAACGATAGTCGGAAAACCCTTATATTTGGAATACCGATTTACATCAGACAAATCGAGGTAACCCGAAGTAAGGTCCCGCATGGTGGAGTTACGTTCTTGCTGAAGCAAATATCCGACTTGTTCTTGCCGAAGCAAAAATCTGACTTGGGCATATTGTGAAGTTTAAGATGCCACAAATCAGTTACAATAGAAGTAGTAGAGAACCAGTTATAGTACCTGGCGCAGTGGCGGTAAAATTCTAAGTCCAATCGATCTACCTCAACGACGGGTGCATCACCAAATACCCGTTGGAGGAAACCACCCACCGGTTTCCTTAAGGTGAATTGCGATGCCTCAAGTATGGAACAAGACTATGGTGTTGGGTTTATAATCCGAGACGAGAACGGAAAGCCATGGCTGTTGGGGGCAAAGTCAAGAGTTGGAACTACACCGGCGGTGGCGGAAGTAGAGGCTGTCCTGTGGGCGGTTTCATGTGCTGTTGACCAAGATATTACCCATATGGTGGTGGAGTCCGATTGTCTTACGCTCATCAATACCTTACAGAAGAAGAAGATGGAAGGCGGAATCCTTGGCATGCTGGTCTCGTCTATTTGCCAGAAAGCGGCTCGGCTTAGTACGGTTAGTTGATCCTATGTGAACCGTAACGGGAACCAGGCATCTCACAATCTAGCGAGGCTTAAACCTCCGGAACCTTTAATTTCTTTCGATTTCAGTTGTGTAGACGCTATTGTTTCTGATGACATTATTATTTCGTAATGGAAGTTTTTGGGAGTTGTTATAAAAAAAAAAAAAGATGCCACAAATCATGGGAAATACTTATCTTTCTATGTTTTTACTAATTAATCAAGGGCTTATCATCAAACATAAATTATTGAGAAGATTTAGTTATTAGGGTAGTTTTTGTTTAGGAAATACTATCTAGGCCCCTGCCTTTTTTTACAATGAAAAATAAAGATAAAATAAATAAGATGATTTTAATTTAAAGGAGTAAATCATGATAACTGCTATAATTTATTAAAAGAAACTACCAAAAACAGCTAAAAATAAAAGGAAATTGTTTTTCAAAGATTTTGGAAATCTTCCAAACGTCCATTCACGCACAAAATCGTTTCTTCATTCTTCTCGCCGTCGCCATTAGCAATATATCTTCACGTCTCGCCATTGCCGCCGTCTTAGCAATCTATCTTCACGTCTCGCTATTGCCACCTTCTTCCCAACTGCAAATCGCCATCGTCGCAGTCGCCAGTAGCACCATTTCGTACACAAACACACAAATTGTGTACATACAAACGTACACAAACACCGAAACATAAAATTATGAGTTCAACAACACACAAATTGTGTACATGAATTAAACAATACAAACGTACACAAACACCGAAACATAAAATTAAGGCTGTGTTTGGCAGCAAAGAAACACTAGTGTAAACAAGTGTTTGGCCTTCCGAAAAATACTAGTGATTAGTGTTTTTGGAAGTGTTTTCGAAACCCTCATTCGGCCAAGGGTTTCTCATTTACACTAGTGTTTCTTTGCATAAAATGACTTTGTTGCCCTTCCTTTTCACCCATAATTACCACATAAACCGGCTATAAAAATAACAATATCTCACTTCTCCATTTGCTTCCCAACATCGACAGAAGAATCAAATTCAATTTATGCATTCTTCATTCTTCACCAATCCAAACATGCTTTTTATCTAGTGTAGGAAGATCATCTGCATTTCTCCTGTAGCAAACTCCAATTGTGCTTCATATGTACACAGTTTTAAATTACACAGTGGTCTAGGCATTTGAAGAAAATTTAGGGTTTTCTGGCCAAGGTTCATCGGGTTCAAATTGAGTTGATTCTTGTGAGAAGTATGAGATTTAAGTAACTCCCTCTCAAAATCAACGTCTCTAGCAGATGAACTAGACGTCAATCTACTTCCACCTGGCATTTGCAAGGACGGAGGCTAAGTGGAGCCATTTAGGTGAAGAAGGAGACAGTGATGGAGAAATCGGATCCATAGATCCACGTAAAGCAGATCCAGTGGAGACGAAAACTGGTCGGAGCTCGTTTTTCCTGTGAGCAAAGAAGCAGACCTTGCGAGAACAACCGATTTCGTCCTTGCAGAGACGAGTGTTGTACTGATGCCTGAATGGATTCCGGCGACGAGCGTTCTCGCAAGGATGAGCAAACGGACTAGTGTTTTTGCCAAACAATCGTTAGTATTTGAAAAAACTAAACACTAGTGTTTCTCAAAAACCGTCCCAAAAAACACTCGTGTGTATGAACACTAGTGTTTCATTTAATTTGCCAAACACAACCTAAGTGAAACAACACAAACAATTTGTACATATTTTATGCGAACTATTACAAATTGTGTGCATGAATTGAACAGTACAAACATAAAATTAAGTAAATCAACACAAACATTATGTACATATTTTCTGCACAATAGTACATAATTGTTTTCATCACAATCGATTACATAACATATGCAATCGATTACATATTTTGTATCTCACACACGAGATTACGTACATAAACACGTATACTAGTTCGTTGAGGATATCACGCCATTGAAGCACTTACAGTTAAACAAATAACGAATCGATCAAAATTTCTGAAATAAACTTACCGATAAGTGGATGTTATGTCGACGCGAACAAAAACCGAGATCAAATCGCCCAGGATCAATGGCGGAATCAAACACCAGTATATAGAAACCCCCATCTTCTGTTTCAGAAGAGGATGACGATGAACAACCAGCTACAAACGTTGTTGAAGGTTATTGATTGATTCCTTAAATAACGGTTGTTTGCAGCAATTACCATTTTTATTAAAGGAAATATATAATTTTGAAGATGAGAGAGAAAGATTATAGGATCTTTATTTTTATAAATAATAAATCTTTTTATTGGTAATTGGAGGGGCCTAGTTTATTAATTAAAATACAATGATGCAAAAAGTGTCTACTTAACTATTTCACCCTAAATTATTAACCTCCTAGATAAGTTAAAATAACCAAATACGTTTATTTAAAACTTCCTATGAATTTTAAAACCTATATATCTTACAACCTATGTAATTGAGATAATCGTATGGATTCCACCTCCCACGTTTAAATAAATGAACACCAACTCATGTGTAATTCCAATTATGAATATCTAATATTAGCACTTTGAAAGAAATTAGTGATTTTAAATTATTCTAGCAAACATTATACTAATTTAGATTTGATGTTATTCTACCAATCTTTATTATTATTAATTATTTCTTTGATTCTTTATAATCCATTATATATAGAATCATATAAATATCAATATATTTGAGATTTAACTTTATTCCTTATCAACTAAGTTGGTAAAGTTTGATAGTCGAGATGTAAATTTGACCCTCGTTAGTTAGGATGTAATTTCTTGATGAAATCGAGTTTATGTATCAAGAGTAAGTGCACACCCTTGAATCTTGATACATAAACTCGATATTCCGAAACCATTTCAAAATATACAAAGCTAAGAAGGAGGTTATTTTGAATAAGCCATCTTTCTGAACACAAACTTACTGCACAGAAGATATATCAAATAAGAATGATAAGGGGATATCTTATAAGCATTGAACTTCAAATCTTGTCTAGTTTATATGCCTTAACAAAGGGGATTGACTTTTGACATATTGATCATGATTTGCATGATCTTGTTTTAAGATTGTCGTTGTAGCACTTGGAACATGTTTGGGGAAAATCCGCGCGAGTTTTCCGAGTCACACCGAGTATATATAAACAGGTATTTGTTTCGCCCTCACACTCGCTAACCTCACTTTGTGTATAAGTCTTTTTTGATCGAACTCCTCACTCTATTACTCCCTATTTATACTTGCTGATGTCGGTCAATTCCATGCATGAAGGACCGACTAGACATGGGTCCGAAACCTAAACCGCTGGTTTGGTAGGCGGTTTATAAAAAAATAAAAATAAAAATTGGGAAACTGGACCAAACCGGCCGGTTTGGACCATTTAAAAAAACAAAAAATTTAACCAAACCGTTGGTTAAACCGCAGGTTTGGGGTAAACCGTCGGTTTAGGTTGGTCAAACCTAAACCGGTAACCCACGGTTTGGCCAAACCGACAAACCTAAACTGCCGGTTTGACCCGGTTTGGGAACCGCCAGTTCGGCGGTTTAACCCATTCCGAACCCATGTCTAGGACTGACATTCACAATTCCCTAAAACATGATTAACGATACTAATCCTAGAATAATCTAGATTATACATATATATCCATACTTCTCTAGTCTATTCTTATACATTACATTCTTCAATCTTTTTTCAGCCTTTTTATACTTTTAGAAGTTTACGGAATGGGTTTGTGGGCTTCACTAATTCGATCCAATAATTGCTAGTCCAAATCCACTTTGAAAATGCTAATTATACTAACAATTCCTCCCATAATTGTTGTTTTCAAATGTCTCGATCGTGTTAGAAAACCTTACTTTCATTCGCCTCTTAGTTTCGGTGTCACCATCTCTTTTGTGCACCGCTCTTCCATCTAAAAATCATATATTATTCTCATCCTTATAGCCTCGCATTACCAAACGTCTCCCATTGAACACCATGCACCATCTTCGTGTGCCGACGAACCCATACCCCTCAATCGTCATCGCTCCTAACGAGATGACATTAACGTTCGTTGACGGCATGTACCTCACATTGTGCAAAGTGTGGCTTGTACCGTTTTGAAGCTTCATCGTCACGCATCCGGTACCTTCAACCTTCAACTTCTTACCACTCACTAAGTTGAAGTGACCAAACTCTCCACCAGTCTTCAAGATATCAAATAATGCTTGGTCTCTACAAACATATATTGAGACGGTGCTATCCATCACCCACTCGGACTTGGTGGTCTCCACACATGTGAAGACATGCTCCAAGGTGTTAAATAATGGATCGTAAATGCAGATCCAGTGAAATGTTATCTTTCTC
Organism: Fagopyrum esculentum; assembly: GCA_033239045.1. Classification (NCBI taxonomy): domain Eukaryota; kingdom Viridiplantae; phylum Streptophyta; class Magnoliopsida; order Caryophyllales; family Polygonaceae; genus Fagopyrum; species Fagopyrum esculentum. Next base: position 143,635,494 of record BSUD01000005.1, read on the forward strand.
GGGATGGTATTTAGTTCTACCATGACTTGCTTTTTCGCAACAAACGTTGTAAGACAAGTGTTTGTTAAGCCTTCGAAATGGTGTGGTAATGTAACACGGATTGAGCGATAGATGGAAGAAATTTGTATGTGAGCTGCAAACTGAATTCAATTTTGAGTAAAAGGGATTTGTGGGCTATAATTGTAACAGTGAATCGAAGAAGTCTGACCACAACGAGAGCAGGTTAGAACCCTTTAACCTTCGGTGATACGTCAGTACCAGACAATACTTCTTTCTTTCTCACGAGCAAATCTCCAACCAGACGCATCTTCTTCTTCTACTCCATCTTAAATGGAAAAAAACCTTTGATCTTTGTTCGCTCAAAAGTGTGCGTGCAAAGTATTAAAATTTATAAAACTGAAATCAAAGCAAATCGAACCCGCAGTGTACGGATCGGCGTAGTAAAGCAAGAATTCCAGAGTATCGAACTCAAGGATTTTGGGGGGAACAAAATCAGTTCACAAATTGTCAAGCAATAAAATAGATAGCTTTTGCAAATAATTGGGAAAATAACGATTCTAAAGATTTGGGTATCCAATTGTGGCAATCGATTCAAGATATTCTAAAGATGTAAGGACAGATTTGGGATTGTAAAGGTATATCTAAGGTAGGGTTATGTACGGTGAAGTTCCAAACCCATATGTCTCACCCAAAGGCTCTCTCTATAAAGGTTGTTGAGGCTGCAATATAGAAATGATCTAAGGACAAGATTGAAGTCTCAAATACCCATGCCCAAACCCAAGGGAATCAAAGATAAATCTAAAAGGTTAAGGTTGTGATACTCGAAACCAAAGTAGAGGATGTTGAGTCTCACTACTACCTAGAAAAGGTAAGTCAATGCTAAGTTAAGGCAAATCTTTAACTTTGCACCAAATCAAAAGCAAAGAACGTTGATCTTCAAGAACCACGGCCGTGGAACTCAAGTACAGACTGTGGAAAGCCTCAACGACGAGGTTTCTCGCAACTCTCAGGGTCCAATCTGTTTTGGTTCAATCTATCATTATCTATGCCACAACTATCAATCCTTCACCTTAGAATCGCTTAAGGTTTTTAGCCAAAAATCATCATAATGAAATCCAACATCAAATATAAAAGAGAGAAAAGGTAAAACCTTAAAACCTCGATAACAAACACAAAATCAATCTCAACAAAACACAAAACTGTAAATCGTGCTCAATGGATGTAGAATAGAGTAAGAATCCCTCACAAATCTTAAAGAACAAAGAAGAACGGGATGTCAATCTGCCTTCAAGTGAAACCCTAAGATCTTCTAACTCCGCAAATAGGAAAGCTCGTCTTTTCCCAAATCTTCCTTCAAAATCTCTTCTTTTTGTGGGGTGTCCTCAGTGTCCAAGTATTTGGCTTTGGAGATTTTGGCTCCCTCTAAGTCTCCCTTTTGGAAATTTTGGCTCTCTGTTGAAGGCTATCGAATACTTATATGGAATAACCTAGGGTTTACAATAAATATTTGGGCCGAAAAAGAAATTGAGTCCGATGGTATGAGAAAATACTCTGTCTCGTGGTATCAGAAGATATTTTGGAGTATCACACGGTATCAGAAGATATTTTGGCGCGCCATATGGTATTAGAAGATACTTTGGCGCGTCAGACGGTATCAGAAGATACTTTGGTGGTGCGCGGTATCAGAGTTCACCCTAGATCTTTCTAGCTCCTTTTATGCTCCTTTCTGTTCCGCGTCAAAACTTAATCCTTAAATGTGTCATTTTGCTCCATAATTCGCCAATTTACATACAAATGCAATAAAACTCTGTGTAGATCTCTATTCTCGGAAAGTAAGTGAATATAACCATAAATGCCATGAATGTATGTCTATGCATGCAAAATAAAGGGAAAATCTACATGAATGCATATCTAAATATAGGTCATAATTCATGTCATCAATCTTCCAAAATCTATAGATCGCTGCAGCAAATTAAAAAAAATAATACCACACTACGATCGAAACTCAAGAGTTTTTGATGGCCCCCAATTCCAAGAAATAGAATAGTCCAATGGCAAGTTCATAAGCAATATTACCTCAGAATCGAAGAAGTATGACCACAACGAGAGCAAGAACTCTGAAGAACAAAAGAACTCTTCAACCTTCGATGAAATGTCAGTACCAGACAATACTTCTTTTCTTTCTCACCCGAGAATATCCAATCAGGCTTTGATCATCCAAAAAGCTGCTGATCGTTGCAACAAATTCATAGATAACTAAATTTGTAGATTGTTGCAGCAAATTAAAAAAATAAAAACACAGTTTAAGGCGAACAACGATATCTAATTTAACCTAAACTCAATGTTTCATATAAGAATACCAAATACTATGATCGAAACTCAAAGAGTTTTTTTTACGGCTCCCAAATCCAAGAAATAGAACAGTTTAATGGGAAGTTCAAAAGCAATCTTATCTCAGAATCGAAGAAGTATGACCACAGAGAGAGCAAGAACTCAGAAGAACAAAAGAACACTTCAACCTTCGATGAAATGTCAGTACCAAACAATACTTCTTTTCTTTCTCACGCGAGAATATCCAGACTCAAGACTTTTTCACGGCCCCCAATTCCAAGAAATAGAACAGTTTAATTGGAAGTTCAGAAGCAATCTTACCTCGGAATCGAAGAAGTGTAACCACAACGAGAGCAAAAACTATGAAGAACAAAATAACCCTTCAACCTTCGATCAAATGTCACTGTCAGACAATATTTCTTTTCTTTCTCATGCGAAAATATCCAATCAGACTTTAATCATCTAAAAAAGAAATTTTGTATTAATTTTACTAAAATATCAAAATAAAATATTTATTAAAATAACAAAATGTAAAACATAATCACCGTAGTTAAATAAATAAAAATTTTCAATATTATCCCTGTGTTTTGGAGTTTTTTTTTTATTTTGCCGAGAGGTTTTTTAATTCGAATGATGTCCTTGTGTTTTAATGTTTTTGAAAAGTGCCCAGTTTCGATTGAATTGTAAGGGAATATCTATTTAAAATAATTTTTTTAAGAAAGACCTAGGTACAAAATAAACTATTTTAATTTGACATTCCTTTACAATTTAAACGGACTTTGGCATTTTCCGAAAAACACTTAAACACAAAGGCACCATCCAAAATAAAATAAAAACTCTCGTCAAATTTCGAAAAACCCCAAACCACATGGACATTATCCAAAATTTTACTTAAATAAAAAATGCAGCTTAAGACACGTTTACTACTGGGAATTGATTATAAAACACAATAATTTATTCGAAAATTAAAAATTTTGATTAAATTGTAAGGAAATGTCGATTTAAAACAATTTTTTAAAAACGACTTAGGTACAAAATGTTTAGCCTCCTTTATCATATTTTTAATAAAAGCAAATTTTCTCATTTAAAAAAAAAAACTATTTTAATTTGATATTTCCCTACAATTTAAACGGAATTTGGCATTTTTTTAAAAAACCATAAAACACAAAGGCATCATCCAAAATAAATAAAAATTCTGGTCAAATTTCGAAATACTTCAAACCACATGGACACTATTCGAAAATTTACTTAAATAAAAAATGCAGCTTAAGACACGTTAACTACTGGGAATATATATCTTATATCTATAAAAGCCGAAGCCTCTATTGCCACGTGTCAACGTCATGTTTCTCGAAACCTAAAAAATTATTTTAATAAGTGATTTCTAAATGTTATTATAAATTGGAAATTGATTCTATTTTTTTTTAAATATTTAAATAAATACTTTTATAAAAATAGTTTTTAAACTTTTACGGATTTTTTTTTTACCAACAAGCATATCTTAACAAATCAATTTAAAAATATAATTAATTATAAGAGATAAATACTTAAAAGAGAATTAAAAATCATAGTAATAATTATAATTTCATTCTCCGGATTTTTATTTTACAAATATACAAATAAATTCTAAGTATTAAATATTTATTAAAACTCAACCCGCACAAAGTGCGGGTAATACACTAGTATATTACTAAAACAGAACCCATTTAGTCCACATGTCAACACCTAAGACATGTCACCTAAGACTTTTTTTAATATATTTACAAATATGCCACATGATATTTACAGATTTGCCAATTTTCTTTTACAAAATAATTTCTATAAGCATTAATAAACAGTCAGCAATGCTACCTCACATCCAAAACATGCCACATAAGAATTTTTTTAATCAAGTTACGGATATACCACAATATTACAAATCAAATCTTAGAAATAAAAATTATAAGATATTGATAACAAACTAGATTTTGAAAGTTTTAACAAACGAGATTTTATAATTATTTTTCACAATCAAATCTTAGAAATGAATAATTGTCATGGTTTAGCAAATTTTGGAAGTTGTAACAACTCATGTTTTATAATTAAATAGATTTTAAATCAACGGTGAATTACCAAATTATATGTCAATAATTAAAAGTATTGCTTAAGGATATTTTTAGAATTTGAGATATGAGATTAACTTTGTATCTTAATTTGAGATTTATAACAAATTATATTTTTCAAAGTAATAGAAACATATTTTGCATATGAATTTTGGATCAAATATAATATTGAATCTGATAATATAAAAATTTTATATACAACATTACCTCAAATATTTACGGATTTGTCATTTTATTTTTATAAACTTTTATAATTTTTTTTATAATTAAAATTAATAGATATTCAACATGCTAAATCATCTTTATTAAATATATCACCAGGCCACACCAGCTTTACGGAAAGATTAATTAAAAAATAAATTTATATTAAAAAATCAAAACATATACTAGATATTTTGTTTTTATAGTTTTCAAAAATAATGGAGGCCCAATTTTAATTTTTGATTTTTTTCAATTTATTTAAAAAAAAAATTAAGTTTAAATTTTATATTTTAAATTTTGTTTGCTAACAAGATTTTACACATTTTTTAAATTTAAAACTAAATCAAATCTTGCTTATTAAGCTTTATCAAGTAAAAGTGATAATATATTGAACTATAAATATAATACTCTGACAATAATCTTTGTAATAGACTCTTTTTTATCTTTTTATTTATTAAAAAATTATAATTTAATCTTCACATACGTTAGTCATATTAGTTAATAAAAAATAATTTTTAATAGATTAATATCCAATATATGATATATAAAAGTCAAAATATTAACTTTTTTATTTGAACAAAACCCGCACCCGCACAAGGTGCGAGCACTAAACTAGTTGATTATAAAATCACAATAATTTATTCGAAAAGTATAAACGAGTCTAACAGGTATTCGAACCATTGACCACGAATAATACCAAGCAGCCAAAAGAGGGGGCTAGACCACTGAGCTATTTCATTTTTTTATTTTTTTTGTATGAGCTATAAATATTATATGCTGGTCATTTTTTTTTGGAATCATAGGATTGTCACTGAAACACGCTTTTAGAAATTTTTCATCGGCTTTTTTTTCCAGCAAAGATTACATCAAATTTCAGTTCACTATCCTATCGATGAATGCATCAATTTGTTCCGGGATGAATTAATATGTATTATAATGTAGATGTATTTAAATATTTTTCAACATAAAATAATCTACCAAAATATTGTCCAATAAATTTATTTAATTTTTTGTTCAAAATTTATACATTATCAATCATATCGCGATCATTGTAAAAAAATTGCATTTTATAAAAAGACTCCGTTAATAAATTCAATATCCAAAATTAACTAACGATTTTTTATAGAAATTATAAGTAACGGATTTTTGAAAGTTTAAGTATAACTCCTCTCCATCCTAAAAACAGAGGAAGATAACTCCGCCACCATTTAGGCCGACCCCTCCCCTTCACCGGACAAGGGCCCTTGCTCGGTGACCTAACCAAACCCATGACCCTAAAGTTTTGAAGGCTCTGTTGTTGGGGGTTCGACCATATTCCCCTTGAGATGGGTCTCTTTGCCTTCCTCTCTGTCTGCAAGCTCTATCATCACCTTCTCGTGACATGTAAGTTGATTTCTAAATTCCTGTATCAAATCCATGTGTGCACTGATGCTTTCGCCGCTGGCTTCCTTTCCCGATAAAAGGACTGGTTCCTGGCTTCTCGTAGCAAACCTGTGGCTCCTTAACCCATGACTTTGTCACATCAGACCCTAAACTTGGGGTTGGTGCCCGGCTTTTCGACTTTCCAACAAACTTTTTTATCGGGCCCTTAACCTGGGGCTTTGTTCAAATCTATCGTCGGCATTGTCTTCTCTTTGTTTTTGGGGGTGGATTCTGCACCAGTCGAGGGGTGTGCATCTGTTGTAAGTGTTGTCGGATATGGTTTTATGACTCCACTTCTGTCTGATTTTGTTATGCGCTTATGTTTGTATTTTATTGTTGGATCTCTAAATGTGATCATCTTTTTCTTTACTTCTACCCGTGCATCATATACTTGCATTTAGCTCTGTCCTTAGATGCAAAATCTCTTTATTCTATAAACTTGATTATTGCTACACAATCGGTTTACTCAACAATTGCTCTGGGCTACAAACTCATATCACCCCACTGTTACAAGTGGCTTACATAACTTTTGTTCTGGAATTCTATGCAAAAAAAAAGAAGAAGAGTTAAATCTAGTCATATGGGCACCAATAATGCGGCCTAACGACATCGATCTCGTCCTAACGGTACCGACTTCGGCCTACCGGCGATCTAATGACACCAAATACACCAAAATATAAATAATCTCTAATGAGTTTGTCTAAGACAATATTATTTTAAAATTTTCATATAACAATTTTAGAACTATAAATCAAAAGCAAGTCATTTGCTTTTGATTTTGAATAGTCAATGGGTTTACCATAGTCAAATGATCCTAAGTTCTCAATTACAACTTGAATTTTGAAAAAAAAAACAATTATAATATTGGCGAAACCTGCACCAACCTCGTCAAAAAATCTCGCCAACCACCATATATGCATAAACGCTTTCGCTTGTTCCTTAAACAAAAAAAAAGTTAGATTAATCATCTTCACCTATCTAATGGGAAGTTTTAAAATAGTGCAAATGACACTAATGGAGAATTTTTGTTTTTCTCCTCCATTTTTCTTGTTGACTACTTTATAGCCAAAAGCTAGTGGGCTTACCAATTGAAACTAAGTGTATTGTTTGACCCTTACGGTACAAGCAACTTACAAAATGCTCAGAGCGATGAACAGGTCGGTAGAGATGGAATAGTGTTCAAATCAGTTTGGAGATTGCACGTCCAAGAACGCATCCGTATGTTCGCATGTAAATTATTGTGGGGAGGAGTGTTGACTAATGAAGACATATTTAGGAGGCATCTGACGACCTCTGTTGGTTACCCTTGTTGTCAAGAAAACAACGAGTCCCTGACCCACCTCTTCAGAGATTGCCAGCACATTAGACAACTTTGGAGATGTCTCAATGCTCACCATAGGATCGAAGGTTTCTTTGAATCTTCGTTTGCATCCTGGATTCGAGGTAACTTTTTCTTCTACGATTAGTTTTAATAGTATGTGCAGTTGGAGCGCGGTTTTGTATGTAGGTATATGGTGGCTTTGGAAGTGGAGGGACGAGAAAGTTTTCAGAGCAGTCCTGGTTAGGAGTGACACGCATACCTTCGTTATTGAGAGAACCTTGGAATACGTCAAAGCGTGGAAGCTTAACTCAACACCGGTTGCCTTTATTCGAGGAGGATTGAGCACATCAAGTGGGAGCCGCCGCCTTCGAGTACTACCAAGGTCAACTCTGACGGAGCGGTGAGAAGCGACGGTCATGCCACAGCGGCAGGTATTATTAGGAATAACGCCGGTGAATGGAAACGGGGATACGTGGTTAACCTTGGTATGTGCACTGTACCAATGGCTAAGTTGTGGGGCATTTACCATGGTCTAAAGCTCGCCTAGGAGTGTGGATATCGGAAGGTAATCATCGAATTGGACTCCCAGTTAACTATTTTGCTTCTTGGAAGGACGGTTCCTGGGTGTCATCCTCTTTCTAGTCTGGTGTGTAAATGTCATGAGTTCATCAGAAGAGATTGAGATATCCAGTACCGGCATGCCTTCCGTGAGGCAAATAAAGTTGTGGATTATCTTTCTAGTATAGCTTTTAATTT
>BSUD01000005.1:143685700-143747702 GCA_033239045.1 Fagopyrum esculentum
ATAAATTATTATAATATAGTTATTGCATATTTGTTTTTGTTAAAAATATTATTTAAAACTGCCTAAGATAATTTTGTAATTGAACTTTTTAAATATTCTCTATTTTAACATTTATATTTTAATTTCAAGAATTTATTTTGATTTTTCTTTTAATTTTTTTATTCACCTTTTATCATCTTCATAAATAGTCTACCAACATTAATTTTAAATAAGATATGTAATATTATATTTTATTTTTTAAGATAAATATTTAAAATACTTAATATAATTTATTTAGTTCAATTTTTTAAAATTAATCTATCATTAAAATTATTATGATACAGCAATATTGTTTATAAAAATTTTAAGAAATATTTACCTATTCTTTAAAATTATTTTTAACGATACATTCAATTTATTTACCCGTACCTTGGCACGGGAATTACACTAGTAAATATTATATAATGGATATCAATCCACTCTAAATCTAAATTAAAGCTGAATGACAACTACTCATAGAATAAAGGCGGAGATAGGAAATAGATCACGGTAACCCTCAGATTCTTAAAATGGGCCCCAATGTCCAATTTATTAAAGAGTATATAGGCCCACTGTATGGCCCATTTCCGCTTTGACCAGATTGTTGCTTTCATGCTTCTTTTTTGCTCCTTGTTACTCTATCAGTCTATGCTACAAGGATTAAGCTATTCCTACCCAAAAAAAACAAGGATTAAGCTATATATTGAAGTTTCCCTTTTGTTAGAAATTGTATTATCTAATATTAGAGAAAAGACAAGGGTTCGTTTGGTTTCAACTCTGAAAATGAAAACGCAATGGAAATGAATCTAGTTCATACGTATATCCTTGTTCATGAAAATTTTTAGAATCATTCCTTGTGGTTTGAGTAATTGGAGTACAATATGATTAGTTTTGATATGAAAAACAAAATGGGAGAATCAATTGCATTTTGTATGAAATCACAAAGAATGATTTCAAAAAAAATTATGAATAATGTACATATGAATTATATTCATTTTTATCCCGTTTTCGAATTATAATCAAACGGGGGTTAAATCGAGTCGTTTGTTTGAAGGGTCGGTGAGTATGATTGAAATCTAATGACTTTAAACATATAAAGACTCGTTGGCATGATTCATGAAGGATCAGGGATCAATTTTTAAATCAAAATTAATTGAAGTCGATATCTGGTAGTAAAAATATAGCGAAATAAAAAATTTTAACAATGAGTTATTCCGGTAATTTTTATTATCGAATTTTAATATTTTTTAAGGCAATTTTGGTAACTAGGTCTTTTTGAAAAAATTATTATTGTAACTAGGCTTTTTAATGTTTCAATTAAGTAAATATAGCCAACCTTTTAGGTACACAAAATTAGAAAAAACCTAGTAAACCAAATTGTTTCATATTTTTTTTATGAATTTGGGTCATTCTAACCTATCTTTTCAAATATAGTGTTTAGTTCATTTCATGTTCTAGTGTGATTCTTGTACGTGTACCGAGCACCTTTATTTTTCATTATTATTTTCACATTTATCAACCGACATGGAGTATTTCTATATGAAAGAATTATGGGCCCGTTTGGTTTAAACTCCGGAATCGGAAACGGAATGGAAACGAATCTAGTTCATACGTATGCCCTTGTTCATTAAAGTTCTTGGAATCATTCCTTGTGGTTTGAAGTAATTGGAGTAGAGTTTGATTACTTTTGATACCCTATAGGGTAACAAAATGTGGGAAATGTGTACTTTGCACTAAATCACAAGGAATGATTCCATAAAATTTTATGAATAAGGATATGCATATGGACTAAATTCGTTTTCATTCCGTTTCCGTTATCGGAGTTGGAACCAAACGGGCCCTATAGGGTTATGAGGATAAAAATTATGAATCAGGCTTTTTTAGACTTCATTATCCTTGTACCGTACGGGATGACGACGACGATTGTGTGAAGTTAAATTACAACTCGTTGTGATCTTATTTGTTAGTGCTCCCTTTTTATATGGTCGTTTGTTGTTCATTTTCTCGATGGAATAAATAGAAATTAAAAAATCAATGACAAGATAATAAAATTAAAAAAAATGACGTGGAATATTGGGTCACATGCCGTGGCTGGTAAGCCTGGTATCACAATCCTCCTTGCTAAAAAGGGCAAGAGAGAGAAGAGAAAAATGGCAGTTTACCAGTCTCCACTTTTATTTTGATTCCTCTCTGATGTTTCTTGCGTGAACTTCTGAATCCATCCACATTGCCCGCCTCATAGAAAGAGAAAGAGAGTTCTTCAACAAGGACGCTATCCGATCCTTTCACAAAAGGTCGATCAATGTCGGTTTCTCTCTCTCCTTATAGCTTCTCTCTATATACATGCTCGCACTTGATCTGCTACCTACAATTCCACATTCATCATTCTTAAAATTTGTTTTTGTTTAGTTCTAGTTGATCGCTCTTCCAGACATACTCCGATTAGCTTTTTTTCTTTGTTTGTTGAGGAAGCTGGAGTTACTTTGGTTGGCGTCAGTTAATTTCGAATCCTTGAGAAACTGAGAAATAGGCGGTGAATAACTGATTATTGATTTCATGAGGTATCTTTTCACCATTTCTCTTTGCGCACTTCTGTTGTATCTCGCGTTTTTCTTATGCTTTCGTAACTGCGACGTGGTTGCCATTTGATTTACGCAATTACGCGCTTGTGATTCAGGTGTATGAATGGAAGTCATCCATTTTTTTTTTAATTTATGGATTCTGCTTATCTGATACTGTAATTGATATGTACATTTCTTTCTAGTAATCTCAGCGGTCTTCTGTTTGAGGATTTTGTTTTCTCAGATATTTTACAGCTAGCATCTCATATTTGTTTGCTATTGCTGATTAGTGTACTGGACTGGACTGACTGTTCTTTTTCAATTTTCAGTAGTTTGGTGGCATGATTCTTACAAGGTGGTCAATTAATTGGATGAAGTATGTGTGTCATTGGACGATTTGATTCAGCATTTGTAAATTCATTTGAAACACATAATTTGTGGAGGTTAGACTCGACTCTTGGTTTATACATCCGGGATTATGTTGGACGTTCTGCTCTGAGTTTTCTTGTTTGATCTTGAGAAATTGAAAATTTACTGGTCAAAATTTTCAGAAAATGAGTTGGAGTCAACAAATGGATTTCCATTACGTTGGGGGTGGCACATCTTATGGTGCAGCTGAAGGCTTTATGGACATCTTTGAAGGATTCACTTATGACCATGTGAACTTCATCTTTTCCGGGTCATCATATATGCAGGTTCGCATGTGCTTATCTGATCGCCTGAAATCCACATAGACTCATCCAAGTTAATTGATCAGAACATCATAATCACCAGGATTATATTATTGTTATCTATTTTCAGTTTCAGTAAAGAATTCATCCTAATTATAGGGTTCGTTTGGTGCGAAATCACTGTTACTTATAAGGTCTTATAAGTAATAGTGACATCATGCTACACAAACCCTTACTTTTCCTAGCAACTTCAAATAATCATTTAATTCACTTTTATCTTGACCTGGGATACTTTTCTTTTGATGCAGGATAGTGGATACCCACATCTATATATGGGTTATTACAAGTTTGGGAATTTGGAATCAGGGACTCCTCAATATTATAGTGAAGCACGCCCATATGAACCTTATGATTATGTAGCAGCTACCAATGAGTTGAGGGGGCCTGTTGAATTATTCTCTAACTTCACTAATGAACAAACAATGACATCAAACCAGCAATTAGAAGGAGAACCAAACACAAATACACGTGCAAGAAATAGAGAGTGTAAGTTGTCTATATTCCAAAATAAATGGTCATGAGCCTAATTCCATTCAGATTGTGATAATTTGGTTAAAACTGAGTCATCTTGATGACTCCTATTTACTTTGTATACATAAGTTCTGCTTAGTGTGGACCGTGTGGTAGATGAGAACTGTTATCTTTGGCAATATATACATCGCCTGCTGGTTGGCTTCGCACCACCATAGAAAGAAGATAAATCTTGTTCTGTTTTAACACACAAGAGTAGTTACTTAAAAAAGTGGAATACGATTGGTTGATTTCTTGGTATTAATGGCGGTACTTATTGGATAGGCTGTATTTTTGTATCAGTTGATGGAAGAGTCCTAATTTGGCTTATCTGGTATTTTTCAGGTCCAAGGAGCCATCACAATTCCCATGATCCCGAGGTTCAGTTTCACAATTCTTACATATCTTATCACTCATATAAATATGTAGCAGGAGCACAGTTTACTGTCAAAAATGTTGCTGTATCTTCTTACTAGAAAATTATCTTTTTATTCAGGTTATATGGCAAGATTACGTTGACCCTGACGACATGACTTACGAGGTTTGATGAGAATCAACTGGTGTATTCTTTCATTAACTTGCTAGTATTACTTCCCATGCGGTTTGGTCTTGTAGGACCTTGAAGTATCTAAGAGCCTGTTGAACTCCAACACAGAATTCTATTTGATCTAAAACATAGAAAGAAATGGGAAGCAGTTTCCACCTCACACAACACAAAAGTTCATTGTTCATGAAATATCTTTCAATTTGAAAATGCTTTATATTGCTGTTTATTTCATCATCTTCTGACTATAGGTGTTATACATATGAAAAACGGATATCCTATTGTTTCCACTATATTAAAGAACAGAGTGCTAATGAAATTTTCAGTTAGAAACTGCCACTTGCAGAATTGTGAAATTGTTTCTCTTGCCCAGGAACTAATCGAGTTAGGTGAAGCACTTGGAACTCACAGTCGAGGGTTGACGCAAGAACAGATTGCATTGCTTCCGATCTCAAGATTCAGACGTTGCTTTCTCTTGAGGAAAATATCTCAGTGTGAGCGGTAATAAACTTGTGTTTTCATACGTTGCATCTGTTAATACCTCATGACATCTCAGCCTTTGAATCTCTGTGCATTTCCTCTAACAAACGTAATCTTTACCAAGCAGGTGCGTAATCTGTCAAATGGAATACAAACGCGGAAATCGTCTACTCACTCTTCCATGTAAACACAAATATCACGTTGGTTGTGGCAATAAATGGCTCAGCATCAACAAGGTAAAAACTGAGCAGAGCTCGAATAAAATCATAAATTGATAATCCAGAAATTTTGTGACCGTTTTGCTGTTTTCGCAGGCCTGCCCAATTTGCTACACTGATGTAACCTTTGAAGGAGCCAAGACAAAAGAATGAAAAAATAGTCGAAGCAAAGAGCACAGTACAAAGGAGAGTTAGATACGTTCATCGTTCAAAATTCTGCTAAATATGTTACGATCTTTGTTTCTTGTTTTTTATTTTCGTTGGTACAAATACTATTGTCTCGTTCTTTATATTCTACAAACACATTACAGAAGGAAAGCAATGAACATGAACTAGTGTAGGTGAGAATGAGTTCATATGATCGTTTATTCATACACAAGCATTCGTGATTCGAAAATATTGCCTATATTTTCTAAACATATTGTTATGTAGTTGGTGTAGTAAGTTTGTTAAGACATTTATGAGAGCAACTCAAATTGGTAGGGAGAGGTACAACGATTTAAACTCAATTGAGGGAAGTCCATGCTTCTTAGAATATGATTTTCACTTATTTTGTACATCGTAGGTTCAACTTCCATTTATGTTTTCCTAAGGGATAGCTTGTTTTGAACGTATAACAAAGCTGTGTACTACATATTAACGATATTTAATACGTTTCAACATAAGGGCAGGCATGTATACCAAGTATGCTTGGAAGCATCTTGAAGAAATTGTACAAAAAGTAATAAAATAACAATCAAAGATAAACATCTTTGAATGTTTTCTCAAGCATTCCAATGCATCTCAAAAAGAAGATGCTTGGAGGTAAACTAAGAAAAAGAATAATGTCAAAAAATGGGTGAGTTTGTGCCAAAATTTTATTATGTGTGTGAAAATTTAAAATTAAATGCTTTGATAGAGTAAATTATATGAGATGCTTGATATACAAACAAAATAGAAAGTGTTTAAAATCTTAAAATAGAGATGTCCGAAAAACATGACTTGACTGATATGTTGGAAATAATAAGTTCTCACGTCGAAAGAGAGAATATTTCGAACTTAGTATATAAGGTCGATACGTCGAAAGAGAGGACATTCCGAACCTAGTACATAAGGTCGATGGGCTACTTCTCATATTGCCGATTGGTTTTAGGATGAAACCTCATCGGTTTATGTGTTTGGCTTGAACCTAATGCGTATATGCATTCGTATGCCCACGACTCCCGCTCTACCGGTATGTATGTAATGGACTTTGACATGATGTTTGGTATACTTTTAAAACCCGATAATACAATGTGGTATTAACAAACACCGCTTACAAAGGGTAGACTTCCAAAGCCTGATATTACATTGCGGAGGATTAAATGATCCACATTTATAGTAAAGTTGATCGAGTGCTCGGACGTGCGACACTTGACAGGGCTGGCGTGTAGAGGATTAAACTAAGAATTTCACCTGCATAGTTACTAGTTACATTATACTAGAATGCATAAAAGACACAATGTACCGTAGAATTATGGCAATAACTTGTTGACAACAACTTACCATCAAACACTCAATTTAGGGCGGAATTCGGAACCAGTGAACTTGAGGGTAATCTCATCAACACATGCCATTCTGATTCTTTCAGGAGTGGCCGGGTTGTCGAGAGGAAACCATTCCTTCATACCAACTTCAGCTCTTGCAGCAATAATGGCGTCTTTAATAGCAAAAAAGACGGATGAAGCAAGGAAAAATGGCGGTTCCCCCACGGCTTTAGATGAATGTATAGCTTTCGGGTTCGGAGCTCCCTGTCAGTCACGTTGAATTCCATTAGCATATTATATGTTGGAGATAATTAGTTACCGCATCGAAATACGGGGACATTTCGAGACTAGTATATAAGGTCGGTGGCTACTCTTCCCATTGCCAATTGGTTTTAGTATAGAATCTCGGGTTTATGTACACTCTATCGTTCGTCTGTATCGGACTTTGACATTATAGGTTTAGAAAAGAGGTCATGATCTTGCTCATTATATTACTTACCTTGAGAAGTGAAACATTAAGCTTGAACGGGACGTCGTTGATGGTTGGGATCTTATAGCTTCCGGGTCCACACGTGTGTAGATAGCCGAGTTGAACCCATTGGTGAACCCCATCGCCCCATTTTAGCTCTTCTAGAGCTACCCATCCAAGTCCTTGTATGAATGCTCCTTCAATCTGCATGATATCTCAACTAAATTAGGCCGTTGCATACGACATTTAAACACGATGCAAGACCAGACACAAACCTGACCAATATCTACAGCAGGATTAAGGGAATATCCAAGATCAAGAATGATATCAGCTGATCTTGTATGGAAGTCTCCGGTCAAAGTGTCGATTTCAACCTCAGCAAAGGCAGCTCCGTACGTGAAGTATCGAGATGGACTCCCTTTACCAGTTTTCCAATCGAATCCAATGTCAGGAGTAGCAAAGAATCCATGAGCAGAAAGATCTATTCTCTCCATATAACATGCGTTTGCTAGCTGTATATGTTCATGATCAAAGTAACATGTCTTGAGTATAAAGAATTGCAGTTTCGCTCAGTTTCAAAAAACTTTTCACTTTCTTGATTACATAAGAGTACCTCAGCAAATGAACAGAAGTTTTTACTTGAAGCAACAGGCTCCATCCTTGATTTGATTTGTTCACAAGCATCCAAAACGGCAGCTCCGTACATATCCGAACTCGCAGAAGCTGCTGTTGGTGTTGCATTTGGGACCTGAACATCATGCAAAAAGGTAAAAAATTAGCTGCAAACAATAGTTTTTCTGAAATGTAATAGGGCATGTTTGGATGTCATGCTTTACGATGCAGCTATGCAGTATTAGACTTCAAAACAAAACTATGCAATATCAGGTGTAAAATGAGTATGACTAATATACTTTGGGTGGAATGAAACAAAATACTACTTTTAGAACTGTAATATAGGTCATAGCACATTCTTTATAAAAACAAGTATTATTTATCCAAACAAGCCCTTATTGGCCATAAAACATGTATAACAGTATAAGCTTTGATACTGCTATACCTTGTCTGTGCTTGTATCTGATATGAACACAGAAGTCAGCGGAATATCAAATGCAGAAGCAGCAATCTGAGCAACTTTGGTGTGTAAACCTTGTCCCATCTCAACACCACCATGGGTAACCAAGACAGTACCATCAGTATACACTTGAACAAGAGCACCAGCCTGTAATATTTTGAGGCAAACTTTACGGGAGGGGAAGACGGTACTTTGAAGATATAAGCTACTAATTACAGTGTAATATTAAGGAAAGAATTCCATAAGATATAAGGTGAGAACTTGACTGATGGTTACTTACCTGGTTCATAAATTTGGCAGTAAAGGAAACTCCAAATTTAGTAGGAACCCATGCAACACCGCGTTTTTTCCATCGATTGTGAAGATTAAAGTGGTCGACTTCTTTACGGGCTTTTCGAAAATCACATGACAACTTCAGTTCATCCCATAGTTGTGACAATGTGCAGTGCTCAAGCTTCTGACCATAATGTAATATTGAACCTTCACCAAGGAAATTCATTTCCTGACATAAGGATAATTCAGAACTTAAACCTATTTGATGAGCTGAGATCAATCTATAGAAACACATAATATTCACATTTTCAGAGGTAATATATCATACCCGTATATCCTCGGGATTCTTGCCAAGCTCCATAGAAATTCTTTGGACCAAATTTTCAGCAATAAGCATCCCTTGAGGAGCACCAAATCCTCGGTAGGCGGTATTGCTCGGTAAATTAGTGAAGCAGACGTTTCCCCTAACTCTGATGTTTGGTATCTCATAAACATTAGCAGAATTCATCATGGCCCATTCAAGAACTGCAAGTGATAGATCAAGTGAATTTCCAGCATTGTTGAATATCTGAAGATCCAGAGCTAACA
Source organism: Fagopyrum esculentum (assembly GCA_033239045.1). Taxonomy (NCBI): domain Eukaryota; kingdom Viridiplantae; phylum Streptophyta; class Magnoliopsida; order Caryophyllales; family Polygonaceae; genus Fagopyrum; species Fagopyrum esculentum. The sequence continues at coordinate 143,694,670 of BSUD01000005.1, forward strand.
ACTTCCCCTCATTCGTAAATCCAACCTGGATTGAATAATCTCTACTTTTCAGTTGGTTTACAGTAAAGTTGTATTGTATTAAGAGCCAATATCATTATCCATTTGAAAAAAAAGGAAACTAGACCTTATAGTTGCCAAGAAAGCTGTGACGTTGCCCGGTAATCATCATATCTGTATCGCGGTCTAATGTAAGTTTAACCGGGCGATTCAATAGATATGAAGGAATAGAAGCTGCAGCAGCAATGAATGCTGATCTTGTCTCCTTCCCACCAAAGCCACCACCAATTCTTTTGGTTTTGCAGACAACCTTTGACATCGGAAGATCAAGAACATGAGCAACATCCTTCTGGTGTTTTTCAGGTGCCTGCAATAATTACAGTTTTAGACATTGTGAATCAGACATATTAGTATATTACAGCTAGAAATCATACACCAAAAGAAAAGAGACAAGAATGGAAGCACACAGGAAGAAAAATACAACTCTGAATTCACACAAAAATGCACGGGCAAAATGACTAACTAGCTCTTTTACCGCAATTACTCTATTAAGAGTAGCCATAACATAAACTCATTTAGTAAATATACCCCAATTTAACTCAATTCTTTCATGGGAAGAATTATATATGGGGTAAAATGAGAGGGGTCTACAAAACAAAATCCTATAAAAAAAAGCGCCTATTTAACCCAATTCTTCAAAATACACAACTTACTTTATTTTTAACAAGCTTGCGAACATGTAAAGAAGAAAAAACACAGCAAAGTAAATCAATAAAACATATAAAACTTTGAGGAAACCTGTAAAGTTCATAAAAATAGTTTCTTACTTGGGTAGATGAGATCATATGAACCTCATTTCCATTATCCACAGTCCATATCAAACTGCTTTGTGGCTCCAAATAGAAATGTTCTTGGCCACCGACGTGCACCTCTCCCTCTATAATCCTATCACACTGACCAGGCTGAAAGTACAGATCAACATCACCGTTTTGTAAACATCTCTCTGAATTAGGATGAAAACTTCTATTTTTTAGCGCGTCCTCTATGGATAATATTGGAGTAAGTTCTTCATACTCAATGTGAACTTCCCTTGCAGCTAACTTTGCATTTTCATGTGTATCGGCAACTACCACGCCTATCACCTGAACCAATATGCAGATAAATTTATGCATCTAATAAAAAGAGTTGATGAGTATTCTAGTCATCTAGAAAATGATTGTCCAATTGACTGGAATTTTGAGCAAAGAATATAGTTGGGATGGTGTGTTTCCATAGCCTAAGAAGTTTGGACGATTTTTCTTCCTTTTAAAAGGCCAAGTATTTTTTTAAATTAATTTTCCAATAATATTAGTCACAAAACCTTTGATACCTGTCCCACACAAGTGACAAACTCAGTAGCAAAAAGCTCTTCATCAGGAACAACAGCACCAACATGATTGTCTCCTGGAATATCTTTGGCGAAGAATATCCCAGCAAATCCAGGAGAGGACTTTGCACCCGAATCGTCAATGGAGATTATTCGAGCATGAGGCTTTTTACTCAGTACTAAAGCAGCATGCAGGCCATTTGGAGGCATTGGCACATCATCTGTGTACTCTGCTTCTCCTGTCACCTGGTAACATATATATAATCATGTTAAAATCAGAAGATCACAAATAAATCAGCAGACATGCAGGCCATTTATTAAGTTAACTTATAATCATGCATTTAACTTCGCATTTGGATTTTCTTAAATATGTCAAATCACTAAAGTTAACTCATAAATGATCTTTTTTTACATGTTTCATGAAAACATGCACTTAAAATTGCATTTTCATAGTATTTATCAAGTTACTGTGGAAAAAAATAAACAAAATGGGAATGCACTAAAACAATTAAGAATAGGAGCTTGGTTGTTCAGGAGACACCTGAAGTCTTGCAGATAGGTGAATCTCGGGAGACCCTACAGACGTCCCACGTTTAACTATATCATAATCCTGACTTCCTAGGATAGATGGCCTATGGTAAGGATGTATAGCAGAAAGATGGGATAACGGTAAGTGCTCATCGAAAAACGTCTCCCCGCTCATCTGGTGGCAAACCCTGTCAAAGTCCGATACTGACGGACCGGTTGAGCGGGGGTCGTGTGCATACGAGCGAACATGCGCATTAGGCCCAAGCCCAGCACATAAACCCGGCGAGGTTCCATCCTAAAACCAATTGGCAATAGGAGGAGTAGCCCACCGACCTTATATACCAGGCTCGGAGTGTCCCCATCTTTCGATGTGGGACTTTTATTATCTCCAACAAACCCAAAGGAAATATTTAAAGAAGAAACTCTGCGTCAAAGATTTCCTGAACTCCACCATTCCACCCGGTGCATCTTCGTTCAGCACTATATCCTTCTCCAATACCAATAATGCACCATTCAACAACTCCTTTTTCCAAACCTTCCCTAATAAGAACTCTTTTGTTTCTGATGCATAAAGCGAAACAGGTGCAACTCCACCATAAACAATTGATGCATCAGCAACAATCCACTTTTCATCAGTTTCCACAAGATGGACACGAAAACAAGCGTTAACAATTGCAATGTCATCGTCTCTACGATGAGCTTGCTTAAATCCTTTCACAAGTTCAAAGGGTCTATTCCAAGGTAAAAGTACTGAAAGTAATATCTCGTCGCTTGCTAGATCAACTTTCCGGTAACCAAGGAAAAAACTTTCTGCTGAAGTTGTTCGAATGTTCCCATCTTTATCAATAATCTGAAACTTTGCTCCTGTGGCAATCCAAATGGGATTGAGATCTGAAATAGGGCTGCCAGTGCATACATTCCCACCAACTGATGCAACATTCTTGATTTGAGTACCACCAAACCATCTTATTTGTTCAATAAGAGCCTTGCAAGATGATGTCTCATGACCTGTGCGCTCGAGAATAACATTCTTCAAGACAGACACAAGTTCTGAAAGCCTAACTGCAGCTCCTATCTCCAAACCATCATTTCCCGCATTTACAATGTTCAATTCAGGCACTTGTGCAATTGATATTAGCACTTTATACTGCATTTTCTTTAACCTCGTTTCTATGCATATCTCCGTGTTTCCTACAATCAGCTTCGCCTCAGGGTTTGATGCTTTCAATTCCAGAACACGCTGAAGCTTCAAGGGTCTATACCACTTAACCCCACCAAATCCAGTTAAACTAAGAACATGCGGTTTTCGTAATAATAGTTCAGGCGGAAAAATGAGCTCTTTCTCAACATATTTACTTCCATCTACATCACTGTAGGATACTGGTTGATAAGACCGAGTACAGGTGACAACAGAGCTATCACATGAACAAGGTTTACCAGTCGACGGGCAAAGAAACTCACCACTTGCATGGTTGGACGAGAGTGAACGAGTATATAAAGCATCATCGGTTTTGGCAAAGACTCTAAAAGCGTCAAAAATTGGCCTGTAACCCGTGCAACGGCATAAGTTCCCTGCAAGACTTTCTTCGATTTGCTCCATTGATGGCGGAGTTGGACTTGACCTTAACAGTGCATACATAGACATTACAAATCCAGGAGTGCAAAACCCACATTGTGTTCCATGTGATTTTGCCAGGGATTCCTGCAAAGTTATCAATAACTTAGCATAGGAGAAAAACAAGAACACGACAATAAAACGCCAATGTAGTTATATCTTATTGTAAAGGTCCACATTCAACGAATAAGAAAGGGAAACACGTCTCATGTCCTCGTCTGGTGTTGTTATGTAAGTCGAGCTACCCGAGCTCGTTCAGTTTACAACACAAGACGAGTATGAACACATTTTTAAGCTCGATTAAAATTTAGGTTCAACTTGATTATAAACAAATTGAATATGAGCATACTAAAGCTCGTTTGGCTCGAATAACAAACCTCGAGATGAGTCGATCATTAATGACGTTATATCAGTGGAGCCCGGTTCACTTAGCTAAACAAGCTGTACATGATCATAAACTTAAACTGTTCGATTAAAATTTAGGCTTGATTCAAAACGAGTTGAACATGATCATCTTAAAGCTTGGCTCGAACAACATCCCTATCCTCGAGTAAAACCGCACCCACCAAAGGTGTCCGTGCTATATATTGTATTTCATACCTGAACCGGATGTAAACCATTTCTACGACTACCGATTCCCTCTATGGTGATCACATGCATTCCTTCTATTGAGTAAAGAGGAGCCAAACACGCATTAACTGCATTATGCCTGAAAAGATATCCATCTTTAACTATCAAACATTAATATTTCACGTTGATAACATAGATAATCAAGAGCACTTACACACATCTCTTCAGTTTCAGATCATAGTAAGAAACCATCACAGTACATGCTCCACAACCACCTTCTCCACATCCCAATTTCGTTCCAGTCAGCCCTAGATCTGCATCGATTGAGGACCAGCAGAACATTAAAAAACGATCAGAAAGCGTAATTAGCGCTAAAAATACATGTCAGGTGGAGAATCTCATATTTTGAGTTCTTTCGCTAGATTAAGACTATCTAAGCAACAACAAATCACTCCAAACTCACCAGGAAAGCACAAATTTCGTATAAAGATATCATAAAACAAAAATTGACTGTTTTGACCTCTGAGGAACTCAAGAAGAGTCAAGTGAGCTAAACCATCCGGAAGAACTCTCCGAACTCCATTGATGAAGACGATTGCTTCTGTGGACGTCATCTTGGCGCCGTTCTTCAACGATTTTAGTTTTTGAAATTCCTGCAAAATCCGTTGTCCGAATGAAAGAATAACTTACTGAAACCAATCATCGATTTAGTGGAAATCGACAGCAAAGAGTTTGAATTCGGTACTCCTCTCAATCAACGCTGGCGATTTGGCAATCCTTTATTTTGCCCCTCTGCCTAATTTTTTTCTTTCGGTGATGGCTTTGCTCTACTGATTGATCGTTTTTTTTTTTGGTAAGGTAGACGGGGAGCTAGGTGCTCGCCCATATTATTGAAAAACTAATAACGTAGCTAACAAGTGATAAGCCGTTGGGTCGCTACTTCTCGGGCATCGTTTTGTAACAAAGAGATAACGGAGGATGGTGGGTTCGAAAGCATAAAATATCCAAACGGAAAAGAGTAAGCCAGAGATGCCAGATGATCTGCAACCGCATTAGCTTCTCTGTAAGTGTGACGGAGTTGGACGTTCCAATCCCTACTAAGGAAGTCTTGGCAGCGCACTAACAGACTGAACAAAGGGTGGGTTGATGGAGTGCTCTACTGATTGATCGTTGCAAATTATGTACTGTATTAAGCTTCAAGGAAAAAATGGCTTTTTTGAACAAACATCATAAATGGTTTACATGTGAGTGCAATTTTGTTGTTACAATATTTTCCCGGGAAGAATTTATTTTTCTTTTTTTCATTCTTATTGCTCGGTTAGTCGGTTTGGTGGATAACTGGATGAGAACACTTGACAACTATGAAGCAAATAAAATTCCAGGTAGTGTCGTTTTCCTTGTCTTTTGTGTTGGAATTTTGGACGATGAACCGACGACGGCTCGATGTGAATCAAAGAGATGAAAAATACATTCAAAATTCCTAGTTTTGTTTTTATTTTTAAAATTTAAGATAACAAGGTATTCGTGACTATGACCTTAATATCACTTGCACAACCAATCTAGTTATTTCTCAACATGTCTATAACTAATGGAACATTAATTGTCATCGGTTATATTATATATGTCTCCTTTATCATATATACATTCAAAAGAGCTTTAAAATAATATATTATTTATATTTCCTTGTCGTATCCAATTTTCTATAATTTTGCCGCTTCCCGTTTCTTGTTGTGTCAGCTTTCAGAACCGTTTTTATTCAAGTAAATTGGTTAAGTAGATCGTTTTTGTCGGCTTCTAGAAATGTTTCTTGTTGTCACCCATTGAATCAAGTGTTTTTAGAATTAAAAAATTATTTTGGTCTAACAAGGGCTTAGTTTTAATCAGCGATTAAAAAAAAAAAAAAAAGGTCTTATTAGACCAATCTTTTCGTTCGGCCAATATCACTAACTCGACCTTTTAGCAATATTGTTATATTAAATAGGCTTATAACATAATCTCATTTGGTAAATATATTCCTAATAGAGTAATAGTAATAAGTCAATTAGAGTGATAAAGATTAGAGGGACATACAAAACAAAAGGTCATAAAAAAGATACTTCACCAAATTTTTTCATAAAAAAATTCAAAATAATAAGGATAAATTGACTAATTATGATCTTGGATGATAAATAGTAGTGTTTATTTGTTGAGTAGAAGGGGTAAGTAGGCTTTTATTGTATAAATGTAGATTAAGGAGACTTTTATGTTTTAATTTGTATTAACTAGGCCCCTTGTAATTTTGAGAAAAAGATAAAATCTAAAATAATTTAAGATACTTTCAAAATTAAAAAGGAAAATGGTCCCCTACAATTATTAAAATTAAAAAGATTCTCTCCCTTAATTTTTTTAAATAAAAAAGTAAAAATGAGAGTAGTCCATTAAAAAAATTCTCTCCCTTAATTAATATTGCTTATTTTTTTTCAAAGAGTCGCTTATTTGTTGGCATTAAAATTAATTACATAATTTTATGTACATAATTTGCGTGTGAAATTATGTACATAATTTGCGTGCGAAATTATGTACATAAAATTATGTACAGAATTTGTGGGGACTACTTTTATTTTTCTTATTTTAATAAAAAACAGCCATATTAATTAAGGGGAGAATCTTTTTAATGAGAGTGGTCCCCATAATTAATATTCACTTATCTTTTTAATTTTTAATAGTTATTTATTCTCCTTAATTAAGGGAGATAATCTTTTTAATGAGAGTGGTTCCCACAATTAATAACCTCTACTTAACAAAAACAATATATATGATTGCTAAAATCAATGGAGTTGGAAAAAAAAAAAAAGCTAAGTAGGTTTTTTGTCTAATATAGTGTTAAATAAGCTTCTTTGTTTGCTTATTAGGAGATAAACTAGACCCTTTGTCACCACCTTTAATTAAGTGTTTTTAAAATTAAAAATAATCTTAATTAACAAGGACCCAATTTATATCGGCGATATAAAAAAGTCTTATTAGACCAATCTTCTCAAAAAGCACATCAAATTAGTGAAATACTACTTCTAACTTTTCTCAAATTTATAATTAATTAACTAATTATAGTAATAATGCACACAAAAATTTAACAATGATAACATTCAGACTAATAAACCCCAGGCTCATTCATACTAACACTGAGAAATTTAAAATATCGTATTATTGACCATTGATAACATCTACACTGACAACACATTTTTGGAAAAAGTTTGTGGATGATTAAAAACATAATTATTAAAAAAATTATTTGACTTCTAATCATTTAATTAAAAATAATTGATTTATTTTAAAACTTATTTTTAATTTTTTCAAAAAATTGTGTTAGACGATTATATTACACTGTCAAGAACCGTTGACAGACCATAACAACATTTATCGACAACCGTTGACATTTCATAATTGTAGTATCAATAGCCGTCGACATTACACAAAAACTTAAAATGAATTGTTTAGAAATCAAGCAAAGAAAAATATATGGCTACATTTTCAATTTCATAATCCAACTTGATTAGTTAAAAAAGGTCAAATTAGCTAAGTAATTGTTTTTGAGATTTCTATCTGGTAACTAAGTTTATGGTATAAATATGTTTAGTAAATGTACTCCTAATCAAACTCCTATTGAAGGAGTACACAAAACTAATGAAAATAGAAAAGAGCTTATTTAACCAAATTCTTTTGTTAAAAAATTGATTTATATTTTATTAGTGTGCATGCTATCATATTTTGTGTACAGTAATAAACAATGATATCAAATACCTTTAAGCGAATTTATGATTTATAATCTTTAGATGAGCCATTGCCTTTGGCCTATTTCCTGTGTCCTGAAGCAGGAAAGTTGTATACAGTGTAGTTTTTTTTGAGCATGTGATCTCTCTCTTGATATTGAAATAAGTTATGATAACAATTCAAGTGGCGAACTGTTTGGTATGACTTGACTCATTGTTGCGTTGTCCCTAACCATGAAACTTGGACATCACAAAAAGCTTTAATACGCAGCAAAAAAAAAAAATCTCATACATAACATAAAGTTCCACTTCATAGCAATTTCCTACCAATGCACCACTAAAGAGTCCTTTGAGCTTACCAGAGGACAGTTTCCTACAATGACATGCCCATCATTGATCTTCCCGAAATTGCGAAAAAAATAAATAAATAAATAACAAAACAAGATATACATATTCTTCATACTATACAATTCCTATAGGCTAAGACGAAGATTAGATCATCTCGGATAAACCCGACTGCATCTCAAAGGTGTCGTGTAATACCTTACATAGAATAGCGGCTGTCTGTTGAATGGCGACTGTCGGGTCTTTCTCTTGGTGCTGATCTCTCATCTTGAATCTCCTCGAGATCGTCTTCATCTCCTCTTCTACCTGCTTGCTCTTTCCAGTATCCCACCAACTTTTTCAGGCGAGCAACTTCCTTTGAGTTTACATTTTTGTTTGGATCATTTATGATGGTTCTTACTCTTGATGCATACCTGAAAATCGGATAAGGGTGTGATTTTGTTGTACAGCTTAAGGGTATGAAGAAAAAGGAATGCCGGTAAGGATGGAGAAACTTACGACAATGAGTTGTATGTCTCATCCAAGTTTGATCCAGCGGGTGACACATTTACAAACATCAGTGTCTTTGCATTGCCTCCAAGTGAATCACTCATAAGCATTGTTAGTTTGTGGTTTCGATATGGAATATGTTGTCCACCTGATGATAATGCACTTATAACATCCCCAAGTGCAGAAAGTGATTTATTGATACTTTGTGCTTCCTTGAGTTGATTGCCAGCAGAACCTGACTTCTTAACTCTTTCTGAACCAGCCAAATCTACAAAGCTTAGCTGCAAATGCACAGTATATGTTATATTTCTCCCAACATAAAGGCACATGCAACAAATAGTAATATTAAAAATCAAATAAAAACTACACACGTACCTTTCCTCTCGCAACAGATTGCGTTTGAAGATTTGTGCTTTCGATGATAATTGAAAGTATAAGATGAGACCTAGAACTTTCTTCATTCATTTGGGTCCCGGATACATGTCTCCGTTCCGACCCCTTTTGAATAATGCCTCTTAACTCCTCGTATGTTGAGATATGTTCAAGGGTTGCATTTTCAACAGAGACCATTCCCTGGGAACCAAAATTTCATTGTCAATTTAAGTACCCCAAAAATATCAAATCAAAGTAGAACAGACGAGAAAACTTGGGAAGGTGGGGTAGAAGTTCAAGAGCAGTAAGGTTCTTTCATGATATAGTCACCTTAGTATCTTTCTTGATATCCAATTTCGAACGCTTTGCATTTTTGGGTAACAGGAGATCCATCAAATTATCTTGATAAAGCTCCAACATGTATACCTGCAAAACCAGTATATGTAGCGATTAATGTATGGTTTTTTAAGATGATCTAAAAACTATTTTGTGGCACACACATAATAAAAGGAGAATTACCTTCAATGAAAAGGAGAATTTCTTACTGTCCCGCTTTAAAACGTTGAAGAGCTCAGATGTAGCCCGTGGTGTAAGTCCAGGATTTCTTTCATTACCATATATAGTATATGTCTTCCCAGAACCAGTTTGGCCATAGGCAAATATGCATACATTATATCCATCTACAGCAGATTGTACCAAATACTGCACAGGAATAGGTAATGTTAGGATCCAAGAGGCTTTCCTCTAATCAGTGAGGTCAATCAGAAATGAGAAAAAAAAAAAAAATTTTAGATTTGCTGGGCATGCCTTGGTATCCTCAAAAACATCTTCCTGGGTTGCACTCCCATCAAAAACATGATCATATATATGTTGCTTTGCCTTGTCATCTTTCCATGGATGCTCAACAGTGAATTCATCCACACACGAGACAATACTCTTTTCACTATCAGCTTTCTCTCTATCACCAAGGGGCCTCAATCGACAATAGACTCGAATCTTTCCTTTCATATCTACAATTATGTAAAAGATATTGTGACTAATGCAGCAGTGAGGAAATAAAGGAAAGGGCAGTGAACCAATTGCCCAAACATTAGATGCACTTTTAGTGTTGAACATACCTTCAATCATATTGAAGTACCGTTTCCTCAACGACTGCTCTTCCTTGTACAAAGATTCTAATTCTGCTAGTTGAGATGCTTGCATCTTCAAGATGGCAGCGGTTTGCTCATTCTTTCTATCCATATCCTGGAACCAGGAAAAAGAACAGTTGTGAGTTTTTGCATATTGATACCAGAAAGGGTCAACTATAAACAACCCAACAACAATTGTTTTTAAAAGAAACAGTCAAATAAAAAAACAATATAGATAAGCTATTGACTTTATACCTCCTTCATTTCCCTCAGATCTTCTAGTTCTTTTAAGCTATTATGTATTGTTGATAATTGCTCGTCCCTGGATGCAATGGTCGACTCTGCAACAACTAAATTCCGTTTGACTTCTTCCACCTTCTTCTCCAGTTCTGAAATCCTTTGCATCAAGGTTCGCTGTTCTTGCTCATACCTTTTCTCAACAATTTCAACCTATAACATGATTTTATGGTACTCAAAATAGATTAATACCATAAGATTTTTTTTCTCTGCAAAAAGAGCATGGAGAAATGACAGAAGGCTAATCGGAATATACCGCATCTCCATGTTTCCTCTCTAGCCTTAGGACTTTTTGTTCTAACGAAATTTTGTCATCTATTAGCCTCTTCACTGTTTTTTCTGCTGACTGCAGCTCCTCAGTTCGTAACTTTAGCTCATCCTGAATCTTATGTAAAGCCTGAAAATGATATCAATTAGTCTACGATGTATAAACACCAGAAATAACTATGTTAGGCTGAAAACAAGAAGAGATCATAAATAACAAGAAATTACCGCAGCAAATAGATAACTCCAATTGTATTCTACAACCTTACCTGGTTATCATTTCCAGACGACTCCTTTTTGGTATTGTTGTCCAATAGATCATTAAGCTTTACTAATTTCGCTTCCAAGCTCCTCTTTTCCAATACCGATGCCTGGTCACAATTACAACAACAAAAAAGAAATTCATTGTCACATAAATGAGGCAATACACTTTAGAAGGTCATTTTAAGGACCTGGAGATGCCTACCTGGAGAGCCGAGTCTTTATCATCATATAAGGACCTGAGTTTATCACATTCAGATGCCATCTTTGCTAAATTCTGCTTTTCAATTGTCAAGGACTCTTTCAAGCCTTTCAATTCTTCTCGCAAATTCACTTCTTCCTTCTGCTTTTCTTGCAGTTCCTCCAATAACTAGAGCAAAAACACATATTGTCATCCAGGAAAGATGTAAGTTGAAGGAACCAAAAAAAAAAGTTGTAGTGAAGCATAGTCAATACCACCCATTAAAATATCTAAAATAAACCTTAGTTGTTTATCCAAGTATTCACATGATATCCAAATCAATATAAAACTAAGCAAAGATATTCTGGTTCTAAGAAACTAATTTTGTGCTTGGGATCTCCACAATGGATCTCTAGTTTCATGCTTCAAAGGCTGCAAGAGTATAGAAGTAAGCAGCAATGTAAAAAAACTTCTGTAGGATTCAACGTGCTTTTAGTCATCCACAAAGGATTCCACGTGCTTTTAGTCATCCAGAAAATTAGGTCTTTGAAACTGGAAAAACTTTAAGAAGCTTTCGGATTACCTATTAGCATCTCACTCTGTTCTTACAGGAGAGATCACAAATAGGCATGCATATACTTCCATAAATGCAGAATAAGGTGATTTAGACTAGAGGCCTAAAAGCTGATAGCACTTACTCTATCAACATTCTTCTGCGACTCTTCAGAAGTTTTGTACAAATCTTGAAGGCGCTTCTCATAGACTTCAGCACTGGTAGCAGCAGGCTTGAAACTTGTTGCCGCCACGTCTCCATTCGTATTGCTGGTAGACATAGCTTTTGCTTTAGAGTAGCGACGCAACATAACATCATTTATATGGGTCTGAAGGGCAACACAGATTTCTTCTCCCTGTACATACATTTAAAAAAATATCAATCCCTTCTAGATATAAGAGAGACAACTTTGAACTTAAATTAACACGCTTTTAAATGATAACAAGAATTATGAGAAAGTGAATCGACCTGCTTGGTTTCAAATTGAAAAATGTGGAGGACACCTGCAACTCTCATTTTGAAAAACACAGCGGTATTACTGCTACCGAACTGCATTATGTCTCTTAGTTCAGCTGAATGTAAATATTCTTTAGGAACAGGACGGAAAAAATGAACCTACAAAACCAACAGGAAAACAATGTTCAAAACACATTCAGTAATGAATAACAAAATGACCATCACAAACAGTTTACGTTCAAAACATACCCCACGTTTGTTGATCCCTAAGGTGACCCTCCCTGGTAGGAGACCTATAGGATCATCAATTTTGCGGACACTGAAGAAAACTGAGTTGCCATAAGGAAGCATCCTCAAAGTTCTCAAAAATTGTTGCCTAGCGTCCTCCTTTGTTAGGTTCTCCTACAAGACAATGTCAAGGTCTTGTTCAAAGTAGAATTCAGATGAGAAGATAAGCTTGAAAGAACTTGGATATGAAAGTTCACATCAAGCACCCCAGCAATTCACAAAAAGTTGGCAATAGATAAGAAAATGTGAACATGCCAGACTTCTCAATAAATTTCAACAGACATAATAAGTTAGAGAAGAGATTTAAGTAGAATCAATTATTTTACGGTTCCATTTTCAAATAAAGTCAGCCACTAATATTGATTGTACAAATTTAATTACATTACCATGCCATTTTCAAATAAACCCAGCTTCTTATAAATATGCATTTCATTACATGACCTTATAAGCTTCTTATGATGAATGAGTTTGCAACAAACAGAAGGTGGATGGCCTTTCGGCCCTTTTGCCAGAAGTGATGATGAAAAAATAGATAAGAAGCTGGGTTTGAAGCTGTAAAGCATGCAAGAAGAAACCCTTACCATCAGACGATATCGAGAGAGAATATCCAATACCCAGTCCTGCTTCGCACGTGTTTTTGCGACTTCTCTCGGTAAAAACCTCTCTAAGGGTGAGGTCCAATCACTAATAATTAAATGAAAGGATTCAGGGATTGACAAAGATAAAAGTAATCATATAGGTTACAAGATAAAACAAAATAAAATAGGTCTGAGAACCCCTTATCTCTAGCCAGATTCCCCTTTCCAGAACACAGACAAGTTTATGAGTTTCAGTAACTCACGTGCACAATTCAAGGTTACCAACAAATCCAATATCAACCAAGATCTGCAATGCAGACAACTGAGCAGCATCATCTCTTCCAACAGGGTAGTTACCGAGGATATAATCATGTTGCAACTGCAATATGACTTTTTTTGGTGAGACCAGCAACAATCTATCATTGCATCTACAAAGATCTTAGAAGGTTTACTTACTTGAACATACGATAACTGAACAAACATCGGGTCTGTAACAGCTTCATCCGACTCCCTAAACAACTTTTTCTTAAAGACAAGTTTACAGTGCAATATCTCTCCTTTACTTCGATCCTTAGCTGCCTTGAAATCAGCAAGCAGATCGCCAATATATTTATTGTCATCTAATCCAATATACTCCTCTGTCAAAAAAAATGCATGAATTATATGGCTGAGAAACACAAACTGGCTTGAAAATACAATTCAAAGAACCTATATACCAGTTCCAAGATCGGATTGTTTGGAACCATTGACAACTTTGCGGCATTCAAACAAACCGAAGCTAGAATAGGCAGACAGCTTGATAATTCCAGCAAGTTCCTGAGGTAAAAACAACAATTACCGATAATACTAAAATGAAAATAACTTATCAACAACAGATGGACAACAGCAGCCTTTAGATGATTGACCCAGCATGAGAAGTACAGAGATAAATGCTGGTACTTTCTTTTATTTTGAGTTGACTAACAAATAAGATGAGGCACGATACGGAGGAATTCTCTTATGTACCTCAACAGCATCAGAGACGGTTGTTGACATGTCATACGTAATTTCTTCAAAAGTTTCATCCAAGAAAAAGACTATAGTTGTAAGTTTTTTTCCTGTCAAAAGAGCTTCAATTTCTTCTCGAGCAGGTATGTTTTGCCTTGGTCCAGCCTTAATTGAACGCTTCAAGGCATTTAATGTATTTTGTGCAAGAAGTTGGATGTCAGAGTCTATACTTGCACCATATGCCACATTATGGACATACTCAGACAAATATCCACCAATATCCTTGCTTGGGGGCATAGAGGATGCACATAAATACATAAGCTCCCAAGCTTTAATCAAATACAGCCTGAAACCACAATCAAAAAGATGGTTAGGCAGTTATCACTCTACATGTTATTTGCGTCATCCACAGAATAGATTGCACTTACTTGTCAGGGTTGTTCCTAGTTTGCTTTGAGATCTGTACAAAAAGTTCATCTCGGAGTTCCGAACGCTTCAATGTGTGTTTAAACAGTTTTCCAACCAGCTCAATCCTTTCATCTAGGCTGGTTGGAGTCATTTTATCTGAGGAATCAACTCCCATATACTTCAAAATGGTCTGGAAGAGCTTGGTTGCTCGGCTTACCAGGTCACTGTTAATTTTGAGCAAGGATGTCGGAATAGGATCCTGCCAAGGTTCCATAATGTTATGAGTAATCCAGAGAAAGGTCATAATTTTCATGCACAGCAATGTACCTTTTGGAAGCAAAGCATATCCTCAAATGTGAATTTCTCCCTACTTTGAGGACCAGATGATCTTTTAGAGAAAAGGCCACGTTTTCCAGAGGACTGCATTTGTTTCTGCATTGCTCTTAAAAATCCCTCCACCTGAATAGAAGATATAAACCAAATGAGAAAATAATCCTAAGCCTTGACATGCTTTGATAGCATTACAACTCTGACAAACAGTACATTTATTTAATTCTGACAAGTTGTTTAGTATAACTGTATAAGCCTATATAACTATATAAGGAAGTGCTATCTTCTTTCAGTTCTTTGTAGTAAAGTGTATGTAGCAAGCCACTATTCCTCACCTGAAATTTATTAATCAAGGGTATAGCACCAGCAAGTTCTGCTGGAATAGACATTGACAGGGTCATTGGGGTCCTGCACAGCAAACATGAATTATCACAAGTTCATTAATTTTTTACACAAAATCGCTATACTCTGGAATCAGCGTAACTGTAGAAAAGTAGTTTGTTCTACACTAATGTTATTCAGAATAACAAATGCATTCTACTATGCAAAGATACAAGGATAGGATTGGTAAAAACCTCTACTCAAATTCAATATTATTGTCTACAAAAAAGCATAAACGAAAGCTATATGACAAATGGCCAAGCATTTCAATATCCATATCCCTCAGATTCTCACTGAAAAACAGCTCAGGAAATCACTCATCATCAAATATCTACAACTTCATACATTAATTGAAGTCCAGAGATGAAAAATAAGTTTTCCTACAGCAAGACCACTATTATAGTATCAGGCATTCTTAGATGAAGTGTGCCAGCAGATGCAGATTATATTCCTACAATGTTGGTCAAATCCTACTGTAGCAAACTTTGGCAGTTGCAAGCCAGAGTAATGTTCCATAAGGACATGCGGTTTACATTATCATTGAGATTCGAAAAAATGAATGAAGGTTAGAAACCGCAATTAGGACTCACGCTGGCGCAAAATTAGATCCACCATCACTGTCATAATCATCTCCGTTGGAGACTGCACTGGACTGGGAAGGTGTTTCATTGTCGTTGGTGCTAAAAGAAGAGTACAATGAGTTTTGGGAAGCCATATCTGAAGGCAAATCGGATGGCATTTCCAAAACAAATAGCAGAAGAGCAAAGGCACTGGCTGCTCTATAACCTCATGTGACGAATCAGGCTTCACCTAGCAATTGAATTAAGAAAACAACCAGAATCAAAATAAGCAAAACTGAACCGAATGTGAAGAGTCAAACACAGGTTAGATGAACTCTTGACCAAATTTATCAAAACCAAAGGTATTTCAAAACCAGCAAAAAACACCATGGTAGCAATGAATTGGAGAGGGCTTTGAAAAAGAAAGAACATTGACCCCACCAAACATCATCAACTCGAATTAAATTCATTAATCAGAGCTTTCTCATTTCTCAACCCCACCAAAATTACCAAAGCCCCCACATCGACAGATCTAGACGATGAAAGGCAAAATACAGTACCGAAAGCGCGGAAACCAAAGCAAATTCGAATGCTCTCAATTCAAACCTCATCTAAAGCTCCAAATGCGAGCGAGAAAGAGTCGGTACAAGTAGCCATTGACAACCAACAAACATCATCATCTTACCGACAACAAAAACGCCAAGAAATCGGGGGATAAAAAGAAGAAACAAATAGGAAAAGTTGACCTAGCTTGACTATACCTGCAGCACATCCATAGATCCCTGAAATGCAGAAACTACAGCACATCTAAAACAGCAAAATAGATGGAGAAACATGAGAATAGCAATGTACCAGAGGTTTAAGCGGAAGATCACAGTGGAGGTAGTGGAATGCGTCGATTTGACTTCAATGGATACGAGAGAGAAATTGGGAGGGAGAAGAGGAAGAAGAAGATGTGTGAGAGGGAAGAGAGAGGAAATCACGAGAGAGAGAGAGTACTGTCACAATAAACGCTCACAAGAGTATACAATTTTGGGGAAACACAAGAAATTACAAAATATTTTGGACAATATACATTAGTAGTTGCATTGGGGTGGACCGGTGGTAAACTAATAATGCTATATTGCTATTGTATAATTTTGTTTCCTTTTATAACAAAAGAATTCCAAACATTTTACATTGGTCATTTATCGGTTTCTACCATCCTTCTTCTCGGCGGCGAGACACCGCGCTTATTCATCTAGCCCGTGTCCTTTCTATATTTTGTCAGTCTCGAGTGTTCCGCGTCTTCTCCCAAGGTGTAGTTGCTCCGATTTTTTGGATTTTTCTCACATTTCCGGTTTTTGCTTGTGGTGATTGTTTTGTTTTCCTTTTGGTGTTTCTTTTTGTATGACGGTCTGTCCGTTTGCCGTTTTTCGGCCTCTCGATACACCAATTATCTTTGGTGTAATCGAGCATCTTACCTTCTTGATAAAAAAAAAAAAAACGGTTGAAATCGGTTAAAATTGTCGAAGAAGGATCAAAATTATGGGAAATTTTCAACCTTTATGAGATGGATTATGGGAGGTAGGCGAGTGAAGAGGGGTTTATCATTTCCCTAGTAAACAAATGGATTCTAGTTTACCGTTTATTTCTCTAGGCGGTAGTTCTAAAAACTCTAGTTTAAAATTTCATAACAATAATTTTTTCTAAATAGCACTATCAAGTATCCATGACGGATGAAGAACGATACTTTTCGATCAAATTGGACATGACAAAGACAATATCCAAGATAAGTGTAAACCATTAATATCGCGTGTTTACAAATTTGCACCATCAAGTTTTGAAAAATACGCATTTGATTAACCGAGTTTTATATATTATCGAGAAAACTTATAAAAATTGATAAATTTAAAAAAAAAAATGTCAAATCGCCTAAAACGGATACAATTTCATGTCAAAGTATACAAATATTATTTAGATATTGTGTCAAATTATTTCACTCCGTAAAGTCATAAACAAGTTATAACTTAGCTAGAAATATATTTAATTGATGAAATTATAAATATATTAATGATATGTTGAGGAGGTTAAAGACTTAGGGCCCGTTTGGTTCCAACTCCGGAAACGGAAACGGAATGGAAACGAATTTAGTCCATATGTATATTCATATTCATGAAATTTTATGGAATCATTCCCCATGTTTTAATGAAAAATGCACTTGTTTCTTCACATTTTGTTACACTATAGGGTATCAAAAGTAATCAAACTCTCATCCAATTACTACAAACCACAAGGAATGATTCCAAAAATTTTAATGAATAAGGGTATACGTATTGACTAGATTCGTTTACATTCCGTTTCCAATTCCGGACTTAAAACCAAACGGGCCCTTAAAAGGTTTATTATTTTGTGAAAAACATCAACATGGTTCGATTCGTTGATGTTTACGACAAGTATCTTATAGAAACCTCTTTTCTATATATCTAGTTTACATGCTCTTATATAATTTAATATTTAATTATCATTATTTATGACTTTCATAAATATATTATAAGTTACTGCATATAAAAGAGTATATAAATAATTAATTATGGCAATAAATAGTTAATGTAGGTTACATTTGAGTTTCTCTTTACTTATTATGTGTCATATCAAACCCAAAAATCAAAATGCTGATGTATTTAAGAACTTAAATTTATGTTGAAAATATACTTTTTATTATATTTGACTGACATAAAATATTGGGAAAAATCTAGTGTGAATATTTATTGCGCTCTGCTGTAGAAAAATCTATCTTAACTCATTTGCTGACATAACACGATATTTTCTATTTTTGTCTTAAAGGAGAAACAATTACCATTTATTTATTAAATTAAATTAAAGTGGATGAATAAAGAGCAAGTGAGAAAAATGAAAAAGAAGCCGGCCGGGAGATGCGTGCTGACAAGCAAAAGGGCAATAGCGTTTGGACAAGAGGGAGTGGGAGGGATGTTTTTTGTATGATTTAAACCTTAAAATATAATTATTAACAAATAATAACTTAGATTATTGTATTCATCTCTCCATTAGGACCATTACCCGTTCAACATCAAATTCATTTGTAAGGTATATTTTGGGAGAATTCAAAACATTTGTTGGTGTAGGTAATGGTAAAAGTATATATTTGTGCATAAAAATCACATATACAATATATTTTTTATCGTTAGAGAGGCTTGTATTTATTACTGAGTTAATTTTGAGTTGACCGTTTTAATAACGAAAAGATAATGGATTAATCGATATTTACGATAAACAATAAATATCTGATACACAATCTCTTTATATGAGACAACTCATGATTCTCATCCTAACCCATTGACGGTAAGTAATTGCTATAGTAACTTATAAATATTAAGGTTGGTTAACCATCTGATATAGTATACCATTCTCGTTATAACTAACTCAAAATGGCAAGAAACAAAAAAAGGTTAAACTCATTCTTAAACCGGGTCAAAGTTCCGAAGTGTCATAGGGGTGAGTGCATGTTATCCATTTTTACTATAAGACTGTTTGTTCGACTTTTGACACAGAAACAAGTCGGCACATAAAATTTAGCATATTTCTTTACGTTATAATCGATGTGGAACATATCCGATTTCATATCTAATCAATAGTTATCTTCAATGGAGCAATATACTTATGTTAATTTGGTTGAATGAATCATCAACCGAATGAATCTCTACTTTGCATAACTACTAAAAAGTTTGAAAGACACTACTACTGTATATATTTATACAATACAAAAACTAGAGTATATTTTGCACCATACAAGAGAATGACTACCAAAAAACTTAGACACTTTGTTAACTATTGAGAAACACGAGTTTTAGTATTTATGAGTGTTTTGTATTTTTACTAGTGTTTGCTTTGTTTTAAAAACACTAAAGAGTGTTTGATTGACTAAACTAGTGTTTTTTAAGTGTTTGTAGGAACAATAATGTTTTTTTCATTAAAAAAAAACATTTTTATAGAAATACACACCGTGAATTTCAGAAGGTATTCATAAAACGCTACCAAAAACTCTAAACGTAACTAGCAAATACGGGGTGTACGAGCCACCTCATAACTTCATAATATGTCCCTCTAAGGAATACTCAATTTTGGACACTCACCACGTTAGTATTTCACCTATCATCCAAAATAACAAATATGATATGTTTCATTTCATTTGTTTTTTTTTTTAAAAGCCCGACACTTTGATTATATCTGGAATGTAACTCAAGGTACAATGATACGAAAAGTGGGTCCAACAAATGAAATAATGTAAATATAAACAATCAACGACAAAGTTTGATTGTTAGTCTTGTAATTAGGGTTTATAGTACCATATAACATAATCCTTTTAAAAAGATAAGCAAAAAGACCAAAATCTTACTGAATTAGCATCATAATCAGAACATAAATGACAAAAAGAAGCAGACAAATTAGTCAATATATTTTAATCCACGTTCCCAATACAACACTTTCTTCTCCTTCCTTTCTTTAACTTTTTTCACTCACATATTTTTCTTTCTTAATTTTTTAAACGAAGATGGAGGGTTAACCAACTCTTTTATAATAATATTTCCCTTGTAAATCACTACTGTTTAAATCATCAAAGTTGTACACATTTCTATATCACGATACCCGTGTGTTGTAGTTTCGTCTTTTCTGTTTTGATGTTGTATTGGTGGTGGTTCGAGTGTTTATCGAGAAGAGGACGTGAATGTGTGATCGACTCCTAATGGCTTTGTTGTAGTCCAAATATGAGGTGTAGACAGTTGTTCCCCAGACTTCTTGTCTGTGTACTTCCTTCGAAGATAAACGTCTCATCGCTTCCGACTGACTAGATCATGCTGCTTTCCCCTGAAGACGTCCCTGTTTCGGGTTTTTATGATGTATTTTTGTGTTTTCTTTTTCTCCTTTGTTGTGGTCCGTCGTCATGACGGTTAGTCCCTCTGCCGATTTTATTCGGCCTTTCGATCCAATAGTCGGTGCGCTATCTATGGGATCGAACCGCTTTCCGTTATAAAAAAAAAATATATTTTTCTTTCTTAATTAAAGCAACATATACACTAAATAATCCAAACTTCATTTCTTTTATAAAAGTTTAAAATAAATTCATTTATTGAAAATATTTATTTTAAATTATTTTTTCTAACGACCGTACTACAAATTATCAGATATTAAAGCTAACTTCTTGGCTATATCGACACTCTAAGACAGATTTCATCTTTGTTTATATTTTGTTTTGGTGATTTTGTAGGTCCATTAAAAGTTATTAGTTATCCTATAAAGCAATCACCCTTAAAAAACGATGAAGACATTTTGACTCAACAAATTTGGAACATCTCACCTAACATCAAAGCTAATATGTTTGATGGTGCCCACACGTTTCACATATTTATTACCATCTGTATTTAAAATAGTCACGAGACTTTCCGTACATATGGGCCGGCCCATCTACATGAGCAGCAGCCCATTTTCCCTAGTACAAGCTGATCATTGGCATGCTTATACAAGCCGAAAGAGCTGATTGGCATGCTTATACAAGTCGAACGAGCTGATTGGTAATTGACATGCTTATACAAGTCGAGCTCTAAACGAGCTGATTGGCATGCTTATACAAGCCGAACGAGCTGATTGGTATGCTTATACAAGCCGAATGAGCTGATCATAATCATTTATTGGCATGCTCAAAATCAAAACCTACTTTTAAACGGGTTTTAAAAGGTGTTCGATTCGTCTCGTTTAGAGAATGAAAAAATTCAGCCCGAAGCAAGTAACTCAGCTAATATATCAGCCTAGATTTTTAACAAGTCCGAGTAGCTCGTGTCGTACTCTCACCCTATCCATAAGATACATTTCACAATGCCACGAGCCCAAAGATAAAATTTCCCATTAATCAAAGGGGAAGTGTAAAAAATTCAAACAATCAAGAAAATCAACAACAAAAATCCACCATATTCGAAGGTCGATTGGAGTTGAATATACTAATTGTTTTCTATTATAACAAAAATATGCAATTTCACAGATAAGCAGTTTATAAATGCCATGCTGAGCTGCAATTATCCGCCAAAACCAAGCCTAAAAAGCCTACAGAAGCCTCAATAAACAGGCCTTGTGAACTCACTAGCTGGTATAAAACTGAGTGAAAAAATAGAGAGAAGCTACAAAGAGAACTTACAGCTCAGGAAGAATGTTATTTGATCAGAAACTATCTCATTCGAGCTGTTGTGGCCCTGTGAAACAGTATTCTGAGGGACGTTATTGTCCATCCGAAACTGTGGCTTACGTTTTAGTGATTGTTTTTGCAAACCTTCTTAAGTTTTCCATGGCAGCATGAATCTTATCAGATATGGTGGAGTAAAGACATCTCTGTGCTGCCTCATCAAGTCCGTCTGGTGACATTCGAGGCCATCCGGTTTCATGAAATTGCAGATTCCGGGATGTTGATATTGCCATTTGCTTCAATTTCGGCATGTCAAATTCTATTGGCTCGCCAATTGCAATGTTAATGTGCTTGTTCCATAATGGTACTGGAGGTTTTTTGCCAAACAAGTAATTCTCAGGCATGACCTGCACGGTAAAGACCGTGAAGAATGTAAGGAAAACAGCTGGATTTCCTTTGCTGAATTTTGAAAATATTCAAGAAAAATGTCTTTCTCATGTGTTATGCCCGTGAAGTTACCTCCTGTAGACCGTGATGTATAATTGGCAGAACAATTGGGGTTATAGGTGCTCGGACAATAAGACTTGCAGTTCCCCATTTTAATCTTCTTATAGGAGCATCTTCTTGAGTCACTTTGCCCTCTGGAAAGGTATGCAGCTGCATATTAATAAGTATAAAAGACGTCAATTGCACAAATCAAATGAAAAATAATAAATAAAAATAGAAATGATGTTGCCAAAATGAACAATTGAACTGGCATTATGCTGAAGCTACAGCCTCCATGTTCTTACAGGAAACTGGAATCCAATATCAAATTCCTTCAGAGTTCTTCACGATAATCAGGATCTTAAATTTTAAGAGGATTTGGAAAATAATGCTATGCCATTTTCTTGTGGAACAGCATCAGTTGAACAACTTAAAAGCCTAAAACACAAACAAAAAAACAGAACTTAATTCGGGTAAATGGTACAAGGGAATTACCCATTCTCCATAGCTCAAGCGCTCTAAAGCTTCATTCATGTGCTCTTGATAAATTCCACCTCCTCTAGTTATAGGTATGCATTTCCCTGTGAAGATACTCTTTCAGAATAGAGTCCACACTTCTGGCATGAAAAATCTGTTAAAATGATTAACAATTACAGGCACACTGTAATCATATCTGTTTAAGCTACAACATTATATTGTTTACTGCATAATACTAAAACAACAACATTGAAGAAGTTCAAAACAAGAGAAAAAATAGTTGCACAGCAAGAGACATATACAACTGCAGCATATCCATTTCTTTTGAAGTTAGCAAGCCGATTTATAGCTCAAAAACTCAAGTTTAGAAAAATAGCTGGTATGGCACCCTCCTGATTAGTTCTTATATCACCTGACTCCATACATAAGTACGCAAAAAATGGACATAAATGCTCCCATAATACATATCAAATTTAGTGGAATAACAAAGAATACCTTGATCAACGAACATGATACTAAAAGGACTTGTATTACGTTGACAGATTAAAAATGCACTCCCCAACTGCTCGATACACGAAATAGGCAACATAAGCAATAACATGCAAAAGTAAAGCGCAATCAATGATACCTAATCGAAAAAGGTAAGACAGCACTGGATTTTTGAAGCATATATCTTCAGCAGCAAGCACCCATCGACCCAATTTTGGATCTGTTACGGGAAAGCCCTTGAATCCCCACATCACAGGATCATCTAATCTGAGGTGATGAACTGTGCATCAGACTGACAGGAATCCACCAACAGTTGCCAAGAAAAATACACTAAAAAATAAACATGTGCAGCAAATACAAATTTATTTAGATTTCCTTCTAAGGTGGGTAAGCTCCATTGTTAAAGCCACAGGGAGAAGCATAGAAAATATTCAAGTTTTCACTCCATTTCATTGAGAATGCACATGACCTTACAAAAGTTTCTCATCTTCAAATCCGAGCTTATCAAATTACCATGATTAAGGTACAAATGTATGTGTGAAGCTCAAAGCCATACATAATTTGAATCTTCTGAAGGTTCATACTTTCCCTCTTAGCATTAAGAAAACCTATAAGTACTCCACTCTTTTACATTTCAATTATATCAAAATCAAACCATAGTGGGATCATTTGGTTGAGCTTGTTGCACTCACCCTCACATTATCAAGATATACCCAAATAGCAACTCTATACCTAATTAATAAGTTACCCATGAGAGTACAAATGCATATATCAACCTCAAAGCCAGAAACAATTAGAATCTACAAGACTACAACAACATGGTTAGAAAAAACAATAGAGAAAACCCCCCACTACTCAGATCATCTGAACTTGTTGCACCCTCAATTAGTACTCGAGATATACCCAATTAACATATCTACACCCAATTGAGTTTTGCATACTCTCCAAAGAACTATAATTTGCAATCAATCAACAACAAATCTGAAAATTGTCCTAGCTCCATTAAATTGAGAGAGAAAAAGATAGATACGTGGACATGTGGTTGCTGACGGTGATGAGCGGGACGCCGGGAGCGCGAGATCGTAGGAGGCAGAGAAGAGTGTCGGAGTTGTGGACGGTGGTTGAGTTGAGAATGTTCGCCACCGCCTTCGCGAAAGCTCCGACGGCTGTGAATATCACTCTCCGGGGTATCCCTCCCATGTGATCGGCGCGTGGCGCCCACTCCATCGTCCTCCCCATTCCTCCCGACTACGTCGTTTTCCCCCACCTTCCAGCCTCCACCGAATGAAATTCGATTCAAGACTGACAGCTTTCTATGTTGGATTGTTGTTCTTCAGTCAAATTGAACCGACAACTACCATTTCCCATAACAAAATAGACCAAATTGGAAGAAAATTACACAAAACACACTTAAAATTGCCAGCTTTCCACAAAATAACTCGATTATACAAAATAACCCAGAAATAGAGTTTTTTTTTTCAAACATTCACCCAGCCATACCAAAGTTGGCAATATTTTTGTATAAATAAATACATAAGGTATGGGAGATTTTATGTAATTACAAACTATAAGGATGCTTTGTGAAAAGTTGACTATTTAAAGGGTGACTTTGTGTAATATTACCCTACTTCAATCCACCCCCATATCAAACCGGGAGCCAGTATGAACCGGTCAGTTTAACAATCACCGGACCAGACCGGGTTCAATATTCAGAAGGAAAAAAACTCACTTTGTTCTTCTCTGGGATTCACCAAAAATCTCTACAAGAACACGCGCCATCTTTGAAATGGTGAAAGCGGGTGGTATCTCTAACGATAATTTCTCTATCCACAAGCTTCGAAATGAACTTAATAGCCGAATGACAGTCATTACACACTCTTAAGTTCTTCATAATCCTCAAAGTAGTCTTTTCTGGTGTACTAATCAGCCCAAATGCAATAGCCAGCTTTTCACTATGATGCCTTAAAATCTGCTCCTTAACCTCCTCATCAAGATCATGGAGCACAGATTGCGTATCAGGAACGAAACCCATCTTCTTAATCTCGTCCCAAATCTTCGCCATGGCTACATAGATTGCATCTCTTTGAGGATGATGTCCGTCTTCGACTCCAAACACATGAACTTTGTTCTTGATTTGTAGCCAACTGAATCCTTGCTCTTTCTTTACACCTTTCTCTTTCATTCTTTTTCTGATCATTGCAGCCTCTTCCCATCTCCTGCACGACGAGTACACGTTGGCGAGCGCCATGTAGGCCCCACTATTGCCAGGGTCAATCTCAAGAAGCTTCTCTCCTGCAAATCTTGCCACATCAGCATTTTTGTGGACCTTGCAAGCTGCTAAGAGTGATCCCCATGCTATAACATCTGGCTCGACATTCATCTGTGCTATGAAATCCCGCGCTTCTTGGAGTTGGCCAGCTCGTCCAAGGAGATCAATCATGCAAGCGTAATGACTTTGGGTTGGTTCAATTTTGTGTGAAGTCTTCATCATGTTATAATAGCTCTTTCCTTTCTCAACAAACCCTACATGGATACAAGCTGAGAGCACACCAACATATGTTATGTGGTCTGGTTTGATTCCTAGATCCAACATATTCTCAAACAATTCTATGGATTCTTCTCCAAGTCCATGCTGAGCTAAAGCTATGATCATGGAAGTCCAAGAAACTGCATCTTTTTTTGACTGAATAAGATCAAATACGCGTCTTGCATCTCGGATACTTCCAGACTTAGCATACATGTTAATCAGTGCATTGCCAACCGAAACTGATTTTGCTTCCCCAGATCTTAGAGCAACTCCATGGATTTGTCTCCCATGATCCAGTGAAGCCAAACCAGAAATGACGCTTAACGCAGCTGCTAATGTGTAGTTGTTCGGCTTTGGTCCATCTCTAATCATTAATCTGAATAACAACAATGCATCATTGTTCAACCCGTTTTGCACATAACCCACAATCATTGCTGTCCAGGTAACCACATCACGGTTCTTCAACGAGTCAAAAATCTGCCTCGCGGGACTAATATCTCCCAGCTTGACATATCCAGCCAACAAAGCTGTAAATGCTATCATATTAAGATTGGATATACTTCTACTCTCAATAATCATTTTAGCACTCTCAACTTCTCCACACTTAGAGTACATTGATATCAGGGCATTTTCCACTGCCCCGAAAACGTCAAACTGACTCATGATAATGTGGCTATGTATTTGCTTTCCAACCCTCAAGTTCTGTATATTAGCACAAGCAGACAATGCACTTGCCAACGTAAATCTATCAGGTATAATAGAAGAATCCTTCATCATTTGTGAGAATATATCAAGAGCCTCAACATCAAATCCATGTTGATTGTAACCCGTGACCATAGAATTCCACGAAACTATATCACGTTCATCCATTTGTTCGAAAACACCAAGAGCAAGATCAACACAACCCGACTGCATATGCAATGAAATCAAAGCATTCCAGCTTGACACACTTCTCATTCTCATCCTATCAAATACAATCCTAGCTCTAACTGAATCACCTGATTTCGTATACATATTAATCAAAGAATTCGCCACAGGGATATAACTACTAAACCCAAGTTTAACTACAAAAACATGAACTTTCCTACCTATATCCAAACCTTCTAAAGCAGCACAGGACGCTAAAACGTTAGTGAATGTATACTGAGTAAGTGGACATCCATTCCAAACCATGTCCAGAAACATTCTTATAGCTGTTTTACGACGACCCATTTTATTATAACCCGCAATCATTGCAGTCCAAGAAACAGAATCCGGGTCAGGAATCATCTGAAATATATGTTTTGCAGAATCCATCATTCCTTCTTTTGAGTACCCAGATAGAATTGTGTTCCAAGAGCAAGTGTTTTTTGTAGGCATTTCGTCGAATAGTTTGTGGGCATCAAAGAGAGACCCAGATTTGACATAAAGAGTAATGAGATTGTTGAGGAGATAAAGGCTCAAATGAAAACCTGATTTGATGATTTGAGCATGTATTGATCTTCCAGATAGTAAGTTGTTCATCTTCAGGCATCTTTGTAGGAGTGAGGCGTAGTAATCAGGAAGAGAAGAGGACGGAAGTGCGCCCGGTGTCTCCATTGGTGACCAATCTGTGTAAAAGCTTTGTACTAGGGATCCTTGAATGGGACAAGAGATGGAAGATGATTCCAGGTTGAATTTCCTACATCCCTTCCCTTTTGCCCAAAGATGTCACGCTTCCCCCTCTAAAAATTTGAACAAAATTTTGAGGGAAGTTGTAAAAACATACAGAGTACAGGTTTTTCTTATAGTAAATTACACAAAACCACCCGCTAATTAATCTATATTTCACCTTATCACCTGCTAGAGTTGAAATTGAAAAAATCACATGCTAAATGACTTCTTCACTTACACATCACACTAATTTAGCAACTGTATCAATCGACCATAGAGAAAGCAATACTCGTAGAGTTACAAACTGCTGGCAGAGAAGCACTCATGCACCGAAACCCTAATTTAGGAATGAATGTAAAGAATTAAGCTATCTCCTATGGCAAAGATCCAAGAGGAGAATAAAAAGCACCAAACAAATTTTACAACAGCAACTTACAGAAACACTAATTTAGCAATAAATTACAGTGTTGCTCGCCACACATCAGCTTGGCTGTTATGGAAAGATTGACAGCAGAATATACACAAACAGTATGTTGCCTTATGGTGGATTAGTGGCAACCGGTTTCGCTGTTTTATCATCTTCTGCAGATTGTGGAGTAGCTTTCGAGGACCCAAATGCTCCTAAAGCTTCTAGGAAGAATCCCTTATTTGGGACAATGCCTTCTTGATCCATACGATTTAGTAGCTTCTGCAAAAGCTCCTTTAGATTAGCTTTAGTGTAAGCCTTGTATAAAAGCTTGTAAGTTGAAGAATCTGGTCTAAATCCGATACTACTTGCGCTTTCAAGCAAATTATCAGCTTCAATCGGTAATCCATTCATGCAATAAACATCCAACATAGCATTGAGAGTTGAAACCTTGAACTCCTTCCCAGGAACAACCATCTTGTCGAAAACCTGCCTGGCCCTTGACACATGATCACAAAACCCGTACATGATAATCACACTTTCATACGTGATATTGTTGGGTTTATATCCCATTTCTTTCAACCTCTCAAAAGCAAGTTCTGCTTTCTCTCTTAACCGCGCTTTACCATAGTTTGTGATCATAGAATTGAATGTGGCTGGCGTTGGTCTGTCCTTGGAGCGTTGCAAGATCTTAAATACTTGCTCCATTTTTTCAAATTCTTGCTTTTTCCCATACGCATCAATAAGCAGATTAAACGTGATTAAATCAGGCTTACATTGATTGGATTTCATACGGGCTAGCACAGATTCCATCTCTCTGATCATTCCATTCTTCCCATAAGCATCCATCACACCATTGAATGTGAAAATGTCTGGAGAGATAATGCTTTCTTCGAGATCTTTGAATAAAGTGTTTACTTGTTCCACATTACGTGCTTGAGCATAAGCTCTCAAGAGGATGTTGTAAGTCACAATATTTGGTTTGCACCTCTCTAGACCCTTCATCTTATTAAAATACCCAAGAGCTTTGTCCAGTGCCTTGACTTTGTCTCGGGAATGAAGGTGGGCAGTTATGAGAGCATTGTAAACAGAAGTATCAGGGCGACACCCACTGCTGCGCATCTCAGAGAATAGCCACATCGCCATTCGTGTTTGACCCTTCCTTCCCATGACCGAAATAAGCTTCGAATATACACCATTGTCTGCTATATACCATCTTTGTTTTTGCATCCATCTGAAGACCTGAAAATTAAAGTAAAATGGATGTGAAATATCAGCTAAACAAACTATTTTGCAGAACTTGACAACTAAAAACTATTCATCCAACATAGAGAACAGAAAAATGGCCACAGAAATATATATATTTTTTAAATAAACTCAAAACCTTAAAATCAAATGAAGCCTCAATGGTTTTCAGCTCCACCACCATCGGGAACTTCAGAATCCATAACACAACAGCAAGAATCCATAATACTAATAAAGATCAATTTGCAGCAAGTTAAAAAAAATACAATAACGAACTCATGATCAACCCTATTACTACTTCTAAGAACATGATTCCAAACAATCTGTCTAAATTACACAAACTTGAATGTCTTTAAACTCATCCGACCATCCCTATACATGGTGGTCCGTTGCTAGCAATTTATCAAACACTTGGGAGGCAAAGTTTTACATGCCTACTCTATACAAGTAATTAGTAAAAAAAAAATCCCTCTTTCTCCCCATAACAATAACGCAAATCAAAATCCAAAGGCACCAAATCAGAGATAGAGGAGAAGGCGAACCTCGAGACATTGAAGCCACTTATCAGTCTTCCCGAGGACCTCAAACATGAGAAAACAATGTTCCATCCTGAGAACCGTAACATACTTGTTCAAAGTTGAAACCAACGGCTTCTTATCAGTGAAATTTCTTATGACAGAATCAACGAGCTCCACCGTCTCCGCGTTATCGGATCTTGGACCCGATTTCTTCCGGGGACGGGCCGAAACGCAACTGATTTTCAAAACGGGCCTTCTCTGATACACTCGTAGTAGACATGGGCGAACTGTGCTTTGAGAGTCTAGAGGAGGAGAAAGTGAGAGCTTGAAGCTGCAACATTTTGGGATTGGAGCAAGCTGGTGTATTCCAGTGCACGTGGTCGCCATTTTTTTTCCTAAGACCATGTACAATGGTGAGTTTTTAAACTCTAATCTCTTAACACTCTCTCTCCGCCACATCAGATTATAAAACTCTATCTACTTTTACTCTACATTTATGGTTTCTTAACTCTATATTTATTTATATAATATATTTATATAATTTTTAAAAATATGACGCTTTTAATTTATTTATAATTGTATTAATTTTATGTGTTATATTAACAATTTATATTATCAATATCAACTTAAAATCAATTTATTTGATTATATTACTTATTTTTTATATAAAAAATATGTATTTTAAACATACTCAATATTAGACTCTATAAATAGAGAAAAATAAATTATAAATAATAAAAAAAACAAAATTTATCAAAATATATTTATATTAATCATGATATTCAATAAATTATAATCTAACAAAGTTTAAAAACAAATAAATGTTAAAACAATTTTCCTTTAACACATGGCACCAATCAAAATGAATAGATATTTCTCTCTCATGGTTTTTTACTTAGAGATTTCATAAGAGTTTTGTTTGGTACTTTATCACTTTTGTTCAATACTTATTATATTTTATAGATTAGAGACTCCCATTGTGGGTAGTCTAAGGTCTAAAACTTGTGAGCCTTTGGTGAGGAACAAAAAGAAAATTGTAAAATAAATATTACACAAAATCACCCATTAGTTAAGGCCTTTCACTAGATAGCACTTTCTTATACTTGCGAGGGTTTTTTTTGTTTTGATAAGAACTTGCGAGGGTTTTTAAATGACAGATTATCCAATATTAGCCTGTAAACACCCTATCATAAAAGGAAAAGCTTATATATACAGTTATACACACAAATTCAGAGAGAAAATACTATGTGGTACTCTAACATATAAACTAATTGATAGACAGAGTGTATAATTTACAAGTTGTTGGGGTGATTTTTAAAAACATTCAATTATGTGGTACTTAAGCCTATAAACTAGTTTGTAAGGAAGTTCGTGTAATTTGCAAGTTGTTGGGGGTGATTTTTTAAAATAGTCAATTATGTGGTACTGAGACCTATAAACTAAATTTGTAAGGTAGTTCGTGTAATTTGCAAGTTGTTGTGCGATTTTTAAAAAAGTCATCATGTTACGGGTGATTTTGTGTAATTTACACAAAGTCTATATAGCTGAAAAAAGAAATCGGATTTTGGATCGGGGTTTTGAACCCGACGTGAATCGAACACGCAACCTTCTGATCTGGAGTCAGACGCGCTACCATTGCGCCACGGATCCGATGATGCTGTTATACACAACAAAATTATTTTTAAAGTTTATTAGTTCTTAGCTGAAACTCAAAACTCGATGAGATTTGTAGTTAATCAAACCAATCAATCATAACCAAACTTGAACACCCAAACCGGTTCCAGGTCATATGACTACAACAACTCCCGACTGAGCTTCATCATCCCCTCGCCAAAGTCTAGTCCTCTGAGACAACATAAGTGCCACGTTTATGGCTCACAGTCCTGGTATACCGACTCTATCAAAGCATACAACCTTACATGTCAATTTCATACGCGAGAAGGTTCACAAAGTCGTAAGCTGGGTACTCAAGTGTCTTAGTGAAGATGTGTTTATATAATTCTGTACAAACATCAGCTAAGATAATCAAGCAATACAGAATTCTATGTTAAACACTTGCACAATCTTACAAAGGGAACATAACCAGTTGGATGAAACAATTCTGCTACACTTCAATTAAAGAATTATGAAAAGATAAACCCTGAAAATATGTTAAATAAACAATCTCTTTACACAAAATTTCCAAGAGAAGAAAGAATGAGATCAATGGCCCTCCAAGACTGCGAAGGGCTCATTCCATACAACATAAAACGAAAAGAAACCTAACAAACAAACCAAAGAACACCTTTACAAAGTAACAACATAGACAAAAGGTTTTTCAAACAGGTATAGAGGAGAGTTCCTCGTACACTTGTCGAATGTTGGGCCTTTCATTTACCGGACGAATACACTTTAGCGACAACACGAGCAGGTCATCCATTGCTTTAGAAGGCTCTTCTTCTCTTGTAAGATCTCTGTCAATACAATCCATCCTTCTACCTTCTCGATCACACAATCTAACCCAATCAGTCAAATCAACTTGCCCAGATTGACCCGAAATGATGTCTCCTGCACTTTTTCGAGTTAGAATTTCCATGATGATCACTCCGAATGCGTACACGTCAGCTTTAAGAGATGGGGCTGGTTTGATTGAGCTGGCGAGTTCAGGTGCACAGTATCCTAAAGCTCCTAGATTAAGGATCTGTTCGGAGATTCCGGCTTGTGTCATTAGGCGGTGGAGCCCATAGTCAGTTATGTGAGCACTGAGGTCAGATGTTGCGAGGAGTATGTTAGAAGGCTTAAGGTTTCCATGCGGTATGCCATCCTCATGGAGAAGCTGCAGGCATTGAGCAACATTGATAGCAACTCGTAAACGTTGGTTGAATGTCAAGAGGGAGTGTCTCCTTGGCAAAGACTCTGTACAAAGTGATATGAGTGTAAAACAGAGAATATTAATGAATTGTCTGTTGTAATTAATCAGCAATTTAGGATCAAGTTTCATTTTAAGTATGAGAAACAAGATTGCAAATATTTTCACAGATATCAAACACCACACTCAAGACGAATATATTCGAGTTCACTACGTCCTACAAAATTAGTCGTTGCTAAAACTGACAATGAACTTTTTCTAGAATTATATTTATTGGATTTTAGAATAATCTAAACTATTTTAAAAATAAGTTGGTACGAAATGAAACCACTTCATAAACCTATTATACTGTTTTCCGTTACTTTACAGTCACATATTCCGCTATATTTTTTCTAAATATTTTTTAAAATATGATTTGTCATAAATCAATAATAATGATTGACTGTTTTAAGGTTAATTTATAAAAAATAATTTTGTGGGACACCAACTGGGACGTTGAGTGGACTAGAGGATCTTCAGGATGTGAGTGGCTTGTTTTACCTCTGTAAATTGTTATAGTTCATCCTACCTTTCTGTAATCTTTACTTGATCAATAGATGAAACTATTAGTGAACGCTCCCATGTTAATATCTAAAGAGCACGTAAGGAAGGTCATATCACTTACCGTGGAGATGCAGGGTCAAATTGTCACCGTGGATGTAATCTGCTAAGATAAGCCTCTCTTCTCTTGGTCCCCAGAAATAAGCTCGGACCGCAACCATGCTTGGGTGCCTCAAGGAACCGAGCTTTCTGACTTCTTTGACAAATTCTTTCTTGTTTTTGACTAATCCCACTCTCAACCATTTCACGG
Organism: Fagopyrum esculentum; assembly: GCA_033239045.1. Lineage (NCBI taxonomy): Eukaryota > Viridiplantae > Streptophyta > Magnoliopsida > Caryophyllales > Polygonaceae > Fagopyrum > Fagopyrum esculentum. Next base: position 143,728,022 of record BSUD01000005.1, read on the forward strand.
TTAGCATATGGCCATTCCCTAGAGTGGCTTTATACAAAGTGGAATAACTACTTCGACCAAGAACCTCAGCTGGAGCATGAGATAACTGTTCTGCTGTAAAAGAAAGAGAGCTGTCCACGAAAAACAGCTCTCCAACTAGTCTATCTGGAGAATATACATCTAGTGTTACGGCTTGTTCAGATGATATGCCCTCAGCAGATAGATGCTCAACAATTTCTGTAGATAACTCAGGCTTCCCTGACAGTGACCCCGAGTTTGAAGCCAGTAAATGATCTTGAGAAAAGCTTAAAGTCGATGTAGTTGGCTCGGTGTTTCCATGAGGTTTGAAGAGTGAAGTCTGATTAAATCTTCCTACTTTAACCGCTCTCGTCTCACCATCAAGCTTGCTTCTTCTTCCATGAAATGCATGGAGCTGTGATCGAAAATAAACAAATAAAACCAATGTAATCATCAAAGCAGCACCAAGCGTACCAAGAACAATTGCAACTCTGATACTGGCTTTAAGATTGTGATGCCTGCCACTTTGAGGAATTTGAAGAGGCGAATTGTTGCCTGGGATGACCAGCAGTATATTCCCAGGACGGAAAGAAGTGTTTGGGAACTTTCTCAAGTTAGGAGGTAAAATACCCGAAAGGTTGTTGTTAGATAAATTGAGGTCCAATAGAGCTGCAGGAAGATTATCAGGTAACTGCCCATCAAAATCATTACCCGATAAATCAAGCGAAACCATTCTCCTAAGCTTGCCCAGATCCCTTGGTATCTGCCCTGACATATTATTATTGGCAAGATTCAACAATTTAAGCCCACTGATGCTGCCTATTTCTGGAGGAAGCCTTCCTTCTAACATATTTTCTGAAAGGTCCAGGACTTCCATTGGAGGATCAGAAGTTAAAGCAAGAAACTCATAGTTATGTGACCCAGATAAAGGAATCGCCCCAGACAAATGGTTCATGGAAAGATTCAGGGTTACAAGTTTTGCTGAACTAAATAAAGTAGGAGGAATAGGACCAGCAAATTTGTTGGCGCTCAGGTCAACGGTCATAAGGCCAGAAAAGGAGTTCCATGCATCAGGTAAGTTGCCTACTAGAGAGTTATTACTAATTTTAAGAAAGCTTAACCCTTGGAATTGAGATCCTAAATCTGGAAGGCTTCCATTCAATATATTTGAGCTCAAATCCAACACCTGTAGAGCTGATCCCCAGCTTTTTAATATGGATATATCACCAGAGATCATGTTTCTGCTCAAGTCGACAACTAAACATCCTCCCATAGAAGAAGGCAAAGATCCTTTCAGTGCATTGTATGAGATATTTACAGTTTGCAGAGTTGACGAGTTGAATCCAGCAAGAGAGCCTGCACAATGACAACCCCGTGGCTTCAGATACCAAACTAGATAAAGGTTAACAGTCAACTTTCACAGTATGGTGAACTTGATAGCAAAATGATCAGGGAGTATGGACAAATAGATTTATCAAGTGATGGTGTCACAATTCACAACTGTGCTGCTCGGTTTATTTTCATTTAAATAAAACAGTTACATCATATGATCTTGCATCTACAATGAACCTAATTTACTTATAAAAGGTGCTTTTAGTGCAAAAGTGTCAAATATGTATACGTTGCAACCAAGACAATTCTTTCATCTCTTATTTACATGTATCCATGATGCAATCCAAGTGGGCAAAATTTTCAATATCGCGACCGAACTCCGAAGAACGTGCAAAATCGTCCATTGTTCCTCAGAAGTTCAAAATCGCACTGCACAGAAACATGCAAAATTCTACAACATTTCCGACATTAGTAATAACTCGTGGATGTCATTTGCTACGCAACATTAGTAATAACTAATGAATGTCATTTGCTAGACAACATTTTCAGCATCATGTGATACCTATCAACCAAAGACTGTAATCTAAAGCACCAAAAGTTGAACCAACTAGAAACTAATACACACTATCAATTTACATACCTGTAAACCCGTTTACACTTAAATCCAGTTCCTGCAAGGGAAGTAAACTCGTTAAAAGCTCCTCAGGTACCGCCCCGGACAACCGGTTGCTGCTAAGACGCAAAACCTTCAAATTTGACAAAGATACAAACGAAGGGAGCTCTCCAGAGATAGAATTCCCAGCTAAATCCAAACTTTGCAAGTTCCTAAACAAAGCCAATGCATCAGCAGATGGAAATCCAGCATCCAGTTTATTGTAGCTCAAATTCAGTCGCTGTAAGGTGTTCCCTAGGGATGAAACATTTTCTGGACTAGTAGGCAGCCCTCCAGAGAATAAATTACGGCTCAGATCAATATGCTCAACATTTTGCAGCTCAAAGAAGAAATTCACCACATTTCCGCTCAGTCGATTTGAATGCACATCCAAGACTTTGAGCTGATTCAAGTTCCGAATTCCACTAGGATACCATCCATCAAAATTGTTCATGGATAAATTCAAGTGATTCAAACCATACAGATCGTGGATACGAGAAGGGATCGGACCATAGAACCTGTTATCAGACAGATCTAAGTGATCCAAAGTGGTCATCGAGCCCAATGCAGGTACTAGACGACCTGTGAAGTTGTTTCCAGCGAGGCTCAGCTTCCTCAAACTCTTGAGACCAGTTAACGTGAAGAACTTCAGTTCTCCGACTAAACCTAACCTATCCAGAGCTATAGTAACAACTGAATTAGAAGAAGCATCACAGGAGACGCCATAGAATGAGCTCGGACACGAACCTAGATCTGATTCAGTGTAAGCGAGATGGCTCCAAGTTCCCAACACTTTATTGTTTGGATCCTCCTTGATCCCCTTCCTGAATTCCAGTAAAGCTCGAACATCATCGGCAGAAGAAGAAGAGAGGACAAAAAACAATGTGAAAGAGACCAAGGTCAGTGCTCTAACAACGGCAGAATTGCTTGAAAACAACGACAATAACTTAATTTTCGTTGTCATCATCACCATCACAATCTCTCCCAAAATTGGGAACGAACGAATCAGGCAAAACCGAAACCCTAGACCACCATTACTGGGACAATAAAAAAGCTTAAACAAACCACAAATCTAGGGTTATGCTACTGAGATACTGAAACTGAAACTTCTTGGCTATTACTGCTCAAGAGCTGTCCAATGGAGAGAATATTAGAGGGAGAAGGCAAGTGAAAAGAAGGAGAAAGAGGAGCTAGAATGGAAGCCATGGTTATTCTCTACTTTACTATTACCTGGTTACAGAGTAGCAAAGAGAAAGAGACAATGAGGAAAAAGGACAAAAGGATTTTTGGGATTTTTCTTTCCTTTTATGGGAGAATTAAATATGTAAATAAAAATAAAAATAATGAAAAATAGAACATGCTCTCTCTCTCTCTCTCTCTCTCCAGCTAGAACATGCAAATTCAACCCTCGAACAAAAAAAATAAATGCAAATTATTTGCTTGGGTCATGCCGAAATTATAGGATTTTGATTATAGGTCAATATCTATGGTAATTTTTTTTCTTTTGGCTGCAAAATATATGCTATATTTAGAAGTAATAAATTTTACGAGGAAATAAAAAAAATCCAACAGTAATCAATCTCATTCCTACTCAGAATAAACTTTTGACTTTAACATTTTATTCAAACAAAATTACAAGAATTAGTACTATATTTAGAGATGGTTGCATAAAATAGCTTGAAATATTTAAATTTTATCACTACTCAAAATGAACTGATCTACTCTAATATACTACACCGTCTAATATACTACACCGTCGTTGTCCTTGCGGAAACTGATCTACTCTAATATACTACACCGTCGTTGCCCTTGCGGAAACTGATCTACTCTAATATACTACACCGTCTTTCCCTCAAAAAAAAAAAATTAATTTTTAATAATTAATGTGACAATGACTTTTAAATATGCGATCTCAAAAGCTTGTGTGTCGTGATACAATATGTTTTTTTATTGATGAACAAACTAATTTATGATAATAAGTAAGCTTGTAATTTATTTTAAAATTTGAGATTACTTTCGTAAATTTAATTTCGATAAAGCGTTTTTTGGTAAATATTACCGGTAATTTCTTGCAAATTTTATTACCTTGTATATAGACTTCACTATTATACGGATTTTGTTTTATTTATTTGAGATTTTAGGGACACTTTATAATTCAAGATAATTTCACCAAGAAAAATATTATATGCCAATAAACTTTCATGTAACTGATTGTTTAGTCATGACATCCTTGTTGATGATAATATATACATTCAATAACTTCTCATTCCATGCGGTGTAATGGACTCATCCACTCTTCGGACGTGAAATCTCGTAATCGCATTATTTGTTTCAAAATGAATATTATACGCCCACAAACTTCTATGTCACCATTCAAACAAAATTACAATAAATTATATTTGTAATATATATTCAACAAGTTATTATAAGTTCCGTAGATTTCTTTCTCATAAGTTCTATAATTGTATGCAATAGGTTCTCATAAACTCAATAAGCTTCATGTAACTCATGGATTCAACTCAAAACTATATTATGGGAGCTTACGAAGATTATGGAAGAAAAAAACATAAACGGGGTGATAGGGTGTTTGAAATACCTAGCTTATAGTGACTTTTCTTTTGATCATTTTACACGGGGAGGGGGGTGTTTAACGATATATTACATAAACTCTGCAAAAGTAATTTTAATAAAAAAAAAAGAAAAGCCCTTTTGTTAATTTTACACGTACATCATCTATAGTAAACTTCGTTATCTTAAACATTCATCGAACTTATGAGAAAAATAAATTCGTTCAATCAACTACATATTTCAACTATCAAATAATATTCAACTAGCAATGAAGCTCAATACTAATAAACTCAAGGTTCACAACGAACCATATAAAATGAGGACAATATAAGATCCCGTAAACTTACATAATTTCTCAGAAACTTGAACACCAAATATATAGCTTATCTTTTTCTATAATCTTAATAAGTTGACAAACTTTCATAAAATCAAAATATTTCTTCAAAAATCAAAATAACAAAGATTATTGAATTATTTTGAGGTTATAACCCAGAAATAATCTCACCCAACACCAAATTGACTTATACTAATACTACTAATCATTATAAAAAAACAATTGTATAAAGTAGATTTTAATAAGTCTACATTTACATATATTTTAATGCAAAGCTTAAAGATTAGATTAGCAAATAGTATAAAACTAATAAAATACTAGTAATTTATTTTGCTTTAGGAAAAATAGTCATGATTTATGGCTTAATAATGACAATTTAGCATATAATACTAAATAATGTAATGCTTTTGAGAAAATAACAATAGAAGATAATGCATTAGTCATCATACTATTGACTTTTTCTCTTATCAGTAATGTTTTTCTTTTATTTCCCAACAACAATTGGTGCAACAAATATACAAATCTAAACACCCAAAAAAGTATAACCCATTTCAATTTCCACTAACCTAACCTAACATCGATAAAACAAATTGGTAAGCTCCAACCGATTATATATAGAATTTCGAGCCAACAAATGATAGTTTTATGATCTATTTGGATTAGGATAACGGTTTTTGGATATCCGAAACACCAGACTCGAAAATACATATAGAATCCGAAAAGTCGGATGGTGGTTGGATGACGAGGGAAGACAATTTTACTAGGCAAATTTTAAAATAAAATAGAATGAGTTGGTTAAATGGGTAGTTTATATATCAATTAAAAAAAAATTATTCTCTCCTATTAATAATCAATTAAATATTGTTAAATCGGGTAAGTAAATTTTCTTATTTATCCTCCTAATTATAATAAATAAAAGATTGTGTCAAAGGTAGGGTTCGAACTATGCACGAGTTGTCCCTCCCACCCTTGTACTAGTTGTACAAATCAAATTTCGTGCATTCTTTTATGATACGAAATATTAATACACAATTTCAATTACACTATTTTAATACATAATTTCGTAACACTTTATTTCTTAAATTTAAATTTAACCGTTATATACACATTACCAATTAATATGTATTTATCACGCAATCACAAACAAAACTCTCCACATTAATATGTACATATATACACATATTTCATACTCAATAAGTATTGACTACTACACGTGCATATTATTCTAAGAATATTTGTTAATATCTTATTCCTTTTTTGACGTAGCAACATAATTCTTTAATTTTTTAATTAAAAAAATAATTTAATTATTATAAAAATGAAGGTTGACTTCTATGCTAATATCTTTTATCAATATTTATTTAATTTTTTATTTATAATTTAGGGTGCCTACTTTATTAATACAAAACAAAAGGTGTTTACTTTATATACAATGATACATAAACTACCTATTTAACCAATTCATTTTATTCTATTAAGAAGACTAATAGAATATAAGCTAAAATTATTCATAACTTTTAATCACAAGCGGATGAACCCGGATCACCCCAACGCTCAAAAGATACGGGTAAATAGGCCCGTTAAGATTAACAAATAAATGACAGAAGTTTCACTCTACTCATGTCATTCCTGAAAAGACAAAATAAATTTATTATGTTTTATAATTTTTTTTTTATTATGTTGAAATTTTGAGTTTTAGGATAGCACTTTTGTAGAATAAACCTTTGCTTGCAGATTTGTAAATTATGAACTTAGATCATCCTTGATTTTTTTTATTTCTTAAATGTATTTGTTTTAAACACAAGTAAAGAAAAAATAAAAAACATATTTAAAAAAATTCTACAAAGCAAAATAATTTAATACAAGAAAACCCTTTAGAAATCTATTTTCTTAATTAAAGTCAGATAAATTGTTTAGAAAAATCGATATAATTTATAATTCTAAAACATTTAGATAAAGATAATTTGGAAAAAAATCAATCTATTTTTTAAATTAAATGCAATGTAATTTATGTGGGTATTTATATACATTAATAATCGTTTAAAATTGAAGTGATTATAAACAATATATTTATATAAATAATGCATGTACTTGCTTTTATGTCGATAAACTAATATAATTAATAAAAAATACTGTTTAAAATTATATAAACAAAGAAAATTTATAAATGTAATCAAAGTGTGAAACAAAACAAACCTTATTAAATGGAGACAGAGGCCCATCTGGACTTATTGTCAAATATACAAAGGGACGAACGACGTGTAGAAATATGCTTTGGGCCCAAAGTTACACAAAGCTGTCCACATCTATATTCCATAAAAAGAGTTGTCTAATTAATGATTTATAAGTTATCTTTTATTTTATTTATTGAAATACTTCAACTTTGCGAATTGTTTTTCAGGTTTTATAGGATATTCTTTTTATTTTATATTTTTTGGATGCAATAAAAATCTATACTTAAATTTAAAATTTTTATTGGATAAATGATTGAGACTAATGGATGGTAATAATAATAGCAATAATATCCATAATAATAAAATTATATGTTCAAATCGTTTTCGGGTATCTTGTAAAGATTCTATAACTCATATTAAATTAATATTTTGAAAATTGGAAAAATATTTTAAAATAATATGAACTATCAATGTTCAATCCAAAATAATACCAAATTTGAAAATTACAAGAAACGGTACAAACTATCAAAGTATTTACCAAGAATAATATGTCTTACTTTTCCGACAAAAATGTTAACTCTGGAGATGACGTGACAACCGAAATCTTACATGTCAAATGAATTAATTGTGTGATATGAATTTTATTTTTTTAAAATCAAGTTAATAGCATAAAAAGTTGAAAAAATAGAAAGAATTTGGCCTACTAGGCCTTTTTAAATTTTGTGTTTAGTAAATGTACCGCATATTTTTTAGAGAATATTGGTGTAGAAAGACCTTTTTTGTAATGTACATACTAGCACTTTGATTATTGTCATAATAAAAGTGCTAGGGCGAAATGTGGCCTTTAGGCTGCTTGAACGACGCTTGTACCAGTTATGGAGACCGGCTGGGTTGATGACGACCCTTGATCTGCCTAATGGGTATTATGCTGTAAGATTTGATCTCGAGGATGACTTCTTGAAGGCTCTGACTGATGACCCTTGGGAGATCTTCGGTCACTACATCACGGTGAGACCATGGTCTATGGACTTCAATCCATACAATGACCAGTTACGTACAATTTTTGCTTGGGCTAGATTATCCGATCTACCATGCAATTGTACGATGAAGGTGTTCTGTACGGCCTTGCTACTGCATTGGGCACTCCTCTAAAAGTTGGTCTGAATACTTTGTATGCAACCAGAGGAAAATTTGCGCGGGTATGCATTGAATTAGAGTTGGACAAACCGCTGATTGGTACTATTCTCATCGGGGACAACCGGGTTCATGTCGTTTATGAAGGGCTTAATTCGATCTGTCATCGATGTGGGTTATATGGACATAGTATCGAGAGATATACACATACTACAAACACGGAGAATCAGAACATGGAAGTTGACAAACAAGTAGAAGCCCAATCATCAGAGGTACCCATTGTTACTACCAACAAGGAACAAGTTGGCACTAGGAACCTAGAATCAGATTCTTCCTTTCTCGGTTCTTGGATGTCAGTAACCAAAAAATCAAGGAAAGGTAAAGGGCCCGGGTCTGTTGTTAATATTGAGTCTGGACGGAATACTGAAGCCAACCGCTTCCACATATTATCGGTCACCGGAGATGACAGTGCCGGAGATGACAATGCCGCCAACAATAATAACAAGGAGATTGCAAAGGATCCAGAAATTGTAACACTCGCAGTTACCACACCCATCATTAAGAGTAATAAAGGCAATCATTTTAAATCCTCACAAATTGTAACGGCTAATCCCCCAGAAAACCCTAGCACCAATCAAAAAAGTCCCAAACGTCCAAAAATTGTGGGCCCGGATGATACTGTAAAGCCCATTGATGGACATTCCGGTCCAACACATAATACAACAATGATGAATCAGACGATTCCACCTATTATCCCTATTAGGGCGTTAGAGAACTCTACAACGCTACAGTCGGCGGCTATGGTCGTTTCACACAGGATCTCTGAAGCTTATAGCTCTGCAACCACTGGCTCACCGGCTATGGAGATTGATATGCCCTCGCCGGCACAAGATGCTGAAGATAAACCCCCTGATAGAAGAGACATCCATATAGGTGTGGAGTCATCTGCCAATCCAACAGTAAAGTCCCTAGGGTCCGTCGTATAAGATGGTTCCCAATGAATGTCCTCTTTTGTAATTGTAGGGGCGCGGGAAATAGACGGTTTCGTAAAGCTCTGAAATATATGATAAACCGTGATAAGATCGATATCTTATTTTTGCTAGAAACTAAAGTATCTGGAGATACGGCCGATGAGGTTTGCCGTAGAACAAAGTTTTCGGATTTTTGCTAGAGTTGAAGCAATTGGTTTTGAGGGGGGAATTTGGATGTTGTGGAACTCCAGTGTGATTACAGTAACCATCAAACACAAAGCTATTCATTTTATTCAGGCTTGCGTACAAGTTGACAGTATACAGGCGGATTTATTTGCAATGTATAACCCCCTACGCCCAGAAGGCGCGTTGGATGCTACTTGATAAAATCTCCAATTGTTTAGGTCCAGTAATGGTAGGGGAGACTTTAATTGTGTGTTGAATCTTACAAAGGTTGGAGGGATCTCTAACTCGTTGTCGCCAGACTCGAGGATCTTTCACAATTGGGTGGACAACACACAACTTATTGATATGGGATTTAGTGGACCTTCATTCACTTGGAATAGGGGCAATACGATTACAAACAGGATTTCAAAACGACTTGATCGGGTGTTTATGAACGGTATTGCTAGACTACGTTGGACTGAGGCGACCGTTCGTCACCTACCCGCTCTTTCATCTGACCATAATCCGTTGCTTGTTCAACTCACTCCTAGAAGGTGCATTGATAAGTCAAGACGTCCCTTCCGCTTTGAAGCAGCGTGGGTCCTACATCCAGAGTACAGAGTGTTGTTATTGAAAGGTGGACTAATCATGAGAATAATCTCTGTCGGGCACTGTCGATCCTCAGGACAAGATTACTACGATGGAATGTTACCTCTTTTGGTAGGATTGAGGTAAAGAAACAAGAGATCTCCAACAGAATTGAGGCTATTCAACGTGAAATTGAAAGCAATCTATCGCAAGGAATGCTGGATCTCCACGCCAAGCTTCAGACTGATCTGGAAGAAGTGTTGGATCAAGAAGAAATAATATGGCAGTAGAAGTCAAGATACTCTTTTTTAATGGAAGGTGACAGAAATACTAAATTCTTCCATTTAAGCACAATGATCAGAAGGAGGTACAGCAGGGTGGATAGTATCAAGACTGATGATGGCGTGTGGATATCTGAATTGAATCATCCACATTGCAAACACATGATCATAAAATTCTTCCATTAAAAAAGAACTGAGTTTACCGAAAGTCTGAAACCAATTCCCAATGGAACATAACACCAGAATAGCAACAAAAAAAATAATTGTTATGACACAATCAAATTCAAACCATAAATTACCCAATCACGCTATATCAATACTATATAATTAAATCCTTGATATGTTAATTTGAGATCGTGTTGAGTTGGATTTACGAGTTATAGTATGTGGACTTTGAATTATTGACTAGGGACTTATGATATGACGTCTTAGGGTTGGGATATGTTAGATATGACGATGTTTTTAATATCTTGGTGTGTGAAACATGATTTACTATTCAAAGGTTTATTATGCATGTTATCATGAGTTTATGTGATATTTTTTTTCGGATGATAGACGTACCGGTGAAAATTACTAATTGTAACCACAATTACGAACACGAAGTACGTAGTTTGATTTTTCAGTTCCTGAACCTAACTACGCTTGTGGCGTGCGTAGTTGGAGCCGATGCGAAGCCGATTAACTACGCTTATGGTAAGCGTAGTTGAAGTTGTATTTAAAAAAAAGAAGCTCCAACTACGCTAATGGGAAGCGTAGTTGGAGAGAATATATATATATATAAAAAAAAGATCCAACCACGCTAATGGTAAGCGTAATTTGAGTGAATTTTTTTTTTTAAAAATAAACTTCAACTTTGGTTCCCATTACCAAAGTTAGATTTATAAAAATAAAAAAAAATAAAAAAACTCCAACTACGCTTACCATTAGCGTAGTTGGAGTTAAATTTTTTTTAAAAAAATTCTTCACCGGCTCCAACCGGATCAGGTCGGCTCCAACTACGCTTGTCAAACGCGTAGTGTGAATTTAAGCACAACTACGCACTTTGCGTGCGTAGTTTTGATTACAATTAACGATTTTCGCCGGTACGTCTAAAATTCCCGTATTTCTTGACTTTTTGAAATCATGATTTATCCATTATATCCTTGATATGTTCTTAGATCATGCTATGTCATATGTACTTAATCTTATGTTTAGTTCATATATTTTACCATGCTTATGTGTTAGCTTAGTCTATGTGGAAGGCTAACTCTACCACGGTGGGACTGATTATGTTTTTAGACATAATTAGGTACATGACCGATTCAAGTATATGGAGGTCGGGAACCCTAGTGATAGTTGTGTCAGTCGGATTTTGGCGGTCTTGCTTGTTAGGATTTATTTCTGACCTTGGACTTTATCTATGGGACATTTTATTTCCTATGTCCAGATTTTAGTTGTCATTGCGTTTATTTCGTATTGTAGATTTACACCCTTTTGTGGTAGGCGTTTGAAGACGCCTCTTTGAATTTCCATCTATTATCTTTTGGCAAATCAGGGCCACTTATTTTTACTTATTTATTTGACATGTCAAGGCCACCAATGTTGGTATTTTTATTTTTTTCATTCTCATTTTAGTTTATCGTTCCTAGAAGCTTTAGAGGACCCTCGTTCGAGTCCCATGGCGCTTTGACGTCTGATCCGATTTTAGGGGCGTTACAATATTTATACATTATATATGTATGTATATATAGACGGTTTCATTAAATGAGGTGATCTTATAATAAAAAGCTGATTTGCTAAGAAAAAATGACTAAAGTTATAGTTATCATAATCATCATTACTTATATTAATCAGAAGCTTATTTTAAAGACTTTAACACATATCTTATGTTTAACATGGTTAAAAGAGTTCGACTTATAATACAGTATTATATAAACTTGTAGGTGTGTAATTTTGCACTTGTAATCTTGTATAGTAAACCAGAAGTTTGTAACACCCCGAATCCGCGGGACTCGGGATGCTACGGGTTGGGCCTCACATTGGGTCCCGACCCTTAACCTGACAACAATTTCACCGGATCTTGCAACAAGGCACAAATAAAGGCCAAAATCGAAATACATTTTTATGCAATGCAGACAATCTCGAAAAGAAATATACTACTTGGAAACTCTGCCGAATCCTCAAAATGACACAACTCCAAAACTTAAATCCATAAGGTACAACATAAACCAAAAACGACATTATCACATAACCATCCCCGTCCTATAATGTACGTACATCCCGGCTGTCCACTCATCCACCTCACTCGACGGCATCCCTAACTTGCAGGACAACTACAAAATTGGTATAAAATCGTTAGCTAGCATTCAAGGCATTAGAATCATGGTATTGACACACACACACACAAGGCATCATAAACACACAACATGCTCCAAAACACACAAGCCGGTTTATTATCTTTGCATTTACGTCATCCCATTACTACTTCCATTTATGGTGTGACACGAGAATCTTAACGATCTCGCCCTTTCACCATACGGGTTTGTACTTGATGCGGATCAACATCACCCGTTGGATTGGTTGCAAGGCACCTCCCGGTCATCCCCATTTTGGACCGGATAAGCGGTCACCGCCCGTTATCATACACTTGGGCCAAATATAAACATATAAAGTCGGTGGTCCTATTACCGGTTTAGATGTTATAACATAAACAATAATCACACACATAAACAATAAACACACACCACCAAACACGCATAAAAACTAATACAGAGAATACGAGCTAAGTAAGTCCGGAGACTTACTTGTCCCAAAGCTAAACCCGCTAAATCCCGTACTCAGTTCCCGCAAGAAGACACTCAACACCTGATCAAGCAAGGCACACACTCAATAACTATCCAACAAGTTAGAAGTCCTTAGACTTCTAGTTCTATATCATCTTATTAGGTCATACACTCTCATAATCTAGGATACACTCCTAGCCCTCATAAACTTACGAGATCTCAACTATATCCCCATGTGCTAGGATACTTGATGCGTCCTTGGAGGTAACCAAGGATAACTCCGGATCTAGATCAAGCAAAACTCCAACTACTCCTTGATTCTTTGTGCAACGTTGTATCGTTTCGGATCCAAAGGGACGGAAGCGATGAAGAAACTAGGGTTACTTCGATCTAGAGAGATCGAAGGAACCTTTTTGTGTGGAGCGAAGGTTGATTCTTAAAAAGAATCATCGAATATGGATTTCTTGAATCAAAGACGAGATCCAAGGAAGAAGTTTGAGGGTTAGAAGAGAGGTTTTGATGCCCAAGCTAAGTGGAGGAAATTCTTCTCAAAACTTAGTAATATTGAACATGGAAAATAAGTGAGGCAAGATATCTCTTATATAGAGAAACTTGCCTACCTATGGGCCAACGGGCCAAACAAAAATACATGAAGAAAAAGCCCAAAAGGGAAAAACCTAAAAGGATAAAAGCAAACCCTAAACGGATAAGGTCAAAAAGAGAATATTCCTATACGGAATATCCCTTTATTACATAAAAAGGAAAACATGAAAATATAGTCCGAAAATAAGCTAGCTTCATGCCATGGAGTCGGAAAGACGGGACATGCCGCTAACGGAACCGGTAGCCTATGCCATGGTGGTGTAGAGACAAGGCATGCCGGTAATGGGACCAAGTGAAGAAGTAATGCGGGTGATGATGGAGCCGGTGGCTCGAGCAATGACCTTAGCTCGGGATCGGGTGATCGGTCCATCTGAGCGAACTCTAAGAGCCTCGTCCTCTTCGTCTAGGGTCAACGCAAAAGGGGCATCCAAGGGCGCATCAGTCCCCCCATCTTGGTTGTGAAACGTCCCCGTTTCACCATTGTCAAAGAGGGGCTCAACATAAGGGGCAAGGTCCTTGACGTTGAACGTTGGGTGTACTCCGTAGGAATCCGGAAGCTCTAACTTGTATGCATTTGGACCATGACGGGCTAAGATGCGGAATGGGCCATCACCACGGTCCGAGAGCTTGCTCATGCGGCGAGTAGGAAAACGCTCCTTCCGTAGGTGGAGCCAAACAAGATCACCGGGCTCAAAAGAGACGTCGCGGCGGCCCTTGTTGCGTTGTCCGGCAAGTTGGGCGGCACGACGTTCGAGTTGTGTCCTAGTCCGCTCATGAAGCTCAATGATTTGGGCGGCTCGGTTTTCGGCGATGATGTGTTCTCCATCCTTGAGCGGGCGGGGAGTGAAATCCAATGGTGTGTGTGGATTGAGGCCGTAGACAACTTCAAATGGGGACAATTTAGTTGCCGTGTGCCGAGACCTGTTATACGAAAACTCGACAACAGAAAGTAAGTCCTCCCACCTACGTGGGTTGGTCCTAGTGGTGGCTCTAAGTAGAGCACCAAGAGTCCGATTGGTCACCTCCGTTTGACCATCGGTTTGGGGGTGATAACTACTTGAAAACAACAAGTTGGTTCCAAGTTTTCCCCACAACGTTCTCCAAAAATGACTTACGAATTTCACGTCCCGATCACTAACGATGGAACGTGGTATCCCATGTAAACGCACCACATTGTCAAAGAACAAGGTGGCAACTTCACTAGCATTTAGGGTGCTTTTACATGCGATGAAATGAGCCATTTTGGAGAAACGATCGACTACCACGAAAATGGAGTCTTTGCCTCGTTTTGACATAGGCAATCCGACCACAAAGTCCATGGATAAATCCTCCCAAGGTCCCATTGGTATAGGCAAAGGAGAATACATCCCATCCGGACCTTGGCGCGACTTGGCATGATGACATGTGATGCAACCCTTGCAAAACCGTGTCACATGCATACGCATCCGGGGCCAAAAGAAATGCTCTTGGAGAGCGGAAAGGGTCTTGGTAGCACCGAAATGACCACGGCCCTCATGAGCTTCCTTGACCAACAAATGGCGTATAGATGAGCGCGGAATACAAAGTTTTCCCGCTCGAAAAAGATAGCCATCGTTAATGAAGAAAGACTCGTGCTCTCGGAGGTCGAGGCATTGTGCCCATATGTCCTTGAAGTCAAGATCCGTGGCATATAACTCTTTGATAAGAGCAAAGCCATGTATCTTGGCATCCATATACACAAGGAGGGCATAGCGGCGAGAAAGGGCATCGGCTACCACATTCTCCTTGCCTTTCTTATGCCGAATGACATAAGGAAAGGTCTCTAAAAACTCTACCCAACTAGCATGGCGCCGACTAAGATTTGTTTGACTCTTGAGATACGAAAGAGCTGCATGATCCGAATGAATCACGAACTCCTTCGGCCACAAGTAATGTTGCCATGTCTTAAGACAACGAACTAGAGCATATAGTTCCTTGTCATATGTAGGGTAGTTGAGCGAAGGACCGGACAATTTTTCACTGAAGTAGGCAATTGGACGATTCTCTTGTAAGAGAACGCCTCCAATGCCCACATTTGATGCATCACACTCCACCTCGAAGGTTTTTGAAAAGTTTGGGAGTTGGAGTAATGGTGCATTACAAAGACGGTCTTTGAGCGCATCAAACGCTCGAGCATGAATATCACGCCACTCAAACGTGACACCCTTGGTAGTGAGCTCATGGAGCGGTGCTGCTACCGTGCTAAAGTCCTTGACAAAGCGCCGGTAGAAACCCGCTAAGCCGAGAAAGGCTCGGACCATGGTGACCGTAGTAGGAGTAGGCCACTCCCGAATAGCACGAACTTTAGATTCGTCTACTCGGAGTCCATCCTTAGACACGACATAGCCAAGAAAGATAGTGGTGTCCGAGCAAAAGACGCATTTGTCAAAGTTGACATACAATTGCTCTTGTCTAAGGCACTCGAGCACTTGGCGAAGGTGCCCGATGTGATCCTCCAAAGACGTACTAAACACCAAAATATCATCAAAATAAACAACAACGAATGTACCCAAGAATCGGCGCAAGACGTGGTTCATGAGGCGCATGAAGGTGGACGGGGCGTTGGAGAGGCCAAAAGGCATGACAAGCCATTCATAGAGTCCATACTTCGTTTTGAACGCCGTCTTCCATTCGTCACCTTCGGCCATCCGGATTTGGTGGTAACCGCTCCGGAGATCAATTTTGGAGAAGATAGTGGCGCCATGAAGCTCATCCAACATGTCATCAAGGCGCGGGATCGGGTGGCGATATTTGACGGTGATTTGGTTGATGGCACGACAATCAACACACATCCGCCAAGATCCATCTTTCTTTGGTACTAAGATTACCGGGACGGCACATGGTGATAAGGATTCACGCACATGTCCCCGGTCTAGGAGCTCTTGCACTTGACGTTGTAGCTCCTTTGTCTCTTCCGGACTGGCTCGGTAAGCGGCACAGTTTGGCAAAGAGGCACCGGGCACAAAGTCAATTTGATGTTCAATCCCTCGGATAGGTGGCAAGCCGGGTGGGAGGTCTTTGGGCATAATATCCTGAAATTCGGACAACAACAAAGACACCTCGTGTGGCACATTACTTGGGTCATGAGAAGTAGATAAACAAAACGGAACAAGTAAAAAGCATGGGAACTTGCCTTCCATGACCGGTTGCAAATCATGCCGGCGAGCTAAGAGTATCCGTGGCTCACACCGTCCTTGAATTACGGGATCCGAAGATGATAAAGGTGCGCCCGAAGAAACGATGCGACCTTTACTACCTTTGGATTCGGTAGCATGGACAAGAGGGGCGGTGTTGCGGGATTTGGAAGTACTAGCACCTACAACATCGGGACTCCGGGGGTCCGATTTTGCCGGTGCCTTAGCGGACTCATCAATAGTTTGTTGCCTCTTCCGTTCCGCATAGTCAACCAAAATTTCGTGCGGAGTCATAGGCAAAAGTGTGACCCGTTTTCCATTATATTGGAACATGTACCGATTAAGATAACCATCATGATATGTGCGGCGATCGAATTGCCATGGTCGTCCTAATAGGACATATGTGGCGTCCATCTTGATAACGTCACAAAGGACCTTATCAACATAGGCGCCAATAGAAAACGGCACCCAAACTTGTTGTGTGATGGTGTCACATGCCGTATCGGAAATCCATTGGAGTCCGTAAGGCGTTGGGTGGGGGGTCGTAGGCAACTTGAAGTGTTTTACCACCCGTTCGTTGACAATATTGCAACAAGAACCCCCGTCAACGATGAGAGAAAGACTCGTATTATTAACCAAGCAACGAGAGTGGAAGAGATTCTCGCGTTGATCAATAGGAATATGCTCTTTAACAGCCAAAATACGACGAGAAACAAGAGCGAATTTACCGGGTTGTGCGTGGCCGCAAGCAATCTCGTCATCACAGGGTTCCATGCCAACAAGTGGGTCGGTGTCATGGTCATCCTCAATAATGATATCACCTTCATATTGACCATCGTCGTCCTCGAAATATGTTGGGTCGGCAAACAAGACCCGTTTGGTGTTTGGGCAATCACGTTGTACGTGGCCAAAACCGCTACACTTGTAACACACGGGCTCCCTTGGGCGAGCCGCCGGTGAGGGTCCTTGTTGACCTCGAGAGGGAGGCGCCGGTGCCGGGCCACGGTTTGGTGCCTTCTCGGTACCCGTTTGCCTATTAGAAGGACCCGTCCGTTGGGTCCCTTTGGAGGCGTCGGTATCTGTAGGACTAGGCGCATCTCGAGAACGTGTGTTAGATGGATAAAGATATGGACTCGAGGAAGAGGGATACCTAGAATACCGCGGTGTTTCGAGTTGTTGCTTATATAACTTCATGGCGGCATGACATAATGCTCCCAAATCCTTGAATGGGACAATCTCGAGCGGCCGCCGGATGGAAGCATTAAGCCCACTCATGAACTTGGTGCGGAGGGCGGAGGGGGAGGCCGAGACGCCGGCCTTAATGTGCATGTCCTCAAGTTTAGCCAAGTAAGCCACCGGAGTGAGGTTGCCTTGCTTGAACTCGGCAATTTGCAACCGCATATCATTCTTAAAGTCCTCGGGTACGTACTTCTTGGTCATGCAATAGAGCAATTGCTCAAACGTCTCAATTGGTGCCCATCCTCGCCTCTCTCGGGTGAACTCATACCGGTTCCACCAAGACTTCGCATCTCGTTCAAAGTATAGAGTTGCCGCCTCGATTTTCTCGGATTCCTCCTCATAATGACAATGTTTTAATGCTCGTTTCATATCCTGCGCCCAATCAAGAAAAACACACGGATCATATTCACCATGAAAGGTAGGGAACTTAACCTTACCTTCCCTACGAGCTCGGTAGGGGTCCGGGCGGGGCGGTGGAATGTAGGCATCATCGGCACGGGCTCGCCGGTGGCCGCCATGATGACGTTGGCGCCCATGAACGGGTGGGGCCGGCCTAGGTGGATTTGGGGGAGGCAACCATTCTTCACCCCGGTCTTGGTTCTCATAAGGGTCTATGACGGGTGGGTGCCACGGACGGTTATGTGCTACCCGTTCTAAATCGGATTCATCACCGGAGAACACATTGAAGTTGTGTTGCTCATCGTATTCATCAAAGTCAAGGGTCCTCGGTTGCCGGATTGACCGTTGGTGACGGTGTTCGGATCGATCATGTTCACGACCATGATTGGTGGTTGAGTTGGGACGGTACCGGGGCTCTTCCCGGGTTTGTCGGTCGGTGCGGGGCACACTAGGTGGGGGTGGAGAAGGAACATACCGTTGATGTTGATGCTCATAATATTGGTGCCGATGTTCCGTATCGACTATGGGCAAGTTATCTTGACGCGGGTCGGGGAATTCCTCCTCTTCTTCATGGGACTCATTTCCGTCAAGAGGTAAAGGATGGGTGCGTTCAATGACAGACGCAAGCCGGGTAACGTTTGATGGGCCGGCTCCCAAAAGTCCCTTGCCTTTCCGTTGTGCATCGGAAGTGGAAGCATTGACCACGTTCTCATTCGGATAAGTTGGGGTGGGACGGCGAGCATTCTGAAGGGACTTAAGAGCTTCTAGCTCTTTTTTCAAGGCAATGTTTTCTCGGGTCAAGGCATCAAACTTTTGTTGTGCCTTCAAGGCTTCCAATTCTCGCCTTATGGAGTCATTTTCGAGGGACAACGAAGCAGTTTCTTGAGCCAAGGGTTCACTGAACTCTTGCGGACCAGAATCCTGAGAAGTTTCCATTTCAACGTTAGTCATTGCTCCAAATCAGCACACAAGTTCAAGCAATCAAGTGAGCAAGGTGACAAGTTAGGTCAACTTTACCCAAGTTCAAGTGCGTTATCGGGTTCTACTTTGGGGAATGCCGTTTGGCGGTTAGGCAAGGAAGGCAAATCCAACAAAATTGAACCAATTACACACAAAAAACAAGTGATATTTTGCAAACGTATGTGAGAAAATGGAGGGATAGAAGATGGACGGATTGTTCACTCGGCAAGCTTTGCTTGCTTTCGGTCTTTGACCGTTTTGTAAAATCCGATTTTTCGGATGGACCGGTTTGCCGGACGTCTTTTCACTTTGTGTGTTTCGTTTCTTTGAAACGTTTTGAGCAACACTTTCTTTTGTTTGTTTTTTTTTT
>BSUD01000005.1:143749929-143772137 GCA_033239045.1 Fagopyrum esculentum
GGGGGGGGGGGGTTGATGATGTTTGAGCCCAGGGAGGCTTTCCGGGGCTAGCTGTGGTCGAGCAGAGGGTAAAGAAGCGTAGATGGTAAGAGGTGGTCATCATCTCCGGTGTGGTGGGGCGTCGAGGGCGGCAATCCTGCACCGAGGCAAGGGGAATACAAAGAGGGACGGAGCGAGGGCTGTGTAATGACCCGGGTTCTAAGTAATCCAAGACGTAACTAGGCTAAGGACCACACAGTGGGTCCCATCAATTAGCTTGACAACCTTCACAAATAGGACCTTGCAACAAGAAGCACGAAAAATAATGAAAACATTCAACCTGTCATTTAGAAAACATTTACATAACAATCATGCATGCAGTTAGTATGTATATCCCAAAACAACATTTCACAACACGACACCTGAACAGTTGCTTAAAACATCAGTCTGAAACCAACACGTGTACATAATTGCATATAAACAACGAAAGACTCGGTTGCAAGCGTTTAGTTTCAAAAGTAGTTCAACCAACCCTTGGTTAACACTGCCCCGGTTGTCCACTTCCTACAACTGACATCCCTGAAGCGTTCCTATGGTCGACATTACCTAAAAAGATTCGGTTTAAAACCGTTAGCTATCGATCATAATCTATCCACGAGAGATTATATGAACACATCACAATACAACACACATATTCAAATACCATATACCGTGCTCATAAGATGATATCATGCTTATATGAATGATGCATGTGAATGCAATATGCAATTTACAATTTGTGATCCCGGACCAAATCCTGAATCACTGCTTTACGGTTCTGGCTTTGGTGTGAGCTCACCATTGCACATATTAGGTTAATTCAGACATTTGCTCTTAGGTCATAGCCAGACTGATCAAGTCTACGGGCCAGGATTTCTCGTGGCGGGTTATGGTCTTAACTCTCTAACCACATGCAACATTTTCCCATTCATTTTAATGCAAACATTTACCATTTTAATTAGGTGTGCGACCCGAGCCCGAAGTCCATCAGACTCGGCGCCATTCTTATACACACGCAAGTGATCCGGGCCTGGCCAAGCTCCGACATTCACTGCAAAATACCCACTTTACATACTCTTGACCTTTACAGGTCGCCATCATATCACACGCCTTAACAAGTCTATCATGTCATATAATACCACGCCTCAATAGGCTAACACTTATCAATTTAATCATTTCACATAACCCTAGCATGATATACATAACAACAACATTAAGCATGCTTTACACATCACATCATCATATTCATAATAAAACACAACAATAACATTAGCATGCTTCACACATAGCACATCACAATGCATAACACCAATCACAATTCAACACAACAAGATATAAATATCCCAGGCACGAGTTTTTGCAGATCGAAGCTAAGTAAGTTCGGAGACTTACGTGTATATGCTTACTGAGCAACTAAGCTATAGTTAGTCTACCGTCTTCAACAACACCTGTCGAGAATATCATATTTCTCGTATTAAACTTCTTGCTTCTGTAACACCCCGAATTCTCAGAACTCGGAGTGCTACTGGTTAGGACCTCACAATGGGTCCCGACCTCAGTTTGACAACAATATTACTAGGATCTTGCAACAAGACACAAATAAGAAAAACCGAAATTCATAAAATAGTATTTTTAAAGGAATGAATGCAACACGGTCTAGCAGCCTAAAGTACTTAACAAGAGGAAAACGATCAACTGTCTTAACAAAAGAAAGAACGACAACAACAACACCAACCCCCACTCTAAGGAGTACGGAGATCCGGCTGACCACTACTTCCGAATCACTCAGCTACTGATCTAACCTGCGGTAAATCTAAAAACACAACAAGAGAAACCATTAGCTAGTTATCTAAACATTAGGAGAATAATAATAGGACACACACACATAAAATAAAAAACACTCATCATGCTTTCAAACAATCCATTTATTATCTTCATTTAAGTCATTCACTCTAATGATACTTATTTTGTGACACGAGGGATTCCCAAACCTCGCCTCCGCCCCCGTGTACCCATCAGGAGTGGATCCGATGCATCTCACCGTGTACCTGTATGGTTTGGGTATAGAGAACCTCCTAGTCTCCTGGCAGAGCTGGGCAGTGATGTCACGGCCCGTTATACATACACTTGGGCCTTAACACATAATAACCACGGTCGTCCTAACAAGTTATTATTCTTATTATAACACACATTGCACACACAACCAACATCACCCAACTAATATCCAGAAACCAGCTAAGTAAGTTGCAAGGACTTACCTGAATCAAACCACAACTCTCACAATCTCAACTCGGTCTGCAACCGTAGAAACTCAAACGCCTGTCATACAAGGCACGTGGATCAAATTCACATCCTTAAACTCTTAGAAGTTATAAACTTCTACGTTGTACAAACTCATGAAAAGAGTTTACGAAAAAGGTTCTCTTAGGTTAAAAAGACCATTTTTTCCCTGATCCCGAAACTCCGAAAAAGTCTATCGTTCAGTTAAATATTTTCTTCTAGGACCTATGTCCTAAACCTAGTTTTCATAAAAAGGTTTAGTAAGGTTTTATAAGAGTTATCTAATATTCTTAATTTACACCAATGTCGTTAAAGCTTGATTTTGGGTTCATATACGCAGCTTGGATAAGGTTATAAAATCCCGAGATAAAATCTTAGATCTTCTATGATATACATACTAAACATAGTAGTAAAGATCTCTCAAAAATACTTAATCATAACTCTCCCATAAATCTCCAAAGTTGGTATAAAAGCTGAAATTTCTCATACTTGGTCTATTTTCCTCTGCTGTAAAAACAACTCAAGTTCTCTACTTCGGGACCTTATAAAACTTAATCCGACCGTTAACTTTCTCCCAAATTTTAATACAGTATACTTCATATTTCTATCTACAATATATCAAAAATTCAACGGTGGATGTTCGATCTAAGCTATCCAAATACGGGTTCAAAGTCAGACGTTTCAGCCCAAAATTCTGGAATTTAACTAGGCCAATTAAGGTCTTCAGTTCGAGTCCTTCTGTCAGCAACTTCTCACCCCTACCAGAACCTGAAGATCCCAGGTTCGAATCCTTCTATACTGAGCTCCTTACCACTTCTAAGTCCAACCTACATTACTCTCTAAACTGATCTATCCAGCCAGAACTCATGAATAACTAGCCTCTTGCAGCCCTTGTTACTCATCCCTACAACAACCTACATATATGCTACTGCAGCCAGAACACTAGACCAAAAGAGCAAGGTTTAAAAGGAAGGACTCACTGAGCCGGCGCAACTCTGATCGAACAGTTGGTACTCATCCTCAACAGGCTCGAGGGAAGGCTGGCGGAGTTCGTGGTTGGCTTCCAGGATCTGTGTTCATTGGTTGCTGTACAATCAGCGTTCATTCAGAGGAGTTACGAAGATGTATGGTACAGAAGATTAAAGGAAGGAGCATGAAAAAATAGGAGAAGAAGGGGAGGAGAGGTTGCACTTACTGGCTCGTCATATGCTCGTGTGTAGACTGAAGACTCCGATCTGTTGTCCCCGTACTGAAGGATCTGTGCACAACCAGGAAGGTGGGCTTCATGTTTGATCCATATGAGGGAAAACAGCGCAGGCATGACAACAACTGGGATGGCGTCGGGTATACTGTTGCCGAGTGGACTGCATTGCTTGGCTCAGTGTCGACTGCAGGGATCTAGATGGGGGTCAGGTCGATCGGTTGTGCTCAGTCAGGGTGTTCGTTTGGGTGATGATGGCGTGCAGAGGGATTTGCTCCGTCCTGGGTTGATGGTGCCGTGCAGCAGCATCCCGATTGTGTTGCAGAAACGAGGCTAGGCAAGGTAAGAGGGAGGAAGATACGAGAGTACCATTCGTTTGCTGAGATGGGGAAGGATGAAGGGTTTAGCGTGATCCTCGGGTTGACGACAGGGACGTAACGGCTAGAGTTCAAGTGCGTTGATACGTGCCTATAAAATTGGTAAATGGGGGATTGATAAAGATAGGAGAGAGAAGCAAGGTTGGGAAGGTTTCTCATTTAATCCATTGAGCCGACTGGTAGAGTAATGGATCCATGGGCCAGTTAGGAATGAAATAAAAAGGGGGCTGAGATTGGTTAAAAATTAATTAGGTTAGTTAATTAGGAGTTAAGTAGAGATAGAGATTTGGGCCACCGGGTAAGTATAGTGGGCCTACTCCGATGGGCCTGCTCATCTAGTTATAAGATGGACTAATAAGTGAATCATTAACTTGTACGGAAATTACTCTTCGAGTTTTAATCATACGAGATGGCTATACAGTTTACATATTTATCATTTTATGTGCTTTAAGTTACATAAAATGATAGAATTTTGATAAAGTTTTTATAATGTAAAATATTCTCTGGAAAAGTGAGAGGTTAGCGGATCGAAATCCGGTTTGATCAGGTATTAAACGGAAATTAAAATTTTCGGGTATTACATCAGTGCCCTCTTAAAATAACATTCGTCCCGAAACTTAAAATAATGTATCGACTCAAACAACTTTCTTTGTATCACTTGATTTCATTAAGTCCCGTTTTCTAACATGCAACTACTCAATAATCATACACAGGCACACATCACGTAAAAAAAACAATTACTCAATCCAAGGTAAAACAGGAAGAGTCAAACAAACAACATCCGAGTACTAGCTCGTCGATACAGAAGTAGCGGCTAACTCCACAAGGTACTCAGGGTAACCATTTCTAATGCTCTCCTCCATTTCTTAAGTAGCCTCATCAATTCCTCGTCTAGACCACCGGAACTCTACAAAAGCATGAACCGGCTAATTGTTCTGATCTTCATAGCCGATGACGTGTCTCGGATTCGGTAGGTACTCTCGCAACGGTTTGGTTTTCTAAACTTACTTCCAGCTCTTTTGATGACTTTACCAAACCATAATGATCTTAAACTTCTGTCGGCACTTTGCTAAGTGCCTAATGCTCTTTTGGAATACAAACCGCTCGACTCGGTTTCCTCAATGTGACCTAATCGGATCGTTCCTTAATTACTGCGTTTTCACCTACTTTTTGTCAAGCTTTCAAATTTATATAACTCAAAACAAATCACACACCCAAGTGGACCTTTTCATATAGATCTCGAATTCCTTACTTGAAATCATAGTTAACCTAACGTTGATTTTCTTTATTTGTGGGTTATGTGCCTACCACGCTTCTGTTATAACACCCATTAGGCACAATGACGTCTTTCTGAGGGTTCACATGATTTACCCAACTCCCGCTTATACTTCCCTCCTACTACTAGCAAGATCCTCTTCAAACAGACCCTTACTCTCTTACTCAACCGTAGTCTATTCTTAATCAACCAGAAAGCAACTTCTAACCCAATTCTCTCCATATCCTTAGATCATCCCAGAAGGTTATCGTTGCCTACTTGGGGAATCCTCCAAGGCATCGATAAGGTTACCTCTTAAATCCGCAGTCATCAATGTCTCTTCTTGACGGTACCTACTCGTCAAAACCAACACTTACACGTCCTCAGCTGACGTCGGTCAGTCTATATTTGACTTATCTCAATATCCCGGACTTACTCTTCTCATACCTATACTGGCGTTAAATTCTTGGTGAGCATCATCTGCCCGATTAATCCTTTCATGCTTCGCTAATTCGTTTTATCTTCCACACTTCTGTTTCCTTAGGCTAACTCTACTTCTCGAGCCCAACTGGGTCATTCATCTTGACATAAATAGTCATTTCAAGTCTTCAACGATGGCTGATAAGTGTCTTTGTCGTTCTGGTGACTTTAATTATAATCCCCCTGGCAGTCTCCTTGCATGGACCATCGATGATGATGACTTAGGTCCCGCGGTAATTGGTGTTACCTCGGACTTTCGACTCCACTAATGCCGTTCTCATATATACATTCTTTCGTTGGTGTTACCGGCAATATTGTCTTCATGAAACTCCGTTGTTTCTGCTACAGGGTTTCAACTCTTTGATACCGGCATTGCGATTTCTTTCAAATTCCTATATCTTTGAGGAGGTTAAAACCTCTCCACACTTGTAAAGTCTACATTTTGCTTCTACACTTTATTGTAGGTATCCCTTCCATGCACCTTAGACTCTCATATCCGGGTCGACATTTTATCTCCCTTGGTCTCTTAAGCTTGTCTTGTGAATTCTTCTACTAGGTGACTCATCTTATACATTTTCCTTCTTTACATCGGTCTCTAACTGTCTGTTGGTCATTACTGCTCATTCTATGTTGGAACTTCAGTTACTTTGTACTCTTGTATAGATTTCCTAAGGACATCCTCATCTGAAGACTTTATTTAAAATTCAGCACGACCCGCAATTTTGATACATGACTTTCCTTCTTACGAAATCCATCATAGTGTCATCAGTCCGTTAGTATGATTTCTATTAAACATCTAATGGTACCATTTGTATACAACACATTAGGTGCATATGATTTTCCCACAATCAAATTCCTCGCATCGCATTTATTATGTCTTCCTTATACTCATGTCGCTTTACCTTCTTTAAATCTTTACACCCCGTAATATAGTTAAATCCTTTTGAGTTTTCTCGTACCCGTTTTACGGACCACGTTGGTTGGTCTTATTACTTTCATCAACTCTTATGTCATCGGTCCAGCCTGAATTTTCATTGAAGTACCTCCATTTCTCATTAAGCTTTTATATAAACACTTTTCGGTAATCATCTTATTGGGGTAATACCGGATCCATATAACAGTCTTTAGTCATTCAACTTTACTCCTTCATATGTCTGTTCTAGCCAGCATGTAGATTCCATCTGCAATCACCTCACAACTCGACCACACATTTCACCAAGGCTTTAAATCGTACTCTCTATGTTTGTGCCACCTCTACAATTCCAATTATTCTTTGTCACATCTTTACTCACAAGGGTTTTCCCTGTCAATCTAGACAGTCTAACCCTACTTTTTCTCGAAGGGGCACCATCAGTCTTACTTGTGTGGAATGCTAAGACATAGAACATGTTTCCAATCATCTACTTCCTCTTAGTCTTCTGGTTCTTCTTACAGGGATCCCTTCATTCTAACTCTGATATGTATTTTTTTTTGTCAGTAGTAAGTAACTACTCCCAACAATTCCCTTTACACCATTACTATCATCAAGGGTCATTACCGACCGTCAAGAGCTGCTCTTAAATTTCTTTATTAGAGTTATCATATTGGACTCATTTTACGTTACCATCCAGACTACTAGTACTTGTATTGATTTAACTTCACCATTTTCGTCGTGGATCTCCGAAAGAAATTCACTAGATGTTGATAAAATTCCTTTATAACCTTGTGGTTATTCTTCTTATCGGTTAACTAACCATCACTAGTTAACCCGCACATGTAACTTTTAAGTTGTCACCAAGTAGGATGTAGTTGACCTTCTACAACATCATAGACTTACTTTTCTTCCATCTCTTTTGAGGCTTGATATACTTGGTGAAATATATCTCCTCCAGTCTCTCTATTTATACTTCTTTAGCTCCTCCTACAATCTACACTTTTGTAAGATCGTTATACTCTTACGAGTCCAGTTGTATGATTCTTCTTCCATCAACAGACTTTTCAATCCTTCTAGGGTAACTTGTAGGTACATCTCCGTGATTCTTTTACCTGAGTTATCGTCTATTTGCGGTTCTCTATTATGAACTTGTAGTGTTGTTAGCTTAAATCCCTTTGAATGAGAAGTTATTGGGGTCCCTCGAGTTCACCAATACTCTTCTCACACACTCTTCTTCCTTGAGTGTTGCTTGTAATGTTGCCTTTACAGAAGCTGATTATTGTTGTATCACAGTCTATGTCGAAATGCTCGTGTGTTCTACGAGATCACTCCACTTCCATGTTGGTGAAATCCACCTTTCCCTTTATGGCAACACGTAAGCTTCCAAGTTGCAGCTCTTTAATTCTTTCTATTTGGATGGATAATGTATCTCGTGTTGACTTCCATACTTTTGATTGTGTCGGTTATCAATCTGGATTGTGGTGGCAACTAGCTTGTTGAGAGTGATCATATTTCGCCTTGCTTTTGGCATCAACTTTCACTTCCTAGTCTGTCAGTGAGCTTAAATTTTATGTCTCTTTTCTTGATCGCTACTATATCTCCCTTTTGACTTTCATGTCTATGGCAATTTTCGACGTCATCCTCTTTGTTTGTGAAGTCACTTTACACAACTTGGAAGAGCCTCTCAGTTGTCGTTCTCAAATTCCCTAGTTGGCGATCATCCCTTACTTCTCCGGAACTACTCTCTTGTATATCCTTCATTTGATCCCGTTGAGTTGACTCAGGTTCCCCTTGCCATTTTCGTGGGTATTATCTTGTAGTCTTCACTCTTCCGTCTCCACGTTCCTCAACCAGCTCGAAGGAGAGGTCCGTCGTTAGTCTACCTTAATGCTCGTAAGCTGAGCGTACTTATCCTTACGTTGAAACCCTTTAATTATACTTAGGTGTGTCAACTGAACGAGGATCTCATACTGTTATCTCCGTGAAGGGCATACTATAACTATAAATTCTACTAATCTTCGGCAATTGGTTATCTACATCACCCATCATTATAATCAAGCTAATATGTCAACATAAAGCAAAAACCTAAAGTCCATACTAAGCATACTGAGATCCGCGGTAGTAGTGGTGGTCAGCCGTACTTTCTATCCCCAACCAGACTATGCATGCATTTGAAAACAAAAAGTCCTTTTTAAACTCAGATCCCTTTTCGGGTTCTGCTTAAGTACTTATTCGGTCTTTCAGAAGATTTCATGTGTTATTGTTGCCAACCTAGAGCTCTGTTACCATGTTGTAACACCCCGAATTCTCAGAACTCGGAGTGCTACTGGTTAGGACCTCACAATGGGTCCCGACCTCAGTTTGACAACAATATTACTAGGATCTTGCAACAAGACACAAATAAGAAAAACCAAAATTCATAAAATAGTATTTTTAAAGGAATGAATGCAACACGGTCTAGCAGCCTAAAGTACTTAACAAGAGGAAAACGATCAACTGTCTTAACAAAAGAAAGAACGACAACAACAACCCCAACCCCCACTCTAAGGAGTACGGAGACCCGGCTGACCACTACTTCCGAATCACTCAACTGCTGATCTAACCTGCGGTAAATCTAAAAACACAACAAGAGAAACCATTAGCTAGTTATCATTAGGAGAATAATAATAGCACACACACACATAAAATAAAAAACACTTACCATGCTTTCAAACAATCCATTTATATCTTCATTTAAGTCATTCACTCTAATGATACTTATTTTGTGACACGAGGGATTCCCAAACCTCGCCTCCGCCCCCGGTACCCATCAGGAGTGGATCCGATGCATCTCACCGTGTACTTGTATGGTCTGGGTATAGAGAACCTCCCAGTCTCCTGGCAGAGCTGGGCAGTGATGTCACGGCCCGTTATACATACACTTGGGCCTTAACACATAATAACCACGGTCGTCCTAACAAGTTATTATTCTTATTATAACACACATTGCACACACAACCAACATCACCCAACTAATATCTAGAAACCAGCTAACACTACAACAAAATTGGGTTTTTATAGCATTGAATAATAGCGTTTGTCTCGTAAATGCTATAGTTTACGTGCTCTAATTTTTTAATAGCGTTTTACAATAATAAAAACGCTGTTAAAAAAGTAAAAAAATAAGCGCTTGATTTTTTTGCCTAAGCGCGTATCTGATCCTTTATTTTTCACAATACCGCCAAGAAAGAAACGCTATGAATATATAACATAAAGCCATAATTTCCCTCTCCTCCTTTCCAAGCTTTTCACAATACCCCCCGAGTGCGTCTCCCTCTTCCCTGCAGCTACTGAAGAACACATCGGCTCCATCTTTACATAGCGATACCAAGTACCGGATAACACATCGGCTCCACCCTGTACCCATTTTCGTTCTCTTTTTAATTGCGAGGGTTGCAGTCACTATATATCATCGATGATTTCCCCCTCCTTAAACCGAAGATATATGTAATAGCAAATCTAGGGTTTAAACGGAAACAGGTTTCCCCTCTCCCTTTCTTGTGTTTTGATTTCCCCTAAAGTCTCTATTTTTGTGTTCAGTTTTAAGGATTTTGATATTCATCAATTCGCACAATACATTGATCTTCCTAATCAACTATTTATGTTAGAATTTAGGGATTTTGATAGCTAGAAATACTACACCTCGGAGGGGTTCCTTTCTAAATGAAGGATTTTGATAACTAGATATTCGCACAATACATTGATCTTCCTAATCAACTGTTTATGTTGGAATCAACTGTTTATGGTGGAGTTAAGGTGGGTTTTGATTAGAAAAAATCATTTGCAGTAATTTGTTTCTCCCACAAGTTCCAATTTTCAGTAATTTGTTTCTCCCACAAGTTCCAATTGTTATATTAAATTAAAAAAAAATTGTTGTCCTCATGATGCTGTTTTCTTAATAACCTGAACCATCTTTTAAACTTACAAGTCTTTGTTTACAATTTATCTAGTGATTAGTTGGAAAATGTTCATTTTTCTTTTTCTGTAATGCCCATCGTTTGCAGGTTTAGGTTGTGATAGAGCATTTTGCGGTGCTTATTGGAATGCTTAGAGTCTTTATGATAATGCTCATCCAGTTTGTAGTTGAGATACCTTTATTCTTGTATGCTCATAGTATTTATACTTTTCTATGCTCTAAAGTCTTCTGTTGTACTATCAGCTTGAGCAAGCCAAACCTTCTCATTTCCTTGATTTGATATACTTCAGTTTTCACAGCTTAGATTTTCTGGAATTCCTCATATTGCTCATGAAATGAATCAGTATGTTCAAAGCGTGAGTACATCCTGAATCAAACTGTACCCCAACATTGTCATCTCTTTTATTTTTATTTATTTTTATTTTTGCAAACCTGAATACATGTTGGCTCTATAGATTACAGAGAGATGCATACAACATATGGGAAAAACAGTGCAGGATGCTGTCACAAAGTTGGTTACAAAGATAGGCAACGGTCAAATTGGTAATATACTCCAACAAAACTTGAAACATCTTTCTTGTTCAATGCTTGTTAGATATATAATTAGTAGGCTGAGCTTAACGTTTTGCATCCTGTATATATATATATATATCTCAAATTGAGCTTTAAGTAAAGGCACCCAATTCTAACCTGATGGTTCGATTTCCAGACCGGTCAAGGTTGTCTCTTAATCACGCTGATACAATAGTCGCTTCTACACATCTATACACGTAAGTGTTTCTCCACTTGTTTATTTACTAGTACTCGACAAATAACTTGCATCCTGCATATATTGATTGTTAACACGCTGATACAATAGTCGCCTGATTGAAATATTTTAGCCTATATTGATATTGAAATTTCTGCATCTTTGCAATGCTATTTATGTACTTTTTTAAATTGCTGTTAACATGCTTATCACTGAGGTCACTTAAAAATATTAAGGGTCTAGTTGGTAAAGCTGCTTTAATGATATATAAACAAGTATATAGATTGTTAGTTGTTGGTTAAAATAGTGCACAAATTGTTATTGTTGCTTACAAGAAGGGTCTTGGTTCATCTACACCTCATTCAGGAAGGTTACATCAACACAGGCACACTACCTGATTATTACCATCAGCATTAAAAATAGTTGATAGTAAATTTGAAGAACTAGATGCCTCAGAAAATCCGTTAATATCATTTGAGTATATGTTCACCAAGTAGGTCCTCTTTTGCTGATGTATAAAGAATTTGTTGCATTTCCAGTAGAAGAAGATATGAATAGAGTGGCTAACTAACTCGCTAACCAATTGCATTAGTTATGAACTATCTTTTTATACTCCCTAGTTCCTATTTCTTGCTTGTTGGTTATGAAAAGGTAAATTTTACATATGTAGAAAATGCTAATTTCAGAAACTAATATTACAATTCCTCAACAAAACCCCATGTGGTAGCATACTAGATACCCGCAATAATATTTCATATAACATCAAAGCAATTATATGTGTTGAAATTGAGTTGTAGATAACCAAAATTGGTAAAAGGTGCATATCAAGTTAACAAATAGAAAAAGATAGAACATCGAATAAACACAGTGAAAGAGATGAATAAGTAGATTTCAGAAGGAAGGTTGGAGAATGCTCAGTGGAATGAGAAGTCTTTCATTTCTTGTTTTTACCTTCACAACATTCACTGTTAAGCATTTTCATTTGTAAAAATTGTCTCTTGCTTCAGGGACGCGAACCTTTTGTTTCATTAGAAGGTCTTCAGCAGCTCCATCAAATCTTATTTGTCTTCGTATCACATACGGCCTATATTTGCTTGATTCTAAGGTTTTTCCTCAAGGATACATATAATGTGATATGTTCATGTTTATGCACTTGCTGATTTTTTTTATGCACTTGTTGCTTGCCTTTTTAAGTGTTGTTATTTAAGTTCACCTTGAAGAATCATCTTGGTTGGATATGTTGATTATGCTGTCTGTTGTTATGTTTTTATTTACTAATTACTCTTTCCAGATGATATCAAACAACTGTAAGGTTCATTTGCTATCTGTTTTCATCTTGGTTGGATATGTTGATTATGTTGTCTGTTTTTATGTTTTTATTTACTAATTACTCTTTCCAGATGATATCAAACAACTGTAAGGTTCATTTGCTATCTGTTTTCATCTTGGTTGGATATGTTAAACTTCTGTAGGAAAATTTTTATTATTAAAAATAAAAAAGGAAATTCATATTCCTTAGAATTGATTTCAACTGAGTCTCTCAGTAAGAACAAACAATTCATACTGAAGCACACACCATTTATGTCCCTACTGATTTTCCTTTTGTTTTTTGAGCTTCGAATTAGCAAACTCTATCAAGACTCTTGTTCTATCAGGTCTGAAATCTTGATCATTGTACTTGTTAGGGACATTAATGTACTCTAGTTATGAATTTGCATCTGAAATCTTGATCATTGTACTCTGGTTATGAATTTACATCTAAAGCTGAACACTTGTTGACCCTCTAGAAGATGAAATCAACGCCATTACCTGTTGACAAGAAAGATTCAAATAGCTAAGGAAAATTAAATATAAAATGTTCACTGAGACTACATAACCAAACCATCAGCCTTGCCTGTCTATTTGGATTCCACTCAATATCAAATATATCACTTAAATCCATTAATA
The DNA here is from genome assembly GCA_033239045.1 of Fagopyrum esculentum. Taxonomy (NCBI): domain Eukaryota; kingdom Viridiplantae; phylum Streptophyta; class Magnoliopsida; order Caryophyllales; family Polygonaceae; genus Fagopyrum; species Fagopyrum esculentum. Next base: position 143,763,104 of record BSUD01000005.1, read on the forward strand.
AGTTGGTATTTGTCAACTATCTCTACTACATGCAATATTGGATAACGAGATTAGTTAGATGTTCATCCATCCTATGTTGGTTTCTAATTTGTTATTAAGCACATGAAGCATATAAACCTTTGTCTTCCTACCACCGCCTCCAGGAGGACTTTTGGTTAAAATTAAACCTTTTTACTTAAAAAGGGATGATATAGCTTTTTTTAGTCAATATTAGTGCTTCACACATGCATTTGGTTAACTAGATTACCTGAGTAAATATTGCCTTTGCCTTAGATATTTTCAATCTCATTGCAAGTATAAAATATATTGTAAGATATCACTGTTGTTGTTTATATATTGAACCAAATTTAGACTGCATATTACCTTGTTTAAAGGAACCTTCGAGTAACCTCCTTGAACCTGTGTGAGAGGTTTCCTCTCTTTCTCTAGAAGTGGGATTGTATCATTGTATTAAAAAAAACTACATACCATTCATGAGTATCATCATCATTCAAGAGGTCACAAAATTAGTTAATATGTTGTTTTACAGTTGTTTGTTCTTATGGTTGGTGATTAGTATAGAGTTACTTTATGCAAACAGGCATCTCTGGAGTTGCTTATGACAAGCTCATGTTGTTTAGCTTGCAACATGCAAGCGTGAGCGTATGCTTACTCTTTTTTTTGTCTGTCAAAATTATCATCCCTGTTTTTATTTTCAGATATAATAGAAGCATCATATGCAAATTGTTTTCAAAGTCACTTGCAATTGTATAAACGGTATCCTCCTCCTTCCAGATGTCATTAGGTTGGCAGTGGGAGCTTTCAGCCGTCGTATCAATTTCGTCTGCTTCTCAAATATCCCTAGTTGATTATGTTGAATAATTTTCTGTAGGCTAAAATACATACTGAAGGAATAAAATAACTTGGAACAACTTGTAGTATGAGGCACTTCAATAAGAACAGATAGAAAAAGTTGCACCTTCTCCTGGCTGGGATCTCAGGTTAGTAACTAAGACGTACATTATTCTCGTTTGAACCTGCGTAGCTAAAATGCTTTCAAGCTCATGTGTCAACTTCGCATTATGCATGATTTTGATGTTGACATTGCAATTTTAATTGAATGCATAGTGGTAGGCACTGGAGAAAGTACATATTATTGTTATTATAAGTTTAAGTCAATTATCTCTATTGCAAGTTTTTATAATCTTTTGTAGTTCGTGGTCACCAGACCAATAGAGACTGGCATATTTCTTGCTTGATCATATTCTAGACCTCTCTCCTTTTTTTCAGACTACTGAAGGTTTTATTTCCTAAATTTGTCAAAAGAAGTGAAGAAATGTGTGGCCGGTGCCAAGCTTATTCCCTTAATTGTTTCCATGATTATGTCATGTATGGAGCGCGAATTGCAAATAATCTGGTAAATTAGAGTGTGGTTTTATGTTATAAAGTTAACATGTGCTCAATACTTAACTTTTTATCTTAATGTCATTAGGTAAAGCACACTAAGGAAATTGAAATTGAGCAAGATGGGCAAAACATAGATAAAACTAACTCTATGGTTAGTTTAATTATTATGTTAGTTTTTTTAAAGTTTTAACTACATTTACATTAGTAATTATGTTGTGTTTTGTTGTAGAGTACGAGTCCTAAATACTATGACAAGTGCAAACTCTTAGATTGGTGCGGAAAAGAAGAGATTGTAGCTTAAGGGCGTTGGTGTTCCAATGATCCACATGAGCTTGTAAATCTTATTCCGATTGGACCTAATGCAGTTATAGTAAAGGTGGACATTGTAAAGAAGCGTGAGACATTTCTTTGGATGACTACAACTACTATGTTCTCCATTAGACAAGTTGAGGGGAAGATTATAGTGTGGCCATGTGTTACGGTGATCTTTCAAAGTTGTTATGACAATTGCATGGACAATAGACAAAGTTGTTATAATATGAAATGACATTAGATGGTCATCCATTTTAGATTTGTATTGTCAAACTATGTTCTCTTGGTAAACAATTATTTTATACAACTCATGTTTTGTATCATTTGAATCTTTAAAATGAAATAATGTGGTTTTTGTCTGATGTCGTTATTGAGTTTCTATACCATTTATAGAAACGCTATTGTTAGGCTTTATAGCGTTTATTAGAAACGCTATTATTGGGTTTCCATAACGTTTATAAAACACTATAAATGACATTATTTCCATAGCATTTGAGGAAACGCTATTAATAGGTCCACTTTTCCAAATGTTTCATGAAACGCTATAATAGGTCCACTTTTTCATAGCGTTTGTACAAACGCTAATAATAGGTCCACATTTCCATAGCGTTTCCTTAAATGCTATAATAGGTCCACGTTTTCATAGCGTTTATCAAACGCTATAATAGACCCTCTTTTTCATAGCGTTTGCACAAGCGCTATTATTCGTTACTTTTCCATAGAGTTTCTGCAAACGCTATAATAGGTCCACTATTCCATAGCGTTTGTGCAAACGCTATGAAAAGTTGTGACCCTATTATAGCGGGCTCTGTCATAGCGTTTATAAAAACGCTATTAATGTATATCATAGCGTTTTTCAAACGCTATGAATGCTTCTAAATGTTGTAGTGTAAGTAAGTCGCAAGGACTTACCTGAATCAAACCACAACTCTCACAATCTCAACTCGGTCTGCAACCGTAGAAACTCAAACGCCTGTCATACAAGGCACGTGGATCAAATTCACATCCTTAAACTCTTAAAAGTTATAAACTTCTACGTTGTACAAACTCATGAAAAGAGTTTACGAAAAAGGTTCTCTTAGGTTAAAAAGACCATTTTTTTCCCTGATCCCGAAACTCCGAAAAAGTCTATCGTTCAGTTTAATATTTTCTTCTAGGACCTATGTCCTAAACCTAGTTTTCATAAAAAGGTTTAGTAAGGTTTTATAAGAGTTATCTAACATTCTTAATTTACACCAATGTCGTTAAAGCTTGATTTTGGGTTCATATACGCAGCTTGGATAAGGTTATAAAATCCCGAGATAAAATCTTAGATCTTCTATGATATACATACTAAACATAGTAGTAAAGATCTCTCAAAAATACTTAATCATAACTCTCCCATAAATCTCCAAAGTTGGTATAAAAGCTGAAATTTCCCATACTTGGTCTATTTTCCTCTACTGTAAAAACAGCTCAAGTTCTCTACTTCGGGACCTTATAAAACTTAATCCGACCGTTAACTTTCTCCCAAATTTTAATACAGTAAACTTCATATTTCTATCTACAATATATCAAAAATTCAACGGTGGATGTTCGATCTAAGCTATCCAAATACGGGTTCAAAGTCAGACGTTTCAGCCCAAAATTCTGGAATTTAACTAGGCCAATTAAGGTCTTCAGTTCGAGTCCTTCTGTCAGCAACTTCTCACCCCTACCAGAACCTGAAGATCCCAGGTTCGAATCCTTCTATACTGAGCTCCTTACCACTTCTAAGTCCAACCTACATTACTCTCTAAACTGATCTATCCAGCCAGAACTCATGAATAACTAGCCTCATGCAACCCTTGTTACTCATCCCTACAACAACCTACATATATGCTACTGCAGCCAGAACACTAGACCAAAAGAGCAAGGTTTGAAAGGAAGGACTCACTGAGCCGGCGCAACTCTGATCGAACAGTTGGTACTCATCCTCAACAGGCTCGAGGGAAGGTTGGCGGGGTTCGTGGTTGGCTTCCAGGATCTGTGTTCATTGGTTGCTGTACAATCAGCGTTCATTCAGAGGAGTTACGAAGATGTATGGTACAGAAGATTAAAGGAAGGAGCATGAAAAAATAGGAGAAGAAGGGGAGGAGAGGTTGCACTTACTGGCTCGTCATATGCTCGTGTGTAGACTGAAGACTCCGATCTATTGTCCCCGTACTGAAGGATCTGTGCACAACCAGGAAGGTGGGCTTCATGTTTGATCCATATGAGGGAAAACAGCGCAGGCATGACAGCAGCCGGGATGGCGTCGGGTATACTGTTGCCGAGTGGACTGCATTGCTTGGCTCAGTGTCGACTGCAGGGATCTAGATGGGGGTCAGGTCGATCGGTTGTGCTCAGTCAAGGTGTTCGTTTGGGTGATGATGGCGTGCAGAGGGATTTGCTCCGTCCTGGGTTTATGGTGCCGTGCAGCAGCATCCTGATTGTGTTGCAGAAACGAGGCTAGGCAAGGTAAGAGGGAGGGAGATGCGAGAGTACCATTCGTTTGCTGAGATGGGGAAGGATGAAGGGTTTAGCGTGATCCTCGGGTTGACGACAGGGACGTAACGGCTAGAGTTCAAGTGCGTTGATACGTGCCTATAAAATTGGTAAATGGGGGATTGATAAAGATAGGAGAGAGAAGCAAGGCTGGGAAGGTTTCTCATTTAATCCATTGAGCCGGCTGGTAGAGTAATGGATCCATGGGCCGGTTAGGAATGAAATAAAAAGTGGGTTGAGATTGGTTAAAAATTAATTAGGAGTTAAGTAGAGATAGAGATTTGGGTCGCCGGGTAAGTATAGTGGGCCTACTCCGATGGGCCTGCTCATCTAGTTATAAGATGGACTAATAAGTGAATCATTAACTTGTACGGAAATTACTTTTCGAGTTTTAATCATACGAGATGGTTATACAGTTTACATATTTATCATTTTATGTGCTTTAAGTTACATAAAATGATAAAATTTTGATAAAATTTTTATAATGTAAAATATTCTCTGGAAAAGTGAGAGGTTAGCGGATCGAAATCCGGTTTGATCAGGTATTAAACGGAAATTAAAATTTTCGGGTATTACAGCTTCAAACATCAATTAAATTCATTCATTTGAATTTAATTAACTTATAGCGTTTTCTAGATTACTAAATTTCACCAAAATAACGTTTTGCCCGTAGGCAGTTTCTGAACCCAGCTGTCATCAGATCTCATCAAACAAATAGCCCATAATCACCAAAATAATGTATAGAGCATAATGGAATTTCTAATTATCCATTTTGACAAGCCTAAGGTCAATTTATGACAAATCGCAATACGGAAAACGAATAAATTCATAACTTATTCGTTACTAACCGATTGACGATCCGAAAGAAGATTCGGAATCACAACGACACAGGCTACGCTTGGACACCATCAGATTCCCCGGATTTTGAGCGACGGAACCGGCCATATAAGGGGGAGGCTCGACCTAACCTTGACTTCAACGGAACCGCAGATGCTCAGTACCAAAATGAAGAGAACGAAGATAGAAATCCGAAAACTCAAACGGATTTGAAATCGGATTACAAATGAATAGTAGATCAGAATTTGAAGGTTGAGAGAAATGAGAGCTTTTATGAGGAAATGTGAAAGGAAATGAATGAATTTCCTCTATTTATAGAGAAGTCGATAATTATCTTCTACCATTATCCTTTAGCAAAATCGATAATTATCCTTTAACATTATCCTTTAGCAAAGTCGATTATTATCCTCTAGCATTATCCTTTAGCAAAATCGATAATTATCCTTTACCATTATCCTTTAGCAAAGCCGATAATTATCCTCTAGCATTATCCTTTAGCAAAGTCGATAATTATCCTTTTACCGTTCCGAAGGCGGTTTGGGCCCTTCCTCCAAACTTCTTGAAATTGGAATAATAATTCCGAAATACTGTGTGGATAGTTATTCCGCAATTTTCTCGTAAAATGTGTATTCCTAAGCCGTCTTTCTTAGTTGCTAAGAAACGAAATAACGATTCTTTTGGCCATTTTGTCTTTCCATGTTATTTTATATCTAGGACATGTCCGATGTCCTGATCATTTCTCTCAACTGCCTTTTTATTAATTGAAACTCCCAAATGCTCCAAATAACACCGGCGGTAAAAATTATTCTCCGGATTAAAAAGTAGAATTTTCCCCACAAGGTCAATCTCAGGCCAGAAACTCAATGGTGGAATCCAAGCTTGCCAATTTCACCCCGTTCGCAAGTTGACTCAGTATTACTATCAATGATTAGGTTTAATCCTCCACCTTAATCATGATTATTTAGGATTCGAAAGTCCTAACTCTTACAGGTTGCTCGGTTTGCGGCGGAGGACACAAGTCCGGCCAGTTGGTGGCTCGCAGGGAGAGGAGCTTCAGTGAGAGGTCTGATGTTGAGAGATTTGCAAGAGATGGAAGACAAAGGGATGAGAGAATGAAGAGGTAGACTGCTAGATACAAGAAGGCAGAGAAATGAATGTGGTGAGTGTTAGGAAGCGTGTAAAAGGAGGTTGAAGTGTGGTTGTTCAACAGTAGACTGCAAAGGGTGGGCAAACACACAAAGGCTACGCAAACCCACTTCATCACACAAAGTAGAAAGAGGATGAAAAGGCAAAAAAAGAAAATAGAATAAAATAAATAAACGGGGAAAGGATGGAATGAAGTAAACCTGATCAAAATATTCGGAACGGGATTTCCGAATCGGAAAACTTCCCGACCTTTCCGAAAATAAATATACGGATTAAATATGTATAAGTTCGAGAAATATAATTTGAAATACGAAAACCATTCTCGCAATTTACTTTACGAGATTATATTATAATTTAAATATGGGTAATAAAATATCGATGCAAGTATACTCGTAGAATTTAATTTACGACGTAAAAATACTCCTCAAAATATTTAAGCTATTAAAATATCGATAAAATCCGAAAAAATAAATATCGCAAACGCGGCCAAAATTGGGGCGTTACAAAGTTAAACCAAAAGTTATATTTAATATCTTTTAAAATATTAATTTGTAGAATTAATGTAGAAAAGTAAATTTTATTTGGACAATTGGATCTAAATTTATTTATCATTTTCTATATAATTCTTTTCGAAAATTTATTGTGCCAATTATTTTTACTAAAAATTACAGTTATCAATATCATCATTACTTATATTAATAAGAAACTTATATCGAAGACTTTAATAGGGCGATGCTAATTGAAATTATAAAGCTCGTTATAGACCTATAATATTTAATATGTATAGTAATTATTATTATAATATATATATATATATATATATATATATATATATATATAATTATAGTAATTATAATAAAAATTATTATACATATTTATTCTGAAAGATATGAATATGTATATATGTGCAAAGTTGTATATATTATAGATGTATATAAGTTTAATTAAGTTAAATGAGATCAACGTGATTATGTGAGTACGTATAAAGTTATAAACAAAAAATATTATCAATTCATTAGCTTGATTAACTAAAATTCTTTACTTAATTGTAATATTGTAATATATGTCAAATATAAATATTAGTACAAAACTGCATAGTGATACAAATTACAAAGTAACTAAGTATGCATAAGTTATTAAGTTGTAACAAAATAACATTATTAACTCATGACTTTGCCTAACTCAAATATGTTTCCCTTTATTATATTTTTAAATATAAATATTAGTACAAAACTGTAATGTACGATCTTTATTTATTATTCCTAAAATAAATACATTTAATATTATAATAAAAAATTAATAGCCGGATATCCGGGGATATATAGTGATTCGGGACTATCCGGCGATCCGTATCCAGATATCCGGAACGATCCACATATATCCGGTGATATGTGAGTATCCGGATATCCGAGATTATCCGGATATCCATTTTTATCAAGGTATTCGCGGATATCCGGATGCCTAAAATATCGATATGTATCCGAATCGATGATCCAAAAAAATCTTCCGAATCGGACCAGATCAAAACATGCACTAAAATATCGGGGATTTTTGGATTGGGTCAACGGATTTTTAGAACCGGATCAGACTGGTTTTGCCCACCCCTACTTCCCAATTCCCATGGTTGACACAACTTGACTACGATTTAGGATCATCAACGAGCTTCATAGACGTTTCATTCGTTGATCTCTTGAGAGATAACGAGGCCATGGCGCTCACCCTTCGACGAGTGCATGTACCAAATCTCCTACAATACGTAGTACATTGAGGTCCGAAGGGAAGGTTGGAATGGAGAAATTCTAATTATTCGATTTCACCGTGGATCTGGTATTTGGGGTGGATAAAAGCAAGGCATCACCATTGTTTGGAGTCAAGGGTGTGTATGCATGTCCTCATGACCTACTCTTTGTCGTAAATGTTGTTTGGTTCTCGGCTTGCTTTCGCTGAAAGACTCACAAGAAAGTTAAGTGAGATTTGGTACATATGCTCGTTTGTTGGGGACAACACCCCTCTTTTACCGCAAACCAAAAAAATTATATTTTAAATTTAAGTCAATTGTGATTGGATGGGATGAAATCTGAGAAGGTGGGGAGTTTATATTCGACACTGGACGTTTGTTGAGGGACAATACCCCTCTTTTGTGTGAACAAAGACAAATAAGAATGTATCTGGTGTAGCACAAATGCGCGGAAAGAATTTCGGCATTGTTATTTCCGTTTTTTTTTTTGAAAGGTTAATTGTATTAGATAGGAGGAAGAGGTGGTACATGTACAACTACAACCCCACAAGCAAGCCAACAACCCACATTAGTCGAACTTATCACGCAGCAACAGGAGCAAGGTGAACTTAATCAAAATTAAGCGCAATTTTAAGGGTGACGGCCATGTCACGGGAGAGGGTCGAACGATCCTTCCAATTTTGAGTGAAATGAGCCTTGACGCAGCAGATAACCATCCTAGCGCAATCAATTGGAGAAGTGAAGGATTGGCAGTAGAGTAACTTGTTCCTGGCGACCCAGATGAAGTAGATGTAGGCGACAATCGCGACAATTCTGGCACAATCCAGAGGGCGAGGCTTCTTCCTAGACCAGGAAGCCATCCAAGCCCAAACATCATCAAGGAAGGGAGCAGGATGGGGGAGATTCAACCAACGTGATACCAAGTCCAAGACGAGAACACTATAGCTGCAAAGATTCCAAGGTGCATGCCATCTTCAAGGCCAGCATTGCAAAGCTTGCAGGTAGCATCGTTGGTGAGGTTCCAATCCCTAATCTTGATAAGAGTGGGGAGACGATCAAGGGCAGCAAGCCAGGCAATATAGGAGGTTTTGGGGGGGGGGGGGGGGGGGG
>BSUD01000005.1:143779563-143809653 GCA_033239045.1 Fagopyrum esculentum
AAAAAAAAAAAAAAAAAAAAAAAAAAAAAGCCTCTAATCTCTCTTCTCTCGTGACGAGAATCTCGTCTCCCTCACCTTCCCCTCTCTCTCTCCCGTAACCTAGTCCTTACCTCCATGCAATTCAATTCCAAACGAGAGTCTCGTCTCCCTCACCTTCCCCCTCTCCCTCTCTCTATCTCTCTCTCTCCCGTAACCTTACCTCCATGTAATTCAATCCCAAACGATGGCAATTCGATGGGGTTTTTGGTTGATTTGCCTTGCAACTTTCACCGGCATGCTACTACCCTACTTGTTTACAAAGACGGCGTCAGTCTCCATTCCCGTTCCAGACGGCGAAATCTCTCATCGGGCGTCTTCCACACTCAGAGGAAAGGGATACACCATATTTGCCACAATGCTTCACATTTACCCCCAGATGTTCTTACACTCCTCCTTGTCGCACACCGAAGGCAAATCAACGTTGTTCGCACTACCGGATAGCGTCATCTCGAACTGTTCTCTGCCCTACTGGGCCTGGAAATTCATATTCCAGTATCACGCACTTCCTTCGGAAAGACTCTCCTTTGAGACTCTCTTAGTCAAATCGACGAACACTTGTCTTGCAACAGGTGTTCCAACAAAAAAGTTGGCCCTAACTGAAATCAACGCTCAAAAAGGCTCGATTGAGATCAACAATGTCCGGATATTGTATCCCGACCTGTTTGTTGGCGGGGGAGTCACCATTCACGGCATTTCAGGTTCCTTCACGAACCTTCGTTGCCACGAAGAGAATGATTATTCTCTTGATTTTACTGAAACCCAACAGGGTTGCTCCCCACCGAAATCTGCTGATACCCTAGCACAATGGAAGGAGATCATCAGTGTTCTTGGAATGTGTGGTTACCATTCATTTGCAGAGGACATGAATTCTGTTCTACATGAGCTTGTTCTTCAGTACCCGCGCCTAACTTCGGGCACTATATTTGCTCCTAAGGTATTTGGGTCTGAACGATACCCGGGTTGGCTTGTGAAATCCCAAATTCTGCTGGGCAGGTACAAATTTTCTGATTTGGTGTTGTTGCCGGACCAGACTAGCTTAACCACTCTAGTTAGGGGCAAGGATGTGAAAATCACCAGGTCAGCTCTCAACTCCGGCACCAGCCTGTCCATCGGCGGCGCTGTCATCACCCATCCGGAAGCATGTTCCACCAACATATTTGTAGTCCATGGGATTTCACAGCCATTTCAGGTAGATGATGGTGCTGCCTTCACTCCCTTTTCCAAAGAGTACTCTTTTTGATTTTCAATCATCCATTAATGAAATATCTGCATCATCGATTTTGAATCCCACTGAGCATATGATTGATGTTTTCATTTGTATTCCAAATTCTTTAGATCATGTGCCAGATGTTATAATGCGCTGTGCCAATGACTGGATCGACACTAATGAAGTTACAAAATATATGTTGCCACATGCACAAGATGAAAAACACAAGTACATAATGTGATACTATGAGCATATCGGCTCACTAAGAATTTCACAGAACATATTTGAACTAGAGCAGCTGACCAGCTTTTGACCCATATCTGCTCACTAGGAAATTCGGATCCATAAATGTTGATTATTTATCCTATCTGTTGTGATTATTTATCCTAAGAATTTCACAAGTACATAATGTGATACTATGAGCATTTCGAATCCTCCCACTTCTTGCAGTGCTGGTCTGATTCTTTATCCTATCTGTTGTGATTTCGATTTTAGACGTGATGATTTGCTCTTCATCTATCTAATGAATTGCATTATTTTTGGTTGGAAAACTTGCAAGTTGCAACTGGCTTGATGGGCCTATTGAATTGTTTGAATTGTTTGAGATTTGTTGTCTACATTGGAGTGACGTGACATCCCCTAATGCACTGCTGAACTTTGGGGATAACTTTCCCATCCATGATTGCTTTAGCCCTTTTACGGGATGGATATGCAATTTTGATATACAATTTCAATCTCAATGTATTTCCATGAATGCTTCACAAATACAGATGATCTTCATTCCTAATTACCTTACCGGATGTTGCTTCTGGTCAATATATAGGAATGTTTATCACTATCGCCACCTCAAACCCTGAATCCAATCCTCTTGGCCCCCTCCCTGGGAACAGAGGTTACCTAACTTTTGTGTATTAGCCAAACCATCTAATCCAATTCCTAGCACCTCCATGAAACTGGTACAAGACCAATGGGAAATCCCAAATCAACATGGTTGAAGGCAGACTATCGGACTTTGATTTATGTGTTGTGACGTACGAGAATATATATTGCATGAATATTACATGAATATTTGATAGGTGAGTCACAATATTTGAAAGTTGAATCACAATATTTGTTCATCTAAGTTTATTTTTTGTGAACTACCTAATTGGAACTTTTATATTAATAAATTAATATTTGAATCATTTATAAGACACTACATCCATCTCGATTAAGCATTTCATATTATACTCTTACATCTACCGATAATCTAGTAAGAATGAATATTTTTGCATTATTTCTCATCATTTTTGTTATCATTTCTTCATCTCGACCAACTCTATCTCGAGAAGTTGGATTTACATTGCCACTATTTCACGAAAACCACTCCAAGATGCGTGGTCACTTTAAAACCCCACTTGTAGAGTCACCTATGAAGTTCGCTAAAGAAGACCCAGTTTACATGGTGCTATTTGATGTTGGTGAACCATCTAAACCTTCTCGGGCACTTTTCGACACCGGAAGCCGCTTCACATGGTTGTCGCGATCTGACTACGATTTAGAGTCATCAACGAGCTTCGTAAACGTTCCATTTGCTGATCTCGTATGTGGAGAGATACCGAGGTCATATCGCTCACCCTCCGGCGAGTGCATGTACCAAATCTCTTATGGTAGTTCAACAGGGTCCGGAGGGATGGTTGGAGTGGAGAAATTCAAATTCTCCGATTCCACCATAGTGGATATGGTATTTGGGGTGGATAACTACACGATAGACACAACGATTGGGGTCATGGGCGTGTATCCCAGTCCTCATGGCGTACTATCTAGCCTAAATGTTGATCGGTTTTCGGTTTGCTTTCCGCTAGAAGAATTACAAGAATGTTCGGTGAGATTTGGTACAGATGCTCGTTTGTTGGGGGACAACACTCCTCTTTTACCACAAATTGGCAAATTCTATTTCAATGTTAAGTCGATTGCGATCGCATCGTATGCAACCCGAACGGTCGGATTGTATGCAAACCGAGAAGGTGAGGAGTTTATATTCGACACAGGGGCATCTGTTACTTACCTCCTCCCACCTCTATTGAACTTTTTGATGGAACACATCAAGAAGTCAGTGCGTGCTAGTCCGGAAGGGGTATCCCCACGCTATGAATTATGTTATTTATCTTCGGTAAAAGGTTTAGATGATATCAAAGTTACATTTGAGATGGACGGTGGTCCAATTCATTTTCAAAAATCTAATCTTTGGAAGAATGTAACAAATTTAGTTAGATGTAGATGCATGTATTTTTTGCGGTCACAGACAGATAAGAATGTATTTGGTCTAGCACAAATGCGTGGAAAGAATTTCGGCATTGCTATTTCCGTTGCCCCTAACGTAGGGAGGCTTTATTATAAAGATGATGATTGTTCTTCCTAAACTAAATACAAATTTCAATTTTATGTGGTTGTTCCATATTTATTTGTATAAAAAAACTACATGCATACATTGAGTTTTCATCATGTTTGTTCAGGTTTATTTTAAAGATCGACATTGTGTTGAATCTTTTGTTTATATGGAAGGTGGTTAGGTTGACCTACTACTCCAACATATATTATTCTTACGGATGAGAACACAAAGTCCGAGATTATCATCTCGAACTCCCATGAATAACTTCAAGAAATAATTAGAGGATTAGGACCCTTCAAATTTCGCTTTTGTGAAATGGCCCTCTATAGGCTCAAAAAAGAAAATAGGGCTGAAAACTAGAACTGTAGGACACTATTTGGGTTATATGAAATGATGGTACTGCACCAAATATCAGAATGATTAGATGTTCCAAAAAGGAAAAAAAATAAATTTTAAGTTAATATCCAATTTGGAAGATTTAGCCCACTTCTTCCTCCCCTAAAACCCTCGCCCTCTTCTTCCTTCTCTCTCAACAACCGTTGCCCTCTTCTTCCTTCCCTCTCACAAACGCTTGATTTGCACCACCAATCGCCGCCTCCTCCGCTTGCGAAACCTCCATCACCATCCCGCCTTCGAGCCCGCAACCGTTGGAGTGAAGCAACATATTTTTCCGTCAGGAAATCGTCGCCTCTTCCGTCACAACACTGCCAATCGCCGCCTGCGAGGAGCGATTCTGGAGGAGCCGCCCGCGAGCCTAGATCTGCACCGACTACGAGTCTAGATCTACACCACATCAAGCCCTATTTCCTTTGTCTTGAACCTGAATCGCATGAGCCGACCCCAGATCCGGACGAAGCGCATCAACCGGCGCCTGAGAAGCTCCTAGATCGTCTTCTCTATCTCGTTGTTGCCTTTTGTCCCGAATGGAGTTGCACAGGATTGGAGCCACCAACCACCAAGCTTCTCGTTCGTCTTCTCCATCGAGAGCCACCAACCACCATGGTCGCCTTGGTCGTCTTCTCCATCTTACCCAAGTATGTAGGGATATATTTTGCAGGATAGGTGGGTAAGGTTGCACTGGGTAAGGTTGTTTTTTGGGACAGAAACTTGTGTGAGAATGTTAACACACTTTTGGTTAACAAAACTGGGTTGTTATTTTTTGGGTATGTTAGGTGTGTCATCTTTTTTGTATGTTGTATGACGATTTATGTTTGATTATCCAAAATTTCGATCTCAATATTGGGATATGTACTTACCATGTTCGATATACTACACTGACAACCATACAAACAAACCACCTACCAAACATATCAATATCTTACAAAACATTTACCCATTCCGTTTGGGTAAGTGTTACGTACATACCCAAAAAAATTATAGGAAACCAATTTTGGGTAAGTGCTACGTGCATTTTGGGTAATAACTACGTACTACATTGACAATTCTTACAAAACACTTACCCAATCCGTTTGGGTAAGTGCTACGTACATACCCAAAAAAATTACAGGAAACCAATTTTGGGTAAGTGCATATCCCTCCAAAATTTCCATCAAATCTGTCACCAGTCAAATCGGATGAGATATCCAATTTTTGCTCACTTTTGTACTATTTTTTATTTGCCCACTTTTGTACCTTTTTCTGATTTCACCTATTATATAGGAGCCCATTTTATAAATTTTTCTTTGGGAGACCCTAATTTCCAACTTCATGCTGTAAAAGGCCTACAATGACAATTCTTCCTAACTTCAAAGACCATAGAGTGTCTCGATGACACACATATTGTCACCATTCATTTTGATCTTTTTAATTTGCAATCTGAAAGCTTCTTGCAAGTCTGATTCAGTGCAAACGCTTCCACTTTTAGTACCAAAGTAGTTCAGTGCCCGTGCCTTGCACGTTTTTTATCTTCGTTTTTTTTAGTTTTTTTTAAACAAGAATAATATATCTTTTAAATGCATTAATTTTTATTTTCAAAGAGTACGTAATATAGGTAAACATGTTATTATCAATACATTTTAAAAATACATATCTTTTTATTTTTTTTAGTATGAATAACAATAACTAATGACAACATATACACAATAACTAATGACGAAAAAATTAATATTAATGGAAAACATAAAAAATAAATCTACTACAATATAAAAAGTTAAATTATACTTTTAAAAAGTATATATAAATAACAAACCATTTATACCGAATACTTTTAAATATATAGTTATAGATTCTCATGAAACTATAATTATGCATTCCAAATAATGTTAAATAAATCTTTTACACATAAATTTATAAGAAAATTTTATTAATTTGTATTAAATACAATCTTAAAATAAATACTTCTAAAAATTGTAACACTCTAATAAGTATTCGAATTACTAAGAAATATGTACATCATCTTTTTAAATGAACTAGGTATAAATTATACTTTATTTTTACCTTAATTTCAAATCATCATTAATTATAATTAATAAGTTTTATTTATTATATTTAACGAAAAACACATTATAAAAACTAGTTTATAACCCACACCTTGTGCGAGTATATTTATATATTAAATTTTTGAGTAATATGTTAAGAGCTTGTATATGTATGAACTAATGATATATTTACGAAAAATTATAATATATAATTTCATTCAATTATTCTTACGATGATAAAATATTTGTGAATAAAAAAGTGTTTCGTTATTTAAACTTTAAATTAATTCTTATTCAACATGCCACTTCCTTAAGCTTATACATAAACTAGTTTATAGCCCGCACCTTGTGCGGGTTTGTTAATAAAATAGCTTATCATATTACATTTTTTACTATATTATATGTTGTTAACTTTATTGTTATATGTTATGAGCTCGTATAAATAACGCGTTAAGTGTTACATAGTAAATGAGACCACGTAGCCCATGTGTTGATCATTAATTAGTTTTATGCTAATAAAAAAAATTAAATCTAATTTATTATTTAATAAATAATAATTTAAATAAAAAAACATAATCATATAATTTAAAAATACCATAATCTGATATGAAATCAATTAGTAAAAAAAGATTAATTGGCTTAATTTGTGATTTAGTAAAAGATTTAATCCGAGAAAAAACGTATGAATGTCACGTCAACATTAATTTCGTATGTTTTAATAAAGTATATAGATGTACATTTATTATATTGATAAAATAAGAATTACAAATTAATAGTTCAACGGTTCACAAATCAGGTTACAACGACCCACAAATTAGTAGATCATAAGGACCCACAAGGGCACAACGACCCACAAATCATTAGGTCACAACGACCCAAAAATCATTATGTCAAAACGACCCAAAAATCAATAGGTTACAATGATAACATACAAATACAAATTCGATATGAATAAATATTATATTTGATTCTGACCAAAAAGGTTCAGAAATGTATGAATTTTATAATCCTCAAACACTCTAAATTTATTTATACATGTTTTCAGAGTGTCATCATTTCCTCACAATCGACGTGGGAGAACAAAAATCATATTTTACAAAATAATTATGGTTTAGTTAAAAAAATATTTATTAGCTTAATTCGTGATTTAGTAAAAAGTTTAATCCGAGAAAAAACGTGGGGGCGTCACGTCAGAATTAGGGTCTTTTGTTTTAGTAAAGTATATAAAATATATATATGTATATTTAGTATATTGATAAAATAAGAATTACGAATTAAATAGTTCGACGGTCCACAAATCAGTAGGTCACAAACGACCCACAAATCAGTAGGTCACAAACGACCCACGAATTAGTAGGTCACAACGACTCACGAATCAGTAGGTCACAACGACCCACGAATCAGTAGGTCACAACGACCCACGAATCAGTAGATCACAATGACCCACGAATCAGTAGGGCACAACGACCCACCAATCAATAGGTCACAATGACCCACAAATCAGTAGGGCACAACGACCCACCAATCAATAGGGCACAACGACCCACGAATTCATAGGTCACAACGACCCACGAATCAATAGGTCACAACGACCCACAATCAGTGGGTCACAACGACCAAAAAATCAGTAGGTCACAACGACCTAAAAATCCGTAGGTCAAAACGACCCAAAACTCATTAGATCAAAACGACCCAAAAATCATTAGATCAAAACGACCCACAAATCATTAGATTAAAATGACCTACGAATTAGTATGTCACAACAATCCACATACAAATACTAATCCGGTATGAATAAGTATTATACTTGATTTTGACCAAAAGGTCCAGAAATGTATGATTTGTATAATCTTCAAACCTTCTAGATCTATTTATACATGGTGATGATACTTTCTCGGTAGAGTCGGCATACTGGTTGGGAAGGTGTAGACACATTGAACAATGGCAAGTGAAACTTAGGGGAGAAGTGACCGGAGTAGTGAGCCTATTCTTGAAAATGAAATTCCCACCAAATAACAACCTCTTGGAAAGCATCCAGATCGCTTCAATTACATCATTCATCTACTTTGTTTGGAAGGCTAGGAACAACCAAGTTTTCAACAATATATTTACTAGAGTTGTGGACTGCGCCAGTGAGACCATTAGAGTCGTCAAGCTGCACTTTGAACATAACTGGAAGGACCACTCTCCTCTCTCTTGCCACTACTCGAATTCTGAACATCAAACCTAGTCTAAGCTCTCTCAATCTCTCTCATCGTCTCTCCTCACTGCTGCTGCTCTCTTTCCCTATGATCTTATGTACCTCTCATGAATTCTCCTTGTATATTCATCCACCTCAATAAAATTAAATTTTCAAAAAAAAAAAGAAGAAAGTCCCACCAAAGGTGCGTGTATTTGCATGGAGATTTTGCATGGAACCCTAGCAACAAGATGAACACTTTTCGGAAAAAGGTTTGTAGATGATGATCAAACATGCGAGAGATGTAATGAGTTCACCGAATCTACAACGCATGCCATATTTGTATGCTCAAATGGAAGGGAAATTTGGGGAGGAACTAATGCTTTCAACCATGAGCTCAATACTATACCACGCGAGACTGAAGAATTTATCACCTAGATACACAAAAGGTTTGGGATAGAGGCATTCTAGGATGTTATTGTTCGGAGACATGGAGCTACAAAATTAAATGATGTTGGAAGAAGAAGACACCCCGAATCTAATGATTATAAGATATTGGTTTCTCTACCCAGTGATGGATTACAAGCGAATAACGATCTAGTTTCACAAGCCCCGTGAATAACACAAAACAGATGGGTCATGCCAGAAGAACCAATGTTGAAAGCGAACGTTAAGAGCTTATAGTGGTGAAGCGTGTGGATCCAAAGTTTAAAGAGTGAGTGAGAAGTGACCGGTATGGTGGGCGGAGGCAACAACCTTATAATGAGATATGGAAGCGCTTCGACTGAGTGCAAAACATCACTATGGAGAATGACTCAATGATGATGGAAAAATGCTACAATTCGAATATAGAAATTCATACACATGGAGGTCTCCTTCTTATGTAAGAAACATTAACAATAGTTTTGAGTCTTTCTTGTTAAATTCATCTACCGAGAAGCGAATAAAGCGGCTCATACCCTAGTTAGATTAGTTATTTCTACTATACTCGAATTATTCGATGGGTTGATCCCTGAATCTGTATTGAACGTTATTGTGGCAAACAATGGCCAAAAAAATACAGAAGAGTTCATTTAAAAAAAAGTAAAATAAAATTTGGTTATAGTGGGATGAGTAGAACCCGTCGGTTCACAAGAACCGAACCGCAATAGTACCTTCGGTATTCGGTTTAGATTTTTAGTAATTGAGTTTTCGGTTCGATCCGATTTGAAAACAGACGGGCTGAAGTTAGAGATTAGAGGGATCAAGGCGAGTCGGTATTCTTTTGCTTCTGCATCGGCGACTGCGAGGCTACGGGCCGCTGATTCTCCCACTCCCTCTGTTCCGTTGAGGCGGATTATGTCGTACTTTCTCCTTCTCTGTTTCCTTTTACTCACATTCTCAGTCGGTTTCGATCCTATTTAATAGTTGTGTAATTTAGTGAAGATTAGTCAGTTGTATAGAAGGCTTTTATTAGTTAATATGTAGCCAGATTTTGTTGTTGTTGTCTGCGTCTTTGAACATCTGACACTCTTGCATCTTGGATTATGATGGGTGTAATACCCGGAATTTTTATTCCGTTTAATTCCGAATCAAATCGGACTTCGAACCGTTGACGGTTTCCCATTCTATCTAGTATCTACTCCTTCACAAATTTCATTATTTTATGTAGAATTTAATTCACATAAAATGATAAAATTATATCAAACTCTAATCCTTAGAATTATCTATTATTTTATGTAGAATTTAATTCACATAAAATGATAAAATTATATCAAACTCTAATCCTTATAATTATCTATTATTTTATGTAGAATTTAATTCACATAAAATGATAGATTTATATCAAACCCTAGTTATTATAATTCATTCTTACCGATGACTTTAGACGAGATCATGACAAGCTGTGACGAGTTCAGGACTAAATTGAGACGAGGCCATGACAAAGCCCGACAAACTGTGACAAACTCATTCATGGGTCTGACAAGGCCATGACGAGTTTTGACAAGGCTGTGACAAAGCCAAGACAACACTCTCAACCAACAATAGCCTCAGCTGGCCGTTGCAAACCACAGCAGCCCAGCATCCTTTGCAACCCACAGCAGCCCAGCATCCTTCGTAGCCCACAGCAGCTCAGCTGGCCTTCGTAGCCCACAGCAGCCCAGCATCTGCGTAGCCCACAGCAGCCTACAACAGCCAATGCCAGCGCCAGCCCAGGAAGGTGATGGGCCTGCTGCTTTCAATTCTCGCAGCCCAAGAGTACAAACGCAAGATTCAGCCGCTCTTCTGCCCTTGTGAACGCTGAATGTAACGGCTGAAATCAATGCTCTCCCTTGATGCCCTTCATTCACGTGACAGCTAAGGGAGTAGGAGAAATCGCTTACCATTTACGTCTGAAAAATCCTCCCTCTTGCCTTCTTCACTGCTGCGTACAGAAGATCGACATTCACGTTCAGAGAGGAGCAATACCACCAAGGTCCCAACAACAGATCGACATTCACGTTCATTTGGAAGCTTCTCTCTGCATAGGTGAGTCTAATAACAATTCTCCTTACCCTATGTGCGCTAGGATTGGCTACTAATCGTGTCTTCTCTATGCTGAAGACTCGAGTCTTCTTGATCAAGCGTACAACAACCAGCTTCGTCTTGGCCCTGTCGTCAGAGGATTCCGAAGCCAAGGTCAGGTAGAGATCGTTGGTGTACGGTTTCTTCAACAACTTGCAAGTAGTGAGTAAGCACTTCCGTTCTTTCCTTTTGACAGTGATGTCTTCTATTATAAGACCCGTTAGGATAGATTGGAGTGAGTGTTCTGGATAGGAGAGAATAAGGGACTGCTATAAAGGATTTATTTTAATCATTTCTTTCAGTTTTGAAGTTGAAGACTACCCACTGTTGTGAATCAATGTTAAAGAGTTTTGTAGAAGATCCACCGTTGAAATTGTAATAGATAATAGGTAGATATAAGTAGTTTACAGTGGTAAAATTTGAGAAGAAATGAACGGTCGGATTGAAAGTTATAGGGTCTCAAAGTGGAGTAGTTGAGCTGTTTTTCCAGCAGAAAATTTTGACTAAGTATGGGAACATTTGTAGTGTAGTAGACAGCTTTAAAGATTTTTGTAGGAATAACGATTGAACAGTTTTAAGAAATTCTTTCTCCTATGAGTAGATTAGATATCATAGATAATTTAGAAATTTGTTTTAGAATTTTATAAGTTTATTTTAATTTCATATTTGGAACTGTAGTTGGACCTTAGTGACTTTTCGGGAAATAGAAAATGGGTAATTTTTCTAGTTGTTACCTAAAATCATCCTAGGGAGTAGAATATGATTAGTTAGCCTCAAGTAAGAATTTAAGTACATTTTACGGGTTTTTGGAAGTCTCGGAACCAAGGGTAAAATAGTCAATTTACCTTAAATAAACACTGTAATAACTTCTGCACATAGAATCGTACATCTTAGGAGTTTTAGACTTCTAAGTATCCAAGGAAAAGTGTTGACCCACGTGCCTCCTTTGACAGGCAACTGAGTTCCTGCAACTACTGATTTAGTGTTGTTAAGAGAGACGAGATTTAATTCGGTAAGTCCACTGGCTTACTTAGCTAGCTTCTGGCATGTGTGTGATGTGTATGACGGTGTGTGATAGTTAAGATAAATAACGAAACCGGAATAGGCCGACTGTAGTATATTATATAACTGACCCAAGTGTATGATAACGGGTCATGACATCATCTGCCTAGCTCTTGCGAGAGTCTAGGAGGTTCCCTGCGACCAGCCCAGTCCGGTAGACGGTCACATGTATTAGTACCATTCCGCGTTGGTAAACGGGGACAGGGGCGAGGTTTGGGAATCCCTCGTGTCACAAAATAAGTATCATTAGTAATGACCTATCACTTAATTTAAAGATAATAAAAAGAAATGAGTGTTGCATGCTGATTGCGTATGTTGTGTGTTTGTGCTTTTATCTTTATACTTATGCATAGAATGTTAGCTAACGGTTTTATACCGCTTGTAGATGCCTTGCAGGTTAGGGAGGCGATCGAGTGATCTGGCGGTAGTGGGCAGCCGGGGTTCCGTGCATTATAGGAGGGGACTATTATATTTTATTTTATGACTATTGAGACTGATGTTGGTATTTCCGGTTTTGAGACTTGGTTGTATTGTTTTCAGAATTTGGATTCTTTTTATTTCGCTCATGTTATAAAACTCTTTGTTTTGCCTTTTTATTTGTGCCGTGTTGTAAGGTCCGACGAAGTTGTTGTCAGGCTAAGGGCCGGGACCCATTGTGAGGTCCCAGCTCGTAGCATTTCGAGTCCTCTAGGATTCGGGGTGTTACAATATGGTATCAGAGCTAGGTTGGCAACAACGGCACTCGCCATCTTCAAAAAGGCCGAATGAACAAATAAACGGAAACCGCAAGGGTTCCGAACTTTTAAAATGAACTTTTGTTTTCCAAACCATGAGCATAAACGGGCTGGGATAGAATGCACGGACTGCCACTACCTCCGCTAAACTCGATAGCATAGTTTATTGGACTTCTGTTATAACTTGTAATTTTAGTAACATTGTGACCTTTAGAAGTGACCTAAAGTAATAAAATAGTTATGTCCTTACTAGGAACTAAAATAGTCTTATATTGATCACGTCATTACCGGATGGCACGTACGAGAGCGACAGCTTACGTTGGACGGGGAGAGGGCCGACCTCCCCTTCCTCCTGGAGCTCCAAGACAGGGACGTATGGGCAGGCCTCAGAGGGGGCCGAGGTCGAGTACGTGTCCCTGTTGTAGATCCGCCAGCTGTGGATGTATCTACTGAGGAGGTGGCCGAGAGTATTGTTCCAGATGTTAGGGATGAGACTGCTACTAGGTCCGGAGTACGGAGTGTAGGGCCTGCTGATTCTGGCCGCGTATCGATTGGAGCATCGGAGTATCGAGCTTATGTCCAGCAGGTGCAAGAGGCATACAGGGCCGGAGCACCACCTCCAGCACCACCAGTGCCAGCTAGGTCAGCAGAGGTCTCTCAAAGGGTGACTCAGGTGGTAGTCCCACCGGTGGTAACTAAACCAGTGAGAGTTGTCGTGGATGACCGAGTGAGAGACGAGCTGAGGGTACCGAGACCAGATGAATGGTTGAAGACATTCAACCATCAGCGAGTTCCCACCTTCGACGGGAACGTTGGACTTGAGGTGGAACATTGGATCAGTCATGTGGAGTTCGCGCTAGAGGCGATTCGCTGCCTTGAGAGTCATAAGGTGGAGCTGGTTCAGACATTGTTTAGGGACCAGGCGCAGTACTGGTGGAGGACAGTAAGGGGCGGAGTGTCCCGATTTGAGCAGTTGCTGAGTCTCGTGAGAGAGACCTTTTGTCCTACCTCACTGAGAAGGGACCGAGTGCAGGACTTCTTGGAGGCAGGTTTTGAGGATGTTCCGATAGCTGAGGCTATTAGGAGGTTCCGGGAGGAGTTGTCACTGTTGGGTCCTGCTGCACCACCTATGGACCAGCACGTGTATCTGTTTTCCCGGAGACTGGGAGAGACTACCCGCTCCTATCTAGCAGGGTTCTGTTGTGATTCCTTAGCTGATTATCAGGATCGGGCTTCAGCGTATGAGAGGGACCGACTGGGTTACCGGAGAGCTATGTAGTCTGGAGGGTCAGACAAGAGACAAAGGACCGGACCAGTCAGCACTGGAGTAGGAGGGTCAGGTCATAAGCGTGGTCAGTCCCAAGGCCGGTCTAGTCACCAGGTGGCACCGCCGATGGGATCTAGAGTACGTCAGTGCTACAACTATGGGGAGCAGGGACACATTAAGCCGGAGTGTAGGAGGCCACCAGTTACATGTTTTACTTGCGGCCAGCTGGGCCACAGGGCTACCTTCTGCCGACAGGGCAAGGTAACATCACAGCAGGGGTCCTCACCTGCTGGTACCCTAGGAGGAGGACAGAGGCAGTCTCAGTATCAGGCTCGGGGTCAGCAGCAGCGGGCTCCGGGTCAGGCATATTCACAGGGTTCTGCTCAGATTCCAGCTAGAGGTAGAGGGCATGGTGGAGGCACTTCAGAGACTAGGGGTACTCAGGCTCGAGTCTTTGAGTTGAGGAGTGCCGTAGAGCCAGTAGCGCCCGCAGCCACAGGTATTATCACGATTCATGGCTTTCCAGTCCGAGTACTTTTTGATACGGGTGCGACGCACTCTTTCATATCTGATGATTGCATAAATAGGCTGACTTTAGATACAGTATAGGGGGAACCTTTCCTTATAAGGTTACCCGATGGGAGTAGGGTTCGTGGTACTCGGGAGATTCACGATTGTCCTATCCACTTGGGAAGTCGTGACTGGCTAGCCGACTTTCACGTCATGCACTTAGTGCATGAGGAAGTCATACTCGGGATGGACTGGATGGACCGACATAGAGTTGTTCTGGACGTTAGGAGGAGGACAGTGACGGTCACTACAGAGTCTGGGTAGGAGGAAGTCTTTCGAGGGTGGGACCTCGGAAAGATAGGGACAGTCATTAGTACGGTCCGAGCCGCAAAGCTCATAGGTCAGGGATGTGAGGCCTTCTGGTGTTACGCCATGAAGGAGGAGACGAGTTCATCATTAGCAAAGACCCCGGTAGCTTGTGAGAGTGGATTTTTCTTCATGTGGATTGGATGTCCCCTCTCAGCCTTGCAGGACCACTATTTATACTACACTTTGCAAGAGTCGGCCAAGAGAATCGTGGCACAACTGTCACAACCGTTTGGCAAAAACCACGGTCCATTTCCACGGCCGTGGATGTCCCAGTGACCGTGGTTTTGGCACCTCAGCTTGTTTTGGATCATTAGGCTACGATTTGGTACATGGCTTGTATTAACAAGGTTCCATGAGTCCTCCTTACCCCTTGGCTTGCACTCCAATGAGTCCGAAGGCGTGTCATCTCGAGGAACGACTCTTGGATGTATCGATTAAGCTCTTAAACCTCCCAAAATACCTACAAAGCAATCAAAAGTCCGCGTAGACGCCTATCTCGACAAAATACGTGAATTGAATGCAAACGTCGTGAACTAATGCTAGACCATGCATGAATGAGCGGAAAATCTACCTAAATGAGTGTCTAAACCTAAGTCATAAATCGTGTTATCACACACTGCACGTGAACTTTCCATAAACCTTGGTAAGTCTCAAAAACCCTAATCATGAATTCACACCCGCTTTTCTTCGTCGATGAATTCTTTCTCTGAGCTGGCTGCACCTTTTTTGGGTTGTATGCTCCATATTTCTCGCACGACAACCATGTCTTTCCCAAACTACCAAGGACGGACTTATGTACCCGACAAACAGAAAAAACCATTTTATTTTCCTGTCCCACTTTTCGAACCCATCCTATTACCTCCTCTCGACTATTGAAGTTTATGTCAGTTGTGAACAGGCTAGAGTAATCATTACTCGTCGCTTCTGAGGCGGATGCATTTACGCCATCTGTTGATCCTTCATCAATGCTAAGATTATCAACGTCCGCATCTATCTCCTCCAAACCCTAAAAAAAATTGCTCAATCTGTTCAAAGGTTGTCCGTAACGGACAGATGTTGTCTGTCCGTTACGGACAGAAAGCAGTTGTCCGTTGCGGACAAACTACTTCTGTCCGTAACGGACAGAAATATACAACCCAAATTCAATCTAATCGATCAATGGTTAAATATCTAAATTCAAACACGATTAATGATTTCAACTTTAATGATCAAAATAAACAAAACTTACTTACCTCAACATTATCTTCGTCTTCGTTCTCAAAACTCAAAGATATTTCTTCATCATCAATATCGTAATCTTCCTCGTATGACATTGTTAAGTTGCTTTTTCAATAAGAATAGACTTTATGAGTAGATGGCTGAATGAGGGTTGGAGGGGATTAACTACGGTTTTTATAGGATGAAAAATATTGATTTAGGGTTGTTAAATTATGGAAACAAAGATATTATTTATCCAAAAATAAGATTTATAGTTTTTTATTTATGGAAATAAAGATATTATTTATCTAACCGTAAATAAGATTTATGCTTGTTAAATTATGGAAATAAATATATTATTTATCCAAAAATATTATTATCCAAAAATAAGTTTTATGGTTTTTAATTTATGTAAATAAATATATTATTTATCTATCCGTAAATAAGATTTATGCTTGTTAAATTATGGAAATAAAGATATTATTTATCCGAAAATAATTTGTTTTATTTAATCAAAAACTTATCCGAAAAATGTTAGGTGAAAATCGACAAAGAGAAGGGTTAGGTGAAAATCGATCCTTGGACCTCTAAGTCATAAGGCAACCACACTGCTGCTACGCCACTTTCATTTAATGATAATATATCAAAACTAAATATTTTATTATCAACAAAGCTAGTTTGTGAGTTCTAATATTCCGGTTCATCATATTTTCAATCTTAACTAGTTTAACTTTTATATTTTGAATATGTTTTCCGAATAATAATAATAATAATTTCATTTTATTTAAATTATATTCAATATTCAATAAATTTTTAACTCTATAGATGTTAAATGATATTTATAAGTCATAAAGTAAATATATAATTATATTAAAAAAAATATAACTATTTATAAAAATATAGCACAAATATGATTTTAAGTTCGAATTATAATATAACATTTAAAGTAATATTTTCATTAATGAAAATTTGATTATGCACTTATCAACAAATGACATACTTAATGTAACATCTATAGAAATAATAGTTAAAATTTTTATTACATTGAGTATCTTGATAAGTAAAAAATTATATTAATAAAGAAATTTGTTTTATTGTTAAATTATAATTCGAACTTAAAATCATATTTGTGTTATTTATTATAAATAGTCATGTTTTTTTAACCGAATTATATCTTTATTTTATTGACTTATAAATATCATTTAACATTTATAAAAATAAGAATTACAATTTTTATTGAATATTTATATAATTTAAATAACATGAAATTATAATAGTTATTATTCAAAAAACATATACAAAATATAAGAGTTAAACTAGTTAACATTGAAAATATGATGAAATGAAACATTGGAACTCACAATTCTAGCTTTTGTTGATAATAATAAATTTAGTTTTAATATCATATTATCAAATCAAAGTGGCGCAGTAGAATTTTGGTTGACTTATAACCCAGAGGTCTAAAGATCAATTCCCACTAATCTAATTTTATTCTATATACATTAGATTTGTTATAAAATTTTGGGACCCCAAATTATATGGGGCCTGGGCTGTGGGCCATGCCGCCCAGCAGCAGGGCCGGCCCTGCAACTCCCTCTCTACTTCCTTCTACTGAGTCCAGTGCAGACAAATTCCAGGTTCGTATCTTCGGTGGTGCTTAGTAACCCTAAGTCACAGCCCATGCCGCCCAGCAGCAGGGCCGGCCCTGCAACTCCCTCTCTACTTCCTTCTACTGAGTCCAGTGCAGACAAATTCCAGGTTCGTATCTTCGGTGGTGCTTAGTATGCTTGGTACAATTCTCAGTTTCTGATATATCTTCATCTTCGGTGGTGCTTGACTGCTTGGTACTGGCAACTTCATTTATGAATATCTTCAGATTTTTTTAAAAAAAGATTAGTCAGTTGTATAGAAGGCTTATATTAGTTAATATGTAGCCAGATTTTGTTGCTGCTGTCTGCGTCTTTGAACATCTGAAACTCTTGCATCTTGGATTATGATGGGAAACAGCATATAATATATCTGTTAGACTGTTATCTATTGGTGTACCCAGTTTTGATCTTGGATTGTGTATACTATTTATCTTCTTGTGCTTCATATTTTGATCCCGCCAAATTAGCTTTACCCAGTTTAGGCTTAGGGTTTGCCATGATGTTCGAGTTCTAAATCAGGCATTATGAATGCTTGGGTGCACCAGCAGTGGTTATTGATTTAGCTCACTGCTAGCTTAGTTGTTTTGGACCTTACGAAACTCATGTGAGCACTATTTATCATACACACATGTCTGCAGATATTCTTTCCTACTGGAAATTCAATCCCCGGGGTTTTATCTCTCTTAAGAAATGCCATATACATTCTCCTCATTTATCCTGTAGCAGTTCATTGATGATCACAGTTGTTTGCTGAATCCCCGTTTTCTGTCAACTTTTAAATACTGATTTTTGTTGTCCGATTTTATCTGCAGAGCCTTCCCCATGCCGCCAGTTCGACATTTATGGTGGTTCGTAGTACTTTTGACATCCATCTCCGCTGCAGTTGTACTACGACGGTTTATGGGGACGAACCCAGTCTACAGCAGCTTTCCGTCTGAAGTAAATAGTGCCACCCTAGCCCTGAGAAGCAACGGGTACACAAATGTTGCTGCAATGATGGACTTTTATCCAGATATTTTCTTTCTATCCACGTCGTCGTATTTGGTCAATCAATTTACTGTGTTTGCCCTGCCAGACGAGTACATAGTAAACTGCTCTCTTCCAAGCTGGGCTTGGAAAATCATGCTGCAATATCATACGATCTTGGAGCGCTTGCCTTTGGACGTTTTGTTAGTGAAAACAACCAATAGTTGCCTTTCCACAGTGTCAGGAAAACAGGTGGCAGTTACGTCAGCTAGTTTCAATGAGCACAGAGTAGAGGTAAATTCAGTTCCTGTTACAAATCCTGATATCTTTTTTGGGGAAAAGATAGTCATCCACGGAGTTTCAGCCCCATTCTCTGACCCGCATTGTGGTGGATACCACCAGCAAAACACCTTTTTAGATAGCCAGTTTTGCTCCAATTCAGATTCTGCGCCGTTTAAGAATAGTCTGATGGAAGTATTACAGATACTACATAAGAATGGCTTTGAAAGGTATAGTAGAGAATTAAATGCAAGCAGGGCAGCAATCATTCGGCGTCATAGCTTTAATTCCGCGACAATACTTGCGCCTTTAAACCTTGAAGCTGAGGCTTATCCTGGAGCGCTCTTCACCTGGATTGTGATGCGACAGATTATAGTGGGGCGGTATTATTACTCGGACCTTCTGTCATTGCCAGATAGGACTAGGTTGACTACGTTGACCGGAGACCAGGTTATAGTAAGAGTGAATCACACCCACCTTGTCATTGGAAAATCTAGAATCATCAAGCCTAATCTACACTCGAATTCTGTGTTTGTGGTGCATGGCATCACCACTGGCGTCTTTATTGTGGGGGATGAATTTGGTCTTGTGGGGGGATGAATTTGGTACTCCCTGAGGTATTATTTCCCAACTCATTTTTTCATTAGTGTTTCATAATATCTTTTGACCATTTGGGTTGTTAGTAGATTGACGGTATTTGGTCACTGCGAGAACAACAATATCTCCTCAATTTGTTCTGTTTGAGTCAACTACAGGTCCGAATTTAGGTTCACAAGTTCCCAATTGATGGTCTTTAGTCTTTTTCCAGGATACATTTTGGGCTTCATTTCCCTCCAATCTGAGGATAAATTTATGTTCACAATATCAAACATTGTGTTGCTTCTAATAGTGCAACTGTTTTTTTGTTAGGAAGGAGGGACATGGGTCTCTGCGCATGATGCTTATTGTAGATAAAAGAAGGCTAAGGGAGCAACTACTTCCGTCACATGAGCAGTAAAACTTGTAGGTATGCTACATGAGTTAGATTCTAGTATTGACTCTTGTGTTTCAGTAAAACTTGAAGATGTAAATGGTGAGCAGATCACTACAACTCGAGTAAATTTTCGGATTACCGATTCCTCTTGAATTGTTCTTGGTTGGAAAACTTGCAAGTTGCAACTGGTTTGATGGGCCTATTGAATTGTTTCAGATTTGTTGTCTACATTCGAGTGACGTGGCATCCCCTAATGCACTTGTGAACTTTGGGGATAACTTAATAGTAGGTTTTGAAAGTCTGAAACCAACTCCCAGTGTAACATAACACCAGGATAGCAACAAAGAATAACTGAGAGGACACAATCAAATTCAAACCATAAATTACCCAATGCTATATCAATACTATATAATTAAATCCTTGATATGTTAATTTGAGATCATGTTGATCTAGTCACTGTGACTTCTTTGTAATGTGTTTGCTAATTTTGTGGCATGTGGATTGATTTGAGGTCGAAACACCAGAAAATATTTGTAGTTGAATGCTGCACTATAGATTCTATAGGATTCTATTTAGCTCTTCCAAAGCTCATGTGTTCCTCCAAAATTCAATAGTAAAATAACTAAGTTGATCGTCTGCGATGATAACTTCTGCTTCTGAGATGAGAGGTTTCAAATTTTATTATATGACCTATGTAATTGTTTTTTGACTTTAGAAGTAGATAAGTCCCTCAAGATCATAATTAAAGATGGTGATGAAAATCATTGAACATACTCAACAGTCAATATTATGACCACTATACCATTCTCCATGATTATTGGTCTTCTACTAATACTCATTACCCACACCCTTTTAAGTATGGATGTATGAAATGAATTTGCATAAAAAGTGACGCTAATATTGTCTTTAAACAATCCCATAAAATTGACAATGGAGTTTTGGGATGCAGATGCTCTCATGAATATGGTCGAGAAACGGATTTACATTGTACTGAAAACATATGCACTATAGAAATCCTCATGAAAGAGCCCATAACCCTTCTTCTCCTGTTTCTTTAGCTTGATTTGGATGCTCTTACAGTGAGAAGATTATATGACAAAAAATGTTCTTCACATGCGTTAAGGCAATTAGCTTCTTCTCTTTTATCCTTTCATTCATCAATGAGAATAGGGTTAAATATCAAAGAAGCAAGAAAGTACTTAGAATGGATTCCGAAAATTGCTCATTTTGCTAATCAATCCATGGGAGGCAGATATCAAAATACAAATACTGAAAGCTACATCCATATCCTATTGTCAAAAACTTTCATCCAGCTACAGTTTATAAAGACTACATATTTTGCGTTTTTCCGACAGGGCTACGCTACTGCTCTGTTGTCGCTGAGCAAAACGGCAAGCATGAATGTCCGCTTTCCAAAATTATGCAAATGTAACGTTTTCGGGTTGCCAGTGTGTGTTTAAGGCAGCAACAAAGTACCCAAGATTGGGTATTCAAATCTTCTGATCCATCCGCGAGATGTATGATGTGAAAGCCTCGAGGATGCTTATAGTACTTCGTGAGCCTTTCCGTAGTATCTGTTGATGAAACTGGCCTGCAAATAGGAAAAATATTATCATTGTCAACTCCTCACTTCATGAGAGAAAACTACCAGGTTGTAAAATGTGGAACCTCTTTCTTACCTTCACATTGGATACATCCGGAGAATCAGGTGAAGCCACAGGATAAAATTTATAGATCTTCATATTTTCATAACCAGCTTTCTTCTCTTCATTCAATGCTTCCCGGGCATTCTTCCGAGCTTCCCGAGCCTGTGACAATAAAAACCCTGTTCAGCAAAACATGTTCTACAGAGAAACCCTGAACCGGCATAACAGCGGAAGTACCTCTCTATTTCCCTTTTTCTGCTCTCGTACTTTCTCTCTCAAAGCTTCCTGAAATGGGACAGGGATATAGAAGCAATCTCAAATTTACTACCACAAAGTGAAACAAAACAGTACACCCCAAGCACTATAATATTATAACCTTAAATTTTTCTTTTTCGCCAGCCTCAAGTTCTTCAGCCTCGATAAGTTTATCTGTATATTCCTACACAAAAGAATAACCACCATTAATGCCACTCGAGAAAGTACACTTGTATATATCGTAATTTTACAAATACTGATGCAAAAAGTCTCATCGGTAAGTAAAGTTGTGCAAGAAGTTAATATAATTAACAGCAAGCAAATTGTTGAGCAACTGATGCTCTGCCTACTACAAACATCTAGAACTAAAATGCAATACTCATTCAAGAATGTAATACCTCAAGTTCATCAAGCTCCCAATCAAATTCGACAAAAACCTGCATTTGGAATAGGAGTAAGAAATAAGGATACAATTAAGTCCTCAAAACTTTAACCTTCTGTGTAAGACTTACTGGCGGCTTAGGTTCAATAGTATACAAAAAATCAACAACAGTGCTCTGGTCAATCTCCTCCTCTTGCAAAGGGTTATAAAAGTCTGCAAAATAAACAAATTGATTATGATCATGTTTTTTATGAAGATACAAAGTTGTGCAATATATATCAGACAATTTTTTTAATAGTGAAAAAGTGTTTGCTGGATTACGACAAGAAATCTCTTCTTAGACTGATTATACACAACTTTTTTCACGACGCCCAAAACAGAAGAAAATATCCCAATTGACATTTGCTAGATACCTAGGGTGTGTTCGGTAGAGCTTTTCTGTTAGAATATTGGAGAGTTTTGAGAATTTCGGAAGATAATGGGTGTGTAGGAAGATTTTTGTGGAGATTAGAGCTTTAGTAGAATTTTTGTGTAGCCTTTTCAAGAGGATTTTGTAAGCTAATTGAGAAAGCTTTTTGTAGATTGTTCATTAACTTTCAATCATTTTGGTCAAAAATACCTTTCTAACCTAGTTCTATGTTTATTAATTTATTTGTTTTTAACTTGTTCTTTTTGGTAAACTCACCATAAAAATCTATCAAACAATTATTAGATTTTCAAATTTTACAGAACTCCTTGAAATTTTAGCAAAAAAGGTAAAGCTACTCAAAAAGTTTGAACTACACAAAATCCCGTTCCACCGAACAGGCCCCTAAGCCATACTTCCATACATAATGAAGTAGTTTATATAAAGTTCAATATAGCTAGAAAACATCAATGGAAAAGAATAAAAAAGGCTGCTAAATACGATCAATTAATATGGGAACTCACATGGTAAACAATACTCATATTTCTTCAAGCGGTCTTCTTTTAAAAGTTTCAGCGTTGACCTGCAATATAATCACAAATCCATAATACACATCAGGACATAGTTCTCATCATTCTCACCAACATATAAAAGAAGATCATAAAGTAACTCAAGAGGAATTTAGGTTAACTAAGTTGATCCAAAACAAGATCATTTTACACAGGGAAATATACAATTCTTGAATCCTTTTCAACAAGAGCTATGTTCGAGTTCATTACAAGAAATGCTCACCAGAAAGAAAAAAAAACTTTCTCAGCTACACCATAAACCACAAGTGCAAAAAAAGAGTCCACCGGTCAATTAAACATAAAGATATTTGTTACTTAGCCATAAAAACATGCAAATAGTAATATGGTTACACAAGGGCAATTACATCTTACTAATTCACTCGAATTTGGACAATTATCTCCAGAGATCAATCATTATTATTATTCAACATTGGAGGACATATAACAGACAGATTTATAATAAGCACAACTTATTAGATCAAGGGAATTAGTTAACATAGCCCTTCTCAAAACTACCTTCTTTGGTTGCAACGGAGGATAAAAATCTCTGACTTGAGTTTCTCGACCATGCGTTCCCTGAAAGAGAAGATTATGTTTGATTGAACATCGATTAAGAGGTAAAAACAGCAAGATTAAATCAGGCAAGCACGAACTGTGTAATAAACATAGACAAGTACCTGTTCTCTAGAGGGATATACGGAACCCAGTCCATTTTCATGCTCTTCATAGGGACTATCTCCTCTTTCTCCCTTTGTACAGAGTTGATTCCTATCTTATCTGAAGGGGGGAAAGGAGATACAACCTGCATAACACGGGGTACATTAAGCATAAACAATATTTTGGCATATTCTTTTGAGGTAGTTTCAGATTTGCATATACCCAACCCAACTGCTTGGATGGAACTTAATAGTGACTTTCACCAAATGTGCAACATTGACACACTCTATACAGTATATGTTTACAGTATATACATGACATTTTAATGGTAGTGCAAATCATCCCTGTACAGAAATAACTTACCGCAACCACAACTGGAATACAAATTATCTTGTTCTCACCCTTGAATGGCACCATTTGGGCTACATGAACGCACAAAAAAAAGAATGTAAATCGTGAATACAAAACCATCTAAACTGCATCCATCCGATGCAGCTACAAACTTGCATTTCAAATAGGTCATTGATAAAAACAAATTCAGATCTAAAAGATACTAACGTTCAGTGGAACCAAAAAGATAGACTCTTTTTCCATGAAGAACTCCATCCTCTTCAAAAGCATCCTGTCAATTTTCCCATTATTATATATGCCTTGTACTTTTATTAAAAAAGCAAGTACAGCATACATATGCAATCAAAAACTTAATGTTACATACCTCCAAGTTTTTGAAATTCCAGTTAAATTGGTAAACAGAGTCCAATTGATCCCACTAGAAGAGATAAAAAAAACATGGTGCAAGTCAGTAATGGTACGTTTTCAAAAGGAAAGCAAAAAATTTCAACAAATGCGATCTTTACTGCACCTCAGTGCCGACAGGGAATACTTCCTTCCATAGGTCCTCCTATCAAGGTGGAAAGGTAAAAATATTAGTACATTAGCATAATATGAGGCATGAACAAATGATTAGAAGTTCATTGCCTAGCAACGAGTAAAAGCACACGCTTCACAAGTCTAACAGTATTTCTTCACAAGTGTAACAGTACTTATTTACATTTATATGAGATTCCAAACAAAAATGCTGACAGAACAGACAATGGTATTCAAACAGCACAGAACAAAACGAATCCAACTATACTTTCCAGTATGGGCAATAGCATTAAAATTACCATATTTTAAAATCAGAACCTATCTATGATATACTCAAACTGGATAAGTTTTATCAAGAGCCAAGACGGAGAGAAGGCAAAATGAAAAACGATATTTCAGCATGACCTAAAACCGAAGAGGTATCATAGTAAAGGTTGCATAACAGAAACATACTCCATCCCATTACCACCTCAAGTCCAATAAACAAATCCAATAAGCAACCAAGAACGATAAGAAAACCAAACAACAAATTTCACGAGTACTAAAGTGACCTAGCAATTCCAAGAAAGTGAACCATAACAGATTAACAGCAGTTCACTACAAATATATCTAAAACGTCTTAAGAAACAAACATCAAGCTGCATAACATCTGCTGGGATGGAGGGGTTGGTTGTTTATTTACTAATCAGAGAGGTGAGCGGAACAAACAGCCAATCAAAAGAAAGTGATCTGCAGTTGAAATCATTCAGGGCTACTGACAAAATGTAAGTCAGCCAACAAGAATAGAATACTTCAATGAACACTTTCCGGTTTGAGCAACAACAGGAACATAATAATGTAGCATTACTCTAGTCTTCTGCAATTTCCGTTTTTTGATTTCTTAATTCCTTGACAGTCATACTGAAAACAGAAGAACTAAAAACAGCATTCTTAATGTCAGAACCAGTAATGATGAATTGAAGCTCAAGTAATTAAAAGCATTCAAGATGGATAAAATAAAGGCAAGTTGCACAAGGAAATTTGAGCTTATATCACTGACCAAAACCTAACATGATCGACAAAAGCAATGCGTAGTTCTTGCGACAAATCAGCAAAACATGGCACGACACAAAATAGTCCATCCACGTAACACAAAATCGAACAACCTTCAGTGTCCAAACGACCAAGAAGTCACCAACAGAAAAATCCAACAACAAAAGCTAACAACAAATTCACGAGTATTCCTTGTCGATAGAAGCAAGTCATAGATCTTACGTCAAACTGGCAAAGCATACCCCATCCAGAAAACACCTCAAAGTCGAAACAAATCCATTAAAGAAAATAAGAATGTCTAAACAGCCAGGAACCTCAAACTAGCAAAACATGGCACCGACCAAAACATACTCCATCCAGATAGTCACAAAAGAAAATGAAGTCCAAACAATCAAGAACATTTGAAATCAAGCAAGGAACTCAACAGCATTCCTGAAAAGTGACCTAACAAATGTATTTTACCAGATTACGTTTATCTTCGAAGTACTCAGGTTCAACATCTGGCTTCGCAATCCTAGCGCGTTTCGGTTTCCTCCCCACTTTCTTCGGTGGCGCAGCTTTCTTCGGTGATGCAGCTTTCTGCTTACCCTTACCCTTCCTCTGTTTCTTCTGTTCCTCCTTATCCTCGTCCTCCTGCTTCTCTTCTTCTGCCGCTTCTTCATCCTCCTGCTTCTCTTCTTCCACCGCTTCTTCCTCCTGCTTCTCTTCTTCCTCTACCTGTTCTTCCTCCTGCTGCGCTTCTTCAACTTCATTTTTCGTATCTTCCTTCTCCACAGCAGCCTTTCGCTTCCTACCTCTGGCCATTATCAACTAAAAACGCAAGAAATGCAGAAAGACAGCTAGGGTTTCGAGATTCCGCGAATTGCGGAAATTGAGATCAGACAGAAAGAAAAGGCCGGAGATGTTGTAAGAAGGCGAGATTTGAGGAGAAATGAGTGTCTGACGGTGGAGGGAGAAGAATAGGGGATTTGTTGTTTGAGAGAGGGTTGGGTTTGGGATATTGAGAGAGGAGAGAGAAGAAGAGCGTATTTATATGAGGCAGCGGAAGAGGGGGAAAAGAGGGATTTGGAGAATTGGAGAGATTTCAAAATAGCGTGGAAACAACGGCGCACAAAAGGGGATTCATTCGGACACCTCACACCTCCTTATAAATATATATGTTCCCTTTTGTAATGATCCTTCTACTACTCGTTTAACACTCTTGAATGATTTTGCAATGGGCTTCTTTATTTCTCAATTCAGCCCATTTACTTTCTTAATGGGCCTATTGGGCTTTCGGGCACTCCGTAACGGACCCAATATCTCACTGTGAACAAATTTGAAGGTTGATCAGAATAATTTATCTAATTAAGGGCAATTTTGGTAACTAGGTTTTATTGAGAAACTAGAATAGTAACTAGCCTTTTTAATATTTTAATTAAGTAAATATATTCCAATCTTTTGTATTTATTCTCAAATTTTACACACTCTTCTCTCAAGGAGTACATTTACTAAACACAAAACTAGAAAAAACCTAATAAACCAAATTGTTTCAAAAATTAATCGTTCATTTTAAAATGAGTAAAAGGGGTAAGTAGGCTTTTATTATATAAATGTAGATTAAGTAGGTTTTTATGTTTCAATGTGTATTAACTAGGCCCCTTGTAATTTTGAGAAAAAGATAAAATCTAAATAATTTAAGATACTTTTAAATTTAAAAAGTAAAATGAGAGTGGTTCCCTACAATTATTCAAAATTAAAAAAATTATCTCCCTTAATTTTTTAAAATAAAAAATAAAAATGAGAATGGTCTCTTACAATTAAATAATTAGTTTTAACATTACAAAGATTTCCTCCCTTAATTAATATTGCTTATTTATTTCAAAGAGTCGCTTATTTGTTGGCATTAAAATTAATTACATAATCTTATGTACATAATTTGCGTGCGAGATTATGTACATAATTTGCGTGCGAGATTATGTACATAATTTGCGTGCGAGATTATGTACATAATTTGCGTGCGAGATTATGTACATAATTTGCGTGCGAAATTATGTACATAAAATTATGTACAGAATTTATGTACATAAAATTAATATTCACTTATCTTTTTAATTTAATCTATCTTTTTAATTTTTAATAGTTATTTATCCTCTTTAATTAAGGGAGATAATATTTTTAATGAGAGTGGTCCCCCACAATTAATAGCCTCCTTATAATTTAATTTAGTTTTATTTTTAGGGAGAAAATTAGAGGGGCCTAAATAGTATCATAAATACAAAAAGGGTTTCATACACCAATTTTCTCTTTTAAAATCTGATAAAACTAAATATCATTTAAACTCTTATTTCGGCTTCATCCAGAAAATCAAAACCTCATCCTCTCCTCCCATAATTTTTTTTGTCATTGTAGATTTGTAGTGATCATCCATGCCTCGTCTCGGCTTGTTCGTCTCGATCTCAAAACCTCGTCAAATCGGACTTTGTCGACTTCGATTTACGATCATTTGTCTTTCTTTCCTATGCTACTCGAATTTAACGTGTTGCTCCTTCACCGATTTAGTCAAGAACATTACACTCTACGTTAATTGCACTTATTATACTGTTTACACATCGTTGAGTGGGTGCAAGTTTAACGTTGTCTTGGAAGCCACCGTGGGAACTCGATATGATTATCAACTTTCAACTATTATTTCTAGTTTTCAAAACTCAACCGCACGACATGTTTTTAGGGAGATTAACACGGTTGCGGACAAGATTGTTTTGCACGGACACAATGAAGAGCTGTATATAGATGCATTCCCAGAAGATGTTCAAGACCTCATCCAAAATGATGTTTTAGGCAGATTGGTTTCTAAAAACTAATCCTCCTAAGTTTTTTACCTATGTATCAAAAAAAAAATGTTGTCTTGTTCATATATACATACAAATTAATCAAAGAGAAATAGATTACGGTGATAACGTGTGTTAAGGTATAAATTCAAGATTAAAACACGGACGATTATGATTCATCGTCTATATAAGGATACATTGAGTAATCAAAATGAAGAATCGGGTAATTGAAAGTTTATTGGTACTAAACTCGTGCATATTTGTAATTGAAAAATTATATTGTGCTACAATTTTTATTTGTTTGTTATGACACTCGGCCTATGCATGATGCGCACGACTAGGTACATACATGACTAAACACTATTGAATTATTGGACCTATGCACATACACGGCTAGAAAAATTTTAACAAACGACTGAGAATTGTAAGCACAAACTACAATTTATATGTTGCACGAATAATTCGAACATGTTTCTATACAACTACAATTCAACAAGTAATTACACGAATATACACAACCCTAATTTAAATTGAATTACTAGATCTATGCACATGCACGACTAGTCAAATTTTAACACACGATTGAGAATTGTAAGGACAACTTACAATTTGCATGCGCAAATAAGTCGAGCATACCTTTGGTTCACTACAAAAATACTTTTTCCGGCAAACTATAAAAAAATTTATATTCGTCTAGTCGAGGATAATTTAACGTATACTGCATAATATTTGGTTGTCATTCATATGCTTATTAGTGTGTATGTTGTTCACAGTTACTATATAAAAAATTATATACGTCTAGTCGTGGACAATTTAACGTATACTGCGTAATATTCAGTTGTCATTTATATGCTTATAAGTGTGTCTATTGTTCACAATTATTATATAAAATTACTAGGGGTATAGGCCTGTGCTACGCACATTAATAAATAATATTTTTAATCGATAACTTCGATAACAAATATTTTTCTGAATTGTTTTAGCAAAACCCAACCAAAAAATAATTTTATTTTCTCAAAACGATTGAGCTTCCAATATATTTATTGTATAAAGTATTTGCAAATCATTTAATACGCTAAGATTGAAGGTTATGAGTTGATACTTATAACTTAAATTATAAATATCGGTTTCAAATACATATTTTCTAGTAAAGAGATATGTTTGATGATATTACAAAAAGTGTAACAAAATTTATTACAAAATTAAAATCTTATATGTATATAAATTTTAATTATAAATATTAGTGTAAAATACATATTTAGTATGAAGGGGTGTGATTAGATTACATTCATTGAGATAAAATCTATTGTAAGAAATTTAATTTTGCATATAAGTTAAATTTTGTAAATTTTTAATTGTAAACACTTTTTTTTATAACTAATTTTAAACACATATTTGATAAGTAAAGAATGTGTTTGATTACATACATTAATTGAGACAAAATTTATTTTTAAAAAATTAGCTAAAGAATGTGTTTAATAACATGCATTAATTGAGACAAAACTTATTGCAAAAAACACAATCTTACTTGTAGGTAGGATTCTACATTAGTTGTGCATTAATATTTCCATATATGATGGTTAATCATGGACGATTATTATTTTAATCCGACAATTCATGTGTTTTCATTTTTTACCGTAACACTTGTTCTCTCTTGATCATATATATATATATATATATATATATATATATATATATATATA
>BSUD01000005.1:143809839-143825245 GCA_033239045.1 Fagopyrum esculentum
GAGAGAGAGAGAGAGAGAGAGAGAGAGAGAGAGAGAGAGAGAGAGGCCGGTTCCGGTGAGGAGCACCCTTGTGGATATGAATGAGGAGAGTTAGGATGGTGACACGTGGCATGTCACGTCACCGTTTTTTTTTTTTTTTGCAGGGAGAGGAAAAAACGGTGGCGTGGCATGCCACATGTCACCACCACAAAATGAACAGTTAGTAATAAAAATATGGTGTTCATGGTTGTAAGGAAAACGTTGTTCATATTTTTACGAGTATGTGTTCATTGTTCTTACAACTATGGTGTTCATGGATTTTAAAGTAAGTGTTCATGGTTTTTAGTAATAAAAATATGGTGTTCATGGTTGTAAAAAAACGTTGTTCATATGTGTTCATTGTTCTTACAACTATGGTGTTCATGGTTTTTAAAGTAAGTGTTAATGATTTTTAAAGTAAGTGTTCATATTTATTAATAACTGTTCATTTTTTCCCAACACTAATTGTTCATATTTTAACACTAAATGTTCATTTTTGTATTTTTGTAAAAATTTTCTTTTTGTTTCAAATCGTGTAAAAAAATACGATGTTCATTATTTTACAAGTGTGTGTTCATAATTTCCAGAAAAGTGTTTATATTTTCCAAAGTAAGTGTTCATAATTTTATTAATGATTGTTCATTTTTTTCATATAGGCAGTGTTCATATTTTTATTACTAACTGTTCATTTTATGGTGGTGCAACGTGGCATCACCACGACTCTCATAATTCCTATCCATAAGAATCGTTGAATGCGAACCTATAAGAATCTCTCTCTCTCTCTCTCTCTCTCTATATATATATATATATATATATATATATATATATATATAGGAATTGGTTCGGATGAGAACCAATTTTACGAAAATGAATGCGAACCTATAAGAATCGTTGAATTATAATAGATCGAAAATTAAGAATGAATCGGATTATTTAATTATAGCATGATAATACTAACCATGCTTGAAAGATACTATACCTTTTATATTCATGAACCGTATGTTCATCTTTGAGAAAATAAATAAGAAAACTCGTAAATACAATTATAACATGACTACAAATGTATGTGTACGCTAGTAAATAAAAAAAATGTTTAATTAGAATGAATAAAAAATAAAGGGCAATTTTGATAAATAGGCCTTTTTGAAAAAGTACAGTAGTAACTAGACTTTTTAATGTTTCAATTAAATAAATATACCAAACCTTTTGTATTTATTCTCAAACTCTTCCCACAATTCTCTCAAGGGATACATTTACTAAACACAAAACTAGAAAAGGCCTATTAAACCAAATAAAATGACTATAAAATTACACATATATTTTAATCAAACATTTTTTGGATTTACTAGCGTACACATACAAGTAAAATGTCAAATAATTTATTTATCTCTAAAAACAAAATTTAACAATTTATTATGGCTACAAATGTATGTGTAACAATTTATCACTTTTCACCGAAGTAACCCGATTATTATCCTATTCGGTGAAAAGTGATAAATAGATACATTCGAATAAAGCGTCACATTCATATAAAACAGCAAATAATTTATATTGTGTTTTCCCTAGTTTAAGAAAGTAATAGTTGATTAAAATTAAATTAACGATACGACGGGTTATTGATCATAATCAAATTAATTGATACCAGAACGAAACCGATATTAACCGGAACAATTGATACCCAATCTAAACCAACCCGACAAAAAAAAAACGCTAAAAAGAGATATTATTTTGACCCGACCCGGTTGAGCCCGAACAACTGAAACCCTATCTAAACCGACCGGCCCGAAAGGGCAAAAAGCAAACCGTTAAAAAGAGAGAGATTGTTTTGACCTGACCCGTTTGAACTCGAGCTTGTTGACCGACCCAAATTGATCCATCGGCCCCGTTTCACTCCGCTATCTAGAACCGAGCTAAACCGACCCGAAAATCGAGGCTACCAGATAACCCGTTATAACCCGAATAATCGATACCGGACCCAAACTGACCCGACCTGAAACAATTTGGATATTAACCAACCCCTTTTTTGACCCGACCCGTTTCAACTCGAGCTTGTTGTGACCCAACCCGACCTGTTGACCCCGTTTGACACCCATAGGTTTTAATGGCTAAATATATCAAAATGCATAACATATTATTAAATTTCGTTTTAAGGGATAAACATTATAAATAAAAAAAATTTAACCCTTATTTTTGCATATATGTTTAGGGTCATTTTTAATTACAATAATCATCTCTTCATTGTTTATTATATTGTCTATAGAGATAAATATATCAAAATACATAATAAATTGTTAAATTTCGTTTTAAGGTATAAAAATTATAAGAAATAAAAATTTAACCCTTATTTTCTCATGTATGTCTTAGGTCATTCTAATAAAATTAAGTATTTGTCATAATTAAATATTATTTTAAATCTAGTATAATAATTTAAAGTTAATAAAAAATAATTAAATGATTATTTAATGTTATAATATCAAAAAGTTTGATTACAAAATATAGTTAAAATAATTATAATATTAAAAAGTTAATAGGAGTATACTAGTGATATGATATGAGGAATAAATGGGTGAGTGAAAAATTTGATGTAAAAATTTGAATAGAAGACTTATTGATAAATTGAAAAAGGAGGATAAAGTTTTGATGAAAAAGATTTATAAAAGTAGTTAATGACCTTGTATTCAAAATCCTTGATAAATATGGCCTAATACTTAGTACACACCATCTAATATGTTACTCTTAACAAAAGTCATCTTGAACCTCAAATTATGGGTTTCAACCTACCTTTTGAGAATAATTCTTTCATTGGAATATAAAATAAAATAATTATAATTGATTTTTTAATGGAACACAAGTTAAGAATATTGATTTTAGTATTTATTCATGTTTAATTTTAACTTACTTCAACAATTAATTATCATATGAACAAGAGCGCCCATGGCCTAATGAAAAATTTGAACATACACCTTAAGGCTAGAAATTAGGAAGACCTCCTACCAAAAAAAACCCGGAAGTCGTAAACACACGGATCAAGATTTAATGAAGGCATGACGGTTACGGGATCCGTAACCGTCATAAGGTCACAGCTACGAGATCCGTAACCGTGACCAAAAGTTCACGGGATCCATAACCGTCATGATTACGGGTTCCGGATCTGTGATAATTTTCTACATGATATTTAACTCGGGAAAAAAAAAATCTGACACCATCACGGTTACGGAACCCGCAACCGTGATATCAGATTATTTATTTTTTTTTTTTTACGGTTATCCGTGACCTCCACCGTGCGTTTACGAAATCCATCGCCGTGTCCGTAAGAGTAAATATATATTTTTGTGACGAGGACAGTAATAACTTTTTATTGACATATTTAAAAGTAAATTAAGTATCATATCAACAAGAGCGCCCATGGCCTAATGGATAAGGCGCTTGACTTCTAATCAAGCGATTGTGGGTTCGAGTCCCACTGGGCGTGTAATTTTTTGCTTCTAAAATATTCTGTACTTACGTAACAACATCATTTATATACGAACAAATATTTTTGCGCAAATTACACTGATGTACAAATTGTACATAAGATATTAGATAGCTATTGCACAGAAAAAAAAATCTGATGTTCATTAAAATAGTAGATCAAAATGCAATGCTCGTCTATCCTGTTGTCTCGATTGTTTTAATACAGTCTAGCACAGACGCCTTGCTCGACATTGCAGCTATAAGAGCTTCATGGACTGTTTTGTTGTTCTTCAGAAGAGATGCCGCAAACAGAACCTAAACAATAAATGTTCTTCCTTAGATATATAGACTGAAGGAAATTTGAATGCCTTGATTGCTTATAATACGGTTGAATGTAAACAATGAATACAAGGGAAACAGTAGTTGCTTACGGCCCATCTCGTAAGATTTTGCTGCTGGTCTTTGCTCAGTTGTGGCTTGCTTCTGTTTATAAACCTCTGTAGGGAAGGATGATAACATTATAAAACTACATTTTAAATTTTTAATGAGATTTCGATAATCTATTGTTTCATGGTCAGTATGAAGTATGAACCTGAAGTGTGAAAAGATCAGCTGATTGGCCAATAACCTTGTCGTAAGTTAGACCTTCTGCTGCAAGCCCAGCCATGGCTACAACGGCCAACCTGATGAAAAAGATGATGTGTTTATTGAAACCTTATGTAACTTGATGTGTCTCAATAAGGTTTAGTGTGATTACTTGTCGAGTTCTTTTGTGTCAAGCTGCCCACTATAAATGAGTTTTTCCAGCTTTTCGTTGATGAGATTAACATGCTCTTTGCCAATGTCCAATGAGTAGTCCAATATTGGAAGACCAAGGAGATATGAAACTGGTGGTAAATTTAACATATTTGTTAGTCTAATGTATCATTATTAACCTATCTAACGGAAACCAACCTAATTTGAAACATTACCAACTTAGGTCCTTTTACAGGTTAGCAACCCGTTTGAAATAAAATGAAATGTTAGAGATCAAACACGAAATTACCCACCAAAAATGGCATTGGAAAATGTGGTTCTATCACAAATTGGAAAGCACTAATATGATACTTAATGATATGATAAATCAGCTGGTGTTCAGCAAACATTGTATGAATCAGTTGTTTAAATAGTCAGGAAAGATAGTAGAAAATGCTTGGAGCTCCAAAAAAGTCGAAAATAATGTTGATTACCTAAGAAGTGAGCAGCTTCATGCCTAGCAATCCTCTCTTGATAGTCAGGAAAAACAGTTGAAAATGCGCCTATAGCAGCCTGTAGAAGCCTATAAACAAAAGTTCAAAATGTTCGAAGTGAAAAAAAAACAGCCCATGATTTATGTCAAACGAAGTCCAAAACTCGCAGCTAGTTGCAATCAGATTAGCACTTACCCTGGAGAAATGCTCCCTACAGCTAGAACAACTAGAGAGATACTTCCAATCAGGTATGGCACGAAAAAGCCCCAGTCCTACAAGTATGCAAAATTTATTAAGACAGGAGAACCTTAAGGCATTTAGCAGCATCTTAGATGTAAACAAGTTCCTAACATTATAGTTATGAGACGGGCTGATATAAGATACTTAAAATCCTGTTGTTAGCCATCTATACATGTTGGTCAAGAGGCATAAAAAAATGGACATAGGTAAGCTAATCCGTGTCATAGGTCTAGTGCAATTAGAGCATTACCCTATCGCTAAGTATCCGTTTCCAGCTTCACTGAACTCTCAAGTTTTAAAGAAACTGCTGCTGTTTTTCAGAAGTATATCCTTCTTCTAAGGAATACAAGACCTGCCCTTACAAGGTAACTAATGAATAAGCATTTAGATTGTAGAGCTCCACAAACACTGAAACCTACTGTAAGAGATCAAGGTATAGAAGCAATAAAGATAAATTACCCCGGGAAGCTGGCCAGCAAGAACTCCCAAAAATCCTGTTGTTCCCACGACAGTAAACAGAAAAGCTGCCTGCATTACTGAAAATCATCATATTGGTGAATTCCAATCAATATCTCCTCCCACCAAAAAAAATCAATATCTCTGTTGCGTGAGATAGTTCAAATAGTAAGAGAAGGGTTCCATTGAAAATTATCACATGCAGTTTGATCCTATTCATTATTCCTGTAAATAAACCTGTCCTGAAACCTGTGCCATATGAGAAATGGAAAGAAACCCAGCCTTCAAATGTTCTAGATGATTCAAATGATAAAGACTGAAAATGAATCACATGTAATATGTATATGATTACTTACATCATTTCTGACACTTGGTATAGCAAGGTTTTCAGCGTTCTTT
Organism: Fagopyrum esculentum; assembly: GCA_033239045.1. NCBI lineage: Eukaryota > Viridiplantae > Streptophyta > Magnoliopsida > Caryophyllales > Polygonaceae > Fagopyrum > Fagopyrum esculentum. The sequence goes on from BSUD01000005.1 coordinate 143,815,635, forward strand.
ATCCCAAGAGTAGTCAACTCTCTAATTGATGTCTAGAGCATATTGAGAACAAGCCATGGGCAATAAAAAAATGTCACTTAAGCATGAAAGAAATATATAAGCCCTAATAATAAACAGTCACATATTAAGTTAGCAATTCAAAAACTCACCGGACGACGAGATACATATGGTTGAGAGCTCCATTTTCCTGCCCATCCTGACTCACTCAGTTGATCAAGTGCTTCTTTAACAGCATCGCTATCTTTCTGCAAGCACGGCATATACACATGCTGTCACAAGGTTATTAGTAGCAAAAAATATAAAATAAACGAGAATTTTACTATATCGAACATCAGAAAATTCCATGCTGGTAACCAAACAATCCGTTTCATGAGCTCATTATAGCAAGACATTTCGAAAAGGAAAATTCAAATTCTCGTTTTTGGAAGATTATCACAATTCGAAGAAAAGTTCAATTTAGCTTCGAACGAGCTAGGAAAAAGAGCGAATCCACCATCATAGGTGCACTGTCTGTTAAAGATATACATTGACAATGTGTAAAAATTAAAATCAATGGTCGAATCGGGTAAATAAAACTACAATAGTGATTGATACACACAGACACGTTACAATTCCATGAAAACATGACAAATCAAAGAGAGAATAACCTTCTCGAGAGCAGATTGGAGAAGGTTCAAGTCGACGCCCGGAGCAGCAGCAGAGGAGGATGAGGAGCATATAAAAAGAGATCTTTTGGAGTTTCGGAGGACACAAGCATTTTGATTGATATCAACAACGACGAGACGGTGAGGCTTGGAGAGAGAAGCAATGGAGGTCGCGGAGATTGACATTCTCTCTCACACTCTCGTTCTGGACGATAAGGTTGGCTTTCAATTGGCGCCAATCGTCTCTCAGGGCTTATCGTATCTCATACCTCTCAACTTCTCAAGTGAGCCCCGCCTTTGTTTTTGTTTATTAATCGGAACTTTAATTTATGCAAATTTACGTATGAAACCAATAGCCACAAGTTTTTGCTATTTATTTTTTGGGAAATTCCGGATGATACCCTCGTGGTTTGGGGTATTCCTGATTTTGCCCACCAATTTTTTCAAGTTCGGATGGTACTTAAGTTTATGTTGTTTTCCGGATTTTGCCCAAATTCATTACACCTTTTTTAAATTCCATTAAAAACATACAAAAGAAAATAAACTAAAATTAAAAAACAACTTAAAATAGAAATAATAATTTATTTATTTTAAAAATAAAGTAAAACAGTAACTTTTTTTAAAAATATATATATATATTATATTAATTTAAAATTAAATAAATTAGATAAATTTTTAAAAATTAAAAAAAATCAGTGTTTTCTTTTATTTTAAAAATAAATAAATTGGGTTAGCATTTTTTAACAAAATCTAAAAACATAAGTTTTATACTTTATTTCAAAAATAAATAAAATAAGGATTTTTAAAAAAAATTTAAGAAATAAATAAAATAGAAAAATTATTTATTTATTTTAGTAATAAATTAAAACAGTGCTTTTTTTATTTTTTAAAAGATTCCTTATTTTATTTATTTTTTAAATAAATTATAACACTTATATTTTTAGATTTTGTTAAAAATATGCTAATTCAATTATTTATTTTTAAAATAAATAAAACACTGATTTTTGAATTTTTTTAAAAATTATCTAATTTATTTAATTTTAAATTAATATAATAGATATTTTTTTAAAAAAATTACTGTTTTACTTTATTTTTAAAATAAATAAATTATTATTTCTATTTTAAGTTGTTTTTTAATTTTAGTTTATTTTCTTTTGTATGTTTTTAATGAATTTGGGCAAAATCCGGAAAACAACATAAACTTAAGGGTACCATCCAAACTTGAAAAAAGTGGTGGGCAAAATCCATAATACCCCAAACCACGAGGGTACCATCCGGAATTTCCCTTATTTTTTTGTTATCTCAGGTTTTACTATTCTGTTTGCTAATTGTGGGAAACCAAAAAGTTTCGATGAACTTCCCTGCATAGTTACAAGTTTTATAATGTTTACGCGATATCCGATTTGCCCAGCTTAACACTATCCGCGTTCAGCTTAACACTATCCGCGTTGAAACCAATTTCAACGCAATCGTTGAAATTTGGAACTTAAAGCATGACATAAAGCAATGGTCTACGCTACTTGTTTTTTGAGTGACCACTTGTTATTTTGAGTGCAATCGACCGTGCTGTGTAAAATGAATAAGGATCCCGTGCAATTAGTTTTTTTGGTAATCACACATATGATATGGTGATCAACGAGATTTTAAGTCGATTATGAATTTGTATCACCCGAATTGTTTTGTAAAAAATCATGTCCCTCTTAAAATAGAAAATTGTAACAAAAAGTAGGGTTGATTATTCAAAACATTTCAAACATAGATATAACAGTTTATAAATTTATCTCAAATTAGCATATAATAACTTAATTTTACCTTAAGTGAATAAATTTGATTTTTTAATAAAATAAAATGTAGCTACAAAAAGACCAACAAAAGGGATAAATTTGGTTGCGACCTAATATTGAAAAGGATGCTTTAGGGCAGTCAGCCTCTCGAGGCTAACCCTCCCTTTCCTCCTACCTTTGTATCAAAAAAAAAGAAGGTAAATTTAGTTCTAGAGTCCAAATTTCTCAAGACCTAGTGTCTAGTACAAAAGTTTGCCAATATGTAACAACTATGCACTAGCAAATCGGTCGTAGGGTCCAGATTTCTTAAGACCTCGTGTCTAGTACAAAATTTGCCAATATGCAACAATTATGCGCTAGCAAATCGGTCGTAGGGTCCAAATTTCTCAAGACCTCGCATCTAGTACAAAATTTTGCCAATACGTAACAATTATGCACTAGCAAATCGGTCGTAGGGTCCAAATTTCTCAAGACCTCGTGTCTAGTACAAAATTTTTAGTATCAGTAAACAATATTGAAGAATAAGCAACAGAAAATCCCAAAGGTTCAACGGTATGGAACACTAAATTTACAATTTGACAAAGCTATTATTATTATTATTATTATTCAACCTTCAGATGGTGGGTGAAGGGATTACAGACCATAATCAACACAATAATTATAACTGAGAATTCCAAAAGAGTTTGCTATTACACTCACAAGCAGCACATCCTACGTTCCCTACTAAAAAACAGAAACAGCTTATGCGTGCAATGTCTAAAAATGACGCCGTAAGAAGAACACTGATATTACAAACACAAATGGTAATGAACCATTTGGAGACGAACCTAACTGAAACCGAGAAACTGAGAAACGAGCTCTCTTTGTCATATGGTAGTTCCATCCTCCTCTAGAAAACTCTTGATTTGATCAAGTGCCTGTCAAAACAACAACAACTTTAGCGCAATTCTCCTCTTATAACAGGGAATTTAGTAGGAAGAGAGAAAAGGATCCCAACCTCAATTGCAATAATAGCTGGTGATAGATTACATACATCTTGGAAACCACGTTTGGATGCAATAGCTGCGCAATCAGAAAACGAGTTTACGGTACAATGACATAAGTTATCTCATGAATCATGCCATATGTATATTCTCAAACTGCTTAATGAAATCATTATGTGACATGATACCAATAAGTGTACTTACACTCCAAAGAAACACGAGCATTAGCATTTGCATATGCTTCACCTCTCTCTTCCATGAGGTTGGTCAGTCGGATGAAAGTCTACAGTAAGAAGCCTCAAATCAGCAAGGGCTCGTTTTAGTTGTTTATGTGCTATGTGCTATGAGGTAATAATTTCTTGATATTAAGGTGAATATTGATCTGACTTTTATAAAACATTAGGGTGCAAACCTTTGAGTATGCATCCCCTGGTCCCTCATGTAAAAGTGGACGAGAATTAGTCCCAACAGCAGTAATTCTATGTGCCAATGCCTCCAAGGGCACATCCAACCAAACACTAACGCCACTTCGCATATACTTCCTGGTACAAGAAAACCAGTTAATCCACAGTGTATATTTGAAAGAGATTATCATTATTAGTGCAGTGAAAATAAAGGGTGTGAATATCATCAAAGAAATTCAGCATCCATACCAGTTGATGGGCCGTACAACAGCGCCTCCACCAGTGGAGACTACTAATTGTTGCATTGAAGACAGCTTCCGTAATACCTCAGTCTGAAAGGTAAATGATAAAATAAGGTCAATAAACATCAGAACCATTTGCTCCTTCCAAGAGAGGTAATTCAGATTTACGCTGTTAACGGAGATCACCACTGGAAGTCTTTAAATAGAGGTGGAAAACCAAAAAGGTAACTGCTAACAAGGAGTTAGGCACTGTTAAAACTTTAATGGGTGAAAGCAGATTTTAAAAATTCTTATTTTATGGGATTTCATGAAAAGTGTTTGAAATTCATAATAGGATAAAAACAATGTAATCCATGAGGACAAAGTATGCTGCTTTTTCTAAAATTGACTTATCTGGTCACCCAATATGTGAAGTTATAGCATGGTTCACTTTGAACTTTTTCGTTCTCTCCTAGCACGGTCGCACCAGACCCAAGGTGTCTGGCTCCATTTTTTTGCACAATGTAATCCAGTTTTAGGGAAGAGAAGCTCCACCAAAGTGCTAAGTTTAGCCATAAAAGTGGTGATGGTTCATTTGGTATGATTCTCATGGAATAAATTTTGAAATCACTCAAACCTATTCCCATGTTTGATAGCAAAAACGTATCGGAATGAGTCATTTCAAGGAATGGAGTGATTGGAGTGTTTTTTTATTCGCCGTTTCCTGGATTTTTTTCATGAGTTTGAGTCATTATAACTTGTAATATAGAGTTTTAGGTCAATGATTAATTATGGGCAAATTGGGACGTCGACCATTATTTTATAAAATCAATATATTTTCAACCCAAATTTTTTATTTATAATTTTAACCAAAACCACGTTTCAGGAATCGGGTGAAGTCATTCCTCATTCTATTCCGATTCTTTATTCCTGCGAGCATACCAAACGAGCCCTGAATATTTCAAATCTACCGGTGTTCAGGAGGCTAAAACATTAAACGCCAGCACACAAGGGCAAAGGAAGACATCAGGAAAAAAAATATCAGAAATGAGGTAAGAAATAAATTTCAAACCCTCTTGGCTCTTGTCGATTTATTTTTATGTAGTTATTGGTTTAAGACTTCCCCAACCAGCAGTCTAACATGTTTGCCTGGTTAACATCCTTAGTCAAACAATGCCCTTTGCAAATAAATCACCACCTCTGACACATATGGGCAGCTTTCATAGGGGTAGATAAAATATTTACTGACCTCATTATCTCTAAAGAAGCCTTCACCGTGCAACTTGAAGATTTCAGCAACAGAAAGTCCCCCAACAGCATGTTCAATTAACCCATCACTGGATTATTAGGGGGGGAAAGTTAGCTACAAACCACATATGAGCAACTCACATTATGACATGACAGCCAAAATTAATAACCATGAAAGTGAGATTGGCTTCAACAGGAAAATTCATATGACAGGAAAACAGGATGAACTCGAACAACAGAGGATTATGCAATAGCGTGTCTCAAAAACTAAAATCTCAAACTTAGGCAATACAGAGTAACTAACCTGTCAAAAAATGAATAACCAAGCACATCTGCCAATATCCTTCCAATAGTTGTCTTTCCAGATCCCATCATACCTGTGCATTGAATAGTAATTAAGTTAAAAGAAGTTAAATCTCTAATTTAGCTACACAAACGATAGATCATTGACTGACCAACAAGATATATACACCGTCCATCAAGATAAGGGCCAATTTCTTGAGACTTATTCTGCAATGTTAAAAGACGTGGAATAAGAGAAAAAATAAAAACCTCCGAAACAACTCCATTTCACTAACAATATAGTACGAAATAGGAGGTCCGATAGTTTATGTTACAAGGTTTGGATTGAAAGGAACAACCACGGGAGATAATATCATATGTTTCAATAAAAAGACATCATTAAAGAGACATACAAGATGCTAGGAGTTACCTTCAATATTAAATTTTCATCAAGTGTCGCGGGAAAGCCTCCAGACTTCAAAACTGAACCTTTTTCAAAAGCAATAAGAATAAGATCCCTTATCAGGCAGTCACTTACAAGTTGGTTATAAAAAAAGTTCCAATAAAATAGGTGAAATAGATATAATCACACTGCAGAGGATAACCTTATTTAGCATTTTCACTAGCCAAGGTCAAAGTTCATCATGAATAATGCGCATTAAAGAAAAACACTGAATTCATGTGGTAGATGAATCTAGCAATTAGTCTCTTCTTTTCTTTGTCCTCTCACATTTTTTCTCATTGAGGCAAAAACCAGTTAAAGAGAATATTACATGAGAACTGTAGACAGCTAAGAGGTTAAGCAGAAGGTAATGAAGTTGAGAAAATATCCGACGATGAAGTATGAAGGGAAGAGTTCCCACCATGTAAATTAAAAGCCTATTTCACAACTCTACTTCGAAAACCATGATCCTAAATTTTTTGAAAATTTTCAAAATTATAATGGAAATGTGCAACCAAGCTATTAAAACATTGCACATCTCCAACAGATGAATGTGACACGTTTATAGAGTTAGAACTTACCTGGCTGTTTTTTATATGAACATGAAATATCCAAAATAGGGGATGGAGTATTCCTCTTAGGCGATTGTCTCGAAACTGACACTTGAAGCTTCCTCCTTTCCTTGTTCATCTCCGACACCCGGAGGAAACCGGTGGACCTCTTCATAAGCTTTTCTGTATTGATCCATGTTGAAGGGCCAACACTCTGAGGAAGTTTAGCCTCCAATGCCATGATATCTTAAAAGCAACTCTTCCGAATCCTGCTGAGTTTCAATTGATCTCCCCTCAACAAGAACGAATCAACTATGAGCACAACACCACCCTAAATTTGCCCTCTATAAGTTTCTGTATGTAGATTAATGAACATCAACATTATTCAAAAAGACCTTGAAATGAAAATTACTTAAAATATTGGATCTAGTCTTCCTATATTACAAGGCAATACAAGCTGTCAACGGCAGCTCAGGAACTCATGTGCAGAAGACAAAATGCGCGAATAGTTGGCTTTAAATATTGAATAAAGCTTTCTGTCCAAAGTCCTAGTACCGAATGCAAATCAGAATATCCTAATCTTAACTTCCTCTCAACTTTCTGCATTTAAAGATTCTTCAAATTGAAGAGACAAAGAACTCGTAATATCAATCAATCTCAAACTCCACAAATGTCTGACAGATCCATCACTTCTTCAGAAAATTCAACGCCAAATTAAGCCTAACCTGAACTTAAATTTGAATTTGACATGAGCTTAATTCAATCGGAAAAAAAATCCAAACTGCAACAATTTTTTTTAATCAAGCAAAAATCACCAAAATTCATTACCGACAACAGAAAGAAAGGGAAAAAAATCATCAAAACATACCTGCAAATCAAAGAAGCTGAGGAGGAAGAGGACTAGAAGAAAAGTGATGTAACGGATCAACAGCCTCCAAATTCTCTCTCTAAACCTCGCTATTTCTCTACACTATCATGATTCAACAAGCATTTGTGGTGGTACGGTTGTAACGATGACGCTAGATTGCTTCGTATTTGCTTCAATCACAAATTTTTCGTGCCACGATTTTGGTAATCGTGTTCGTAGAAGTGGTTAACGGCGAACAATGGCGCTTTGGGTTGGTTTGGTTTCCTTTTCCCCTACTTGGCTGCTTATATATACTTCAATCGAGTCGATACGGTCAGGAAAAAAGAAAAAGGAAAAAACCGGTCGGGCCTCTCCGGTTCAATCAATCGGGTCAGGGTCAGAGGCCACACACCAACCTTCGCCTCTCTCACCAACCCACTTGTCCCCACCACGCATTATATTTTTTCAAGATCTCTTCCTCTCACCCCAACAACCTCATCTGCCACGTCAGCGTATGAAAAATGTGGTTAAATATGAATGCTTCGTATTCGGGTCGGGCTTAATACGGTAATACCAATATGACATTCATTTTTTGAATATGCCAAATCTATGTTCGGTTCGGAACGGGACGCTGTAAATGAACCAAAGATTAGATTTTGGGCAATTGCACATGATGTCCCTATTGGCCCGTGTAACTGAATCAAAAGTTTTGGATATCCGATACCATATCAGATATCCAAATTTGTTTGTTCAATATTGGATTCTAAATCCGATCGAATAGACGCCAGATATCCGATCAAAAAATTCGGTCGGATCTGATTATTCCGTCGGATATTCGACAATTATACATGTCTAAAATGTTTTGATTCTAATAGTGATATTTTAAAATTTTAAAATATATTAAATAAATAGGTCCGGTGTGAGGTGTAATAATAAACACCTTCAACCAATTGAGCTATGTGACTTATTTTGAAAATTTTTAAAATATATTACCGGATATCAGAACACTATCCCGGATACCGAAGTTCTCCAATAGCCACTCCGCACCCGATCCGGCATGCCTTTTTGGATTTTATCGGAGTAGGAAAAAATCTGTCGGACTCGAATTTTCTCGGATCGGATTGTTCTTTTATTCGGACGGGATTAACGGATCGGATTATTTTTTAACACCTGTAGTCCCTATCCTATACCTTTGACTTTTTCAGATTATATTTATGGGATTTTCAATTTTTTGGACGGGATAATTTATTAGTTATTGTTAAAGTCATATTAAAAAAATATATACTTTCTTGAATAATAAATTATATTCTTTGTAAACCTTGAAATGTTAATAAATGTTAATTTATGAGTGATAGAGGGTATAATCTATAAAAGTCTAAAACTCAGGGGCACCATTCAGAAATTGAAAACCCTTTTGCATAATTTGGGAAATTCAAAAGTGCAAGGACATCATCCAAAATTTTCCTTAGATATTTAATGTTGAGATCTTGTTCTTTTTTTAGAAGATTGGTCCGGTAATACAAACTAGGCCTCTTATTTTTTTTATAATTAAAATTAAAGGTAAATATATGGGTTATTGACGGTAAAATATAAAAATTATTTAATGGTAAAAACGTAAAATAAGGTATTAAAACTGTCAAAAAAAAAAAGAAACGGTTTTGAAAATTTTGGTAACCGAATATGGACGATTTACTTGGAATATTATTCTCTCTCTCCCCTAATATGTGGTTTTCTTTAACAAATTACTCTCCCTCCTAAGTTGTGCTTCATCTTCTCTAGATCGGTACTCCATCTTCTTCAAATCGGAATCTGTATTTCTTATAGATCAGAACATCAAATATGCAGAAATTAGTTACAGGTATTGGGTGAAAAGGCTCGAAACTACTTTGTGTATTTGTTGCTTTGTGTAATTGTCGCTTCTGGAACTTAATTTCTGAAATAGATTTGTGTATATATTGTTTCTCTACCAAATTTATGAAATTGTTTTGTGTATTTGTTGCTTCTGTAACTAAATTTTCGAAAATTGTTTGTGTAATTGTAGCCTTATGTAACTATTGATTATGTAACTAAACTACTGAAATAACTTGTGTAGTTATTATAAATCTATATATCATACTAAGGTAAATGTTCAGGTACGGCCCTTTTATTGCGATACGGCCGTACGGCCGTACCGCAGGGCGACACGTGTCCCGAAAAAAAAAAAAA
>BSUD01000005.1:143825918-143845672 GCA_033239045.1 Fagopyrum esculentum
TTTTTTTTTTTTTTTTTTTTTTTTTTAAAAAAAAAAATTTTTTTTTTTTTTCGGGACACGTGTCGCCCTGCAGTACGGCCGCACGGCCGTACCGCAATAATGGGCCTTACTTGAATAATACCCATCATACTAAAGCATAACCCACTTCGTCCACATGTCACGTATTAAGGCTAGTCACATCAACTTTTTTCCAATTTATTTACGATATTGCCACAAGATATTTACGATTTGCCATAATATCTTTTATAATAAATTTTTTTTATTAAAACTAATAAACGATCAGCATGCCAAATCATCTTTAATCTATTAAATTATTATGCCACATCATTTTTACTCAAATATTAATTAAAATAAAAACAAATTTATATCAAAAAAATATTTTAAAAAAATCTAGATTTTGTTTTTATAATTTTCAAAAAATAATGTAGGCGCATTTTAATTTTCAAAAATTAATTTTTGAATATTTTTTATAATTTCGAATTTTATCTATCTATATTTTGGTTTTCTTATTTTAAATTTTTGTTTTTTTTAAAAAAATTACTCTTTTAATTTTGAACTTCATATATATATATATATATATAATGTTTTTGTTTTCTTATTTTTAATTTAAAATTATTTTCTGTTAAATAGTAATTAATAGTTTACATCTAATTTTAATTTATATTTTATCTTTTACCAATCCATAATTTTGAAATATGTTAAAATTATAATTTATTAAAATACAGCCCCAAGTAAGGTGCGGGTAAAAAAAATTTTGTTTCTTCAAAAGTATAGGTATTTTTAAACAATCTTTTTTTAGATAATATAAAAAAAATTACGTTTTAAGTTAATTAATCCATAATTATTTTTTTTCTATTGATTAATATTCACTACATATATATAATTATTTAGGTAAACCCGCACAAGGTGCGGGCATTAAACTAGTTAGTCTAGTTGTAAACAAAACTACTTTGTGTAACTGTTTTGTGTATTTGTTGTTTATACACAAGTGTAATATAGCCTATATAGGTTTCACCGAAGTTTTTCTTCGCAACTCTCACATATCTGTTTTGTGTAATTGCTTTGTGTATGTGTTGCTTATGTGAGTAGACTTTAGAAACTTTCGAAATTGCTTTATGTATTTGTTACTTTTGTAACTAAATTTTCGAAATAACTTGTGTAATTACTATTGGTTTTAAACAAAATATATGTTTTATGCATTTTTCTTATTCAATGCTGAAGAAGAAACCGTCCGATTTGTTGCCATTGATGACGTCTATAAGATCCCAGTTTTGACCTTCACCGCCCCTGCGGTGAAGAAGGCCGCCCCAGCGGCCTTGATGTCTGTCACCGCCCCCGCGGTGACAAGGGGTCACCCCTGTGGCCGGCCGCCCCTGTGGCTGAGGCAATCCGTCCCTGCGGATTTACTGCAGATCGCGCCCGATCTGTTTTCGTTCGTTTTATCTTCATTCCATAAATAGAATATCCGATCTTCTATCTATGAGCCGGCTTCCTTATCTTTTTCCTAGCCCTATACGTCCTTCCTTTTATCTTTTCTTCCTCTCCTATATAATCCCGTCTTTTCTTCTTTTTCCCGTTTCTTCCTTACGTCTTCTTCAACCCTAGAGCGCTGCAATTTTGCTTCCTGAGTTGTTGCTGAACGTGTAAGTTCTTCCTCCCTTGTTCTTCATCACGTTCATGTGCTGTTGCACCTTGCTTCTCTTCTGTTTCGTTTCTCTCTTCGTTTCCTCTTTTCTTCTTCTCTAATAATCAAGTTTGATCATTGATTATTGTGGAGCGTTCTGTTGATGGTCATTTGATGTTCACATGTTCCTTTGGTTGTGTTGTAAAGTGTGAAGAGTAGTGGAAGAGCAAGCTTTGACCTTGTCGTTGTTCTGCTGTCATCGAGAAGCCGACAATAGCTTTTGTCGAAGATCCACCCCCCGCTACTGCACATAGCCGCCCCTGCACCTCTGTCCAGCTGCCCCGCGGTTTCTTCTACAGTAACTCCCGTTCTTGTGAGTTGCTTCCTTCCTAGTTTGCAAGTGCATAAACCTTGTTGAGGTTCGGTAAGGTTTCTTTCGAGATGATTGAAGAACAAAGGTTGGGATACACATCGTCAAGCGACTCAAGCCCAAGAAGAAATTGATGGATCTTCTCGTCATTGCGTTCAGAAGCGATAAGTTTAGAGCATGTTGAGCAGATTTTATTGTTGGAGGCAAGACAAGATTCAGGCTCGTCCCACAATCGACATAATCGACCATAGTACGCCGTAATAGCCTAACCGTCTTAAGAGCAATGCCCGATCTCGGATCGAAGCTTGAGTATACGAGGTCCGTTGCCGACCGAAGAACGTTGCTCTATATAGTCATAAGTCATGCACTGAATCGAAGGTGGTGTGTGTTGGGCGTAGACTCGGATCAACTGACTGAATGATCCAACAGATCAACATTGAGTTCACCGTGTGCCAGTGAACGTACGGTGGAGTCTGCAACAGGTTCAATTATGGTTGCTTCGATGAAACCAATTTTACGCTTTGCGCGAAAAGCGTTGGTGATATTACGTTTCCAATCGGAATAATTGTCACCTTTGAGGACGACATAGCAAATTGATAGCCCCGGATGAACTGAAAGGTGCAAGTAGTAGGGATTGGTTGGATCAATAGCTTTGATTGTGTTTGTCATTTTCGATCAATTGACAGATTTGATAGAAGAAGGATCGTTGTATAGGTTGATACCACGTGAGAACGACTCATGTGTATGAAAGCCAAAAACTGCCGTTCTATTATTGGTATGCATGCATATATATACAAGCTAATGAATATCAACTTTACCTATATTACATAATCTATTCTTTATATAAAGGAAAGCAAATAATCTAGATATATGAAAATATGGAAGGAAGAGCATATTTACAGGGATCTTATCGGGATTGTTTCATTTTCATCTTTAAACCGATATTGTATATTTTGTCGAATGGAGATGACATTGTACGGGTCAACTAGTTGCACGTATTTAAATACATCTCTCGGTTTCAACCCCAACCCTAGTTCACGCTCCACATTTGGATATTGTGTTGGAGTCAAATGTTCGACATATGCAGGCATGCCCCCTTAAATGGTCATAAAGTTGTGATTGTTTACTTCACGTACAATCTCAATGTCTATTTTTGGTCTTTAATTTACGACCCTCGTATTCAAACTTGCACCCAATTTTCTTCGACTTCTTTTTCCGGTTAGTATGCCTTATGCTCAAGATCAATATCTTTCGCCTTTCTAGGTTCTTTGTATCGCTCGCATGACAAACGTATGTTACGGAAATCCAACCATGATTTGTTTCAATTGTTTGTGATCTAACACCATATTCATTGTTCTTGCCACAAACGAGTCCAACACACTAATTTCTCACGATCGTGAAAATATTTGTTCAACTCAAACAACGCAGAATAGTTTGTTCCGTCATCATGCGTAAATTACGTACGTAAGATCCTAATATGAATATACCATTATTTCTACAATATCAATACCTATCTTACGTGATGGTAACAAAAAATTAATAAGAATACACAATAAAATAAGATTTACACCATTTCTACGTATATAACCATATAATAACATAATCAAATTATAATGAGAATACTTAGAGATGAGATATAAGTTCATCTGAATCACTATATTTGAGCTCGTCAAATGAAAGATTTACGCTGAGATTGTCGGATTCAACATCATTTGGATATTCGTATACCGACATTTTCAAACAACGAGCCTATATGGAGGAAATAGAGAGTTCAATTATCTTTTGGATATAAATTTAGAATTCGTCTATATCTATATACTTCCAATTCTCCAACGTTCAGAATTATGACCGTTATTTCAATGTCCGAATTTAACAATATACGGAACGCATGTCCGATGCGACTAGAGGCACACTCTCATTGCGACTAAGAGGTTCGGCAATATTATACATGCACTTGGGTAAATAACAATTCTGAAACTAATACACTACCATCAGTAATTTCGGTATGTTTAAAAACTATGACGTCACTTGGCTTAGAAAGGATTATCACATGATTCACAGTTTCATACACGTACTAATAACTTTGTTGATTATGTTTCAAAAATTGGACAACAAATCTACTTACAAGTCATAATTTGTTGAAAATGTTTACGTAATATAGAGGAGTTAAGTTAAGTTCAATTTAAGAAGAAGATGGACGATATATATGGTTAAAAAACCCCTATGTACTATTCCATCAACCGGTCAATCAAGATTTCCTACCACATACTCTAGCTATTGAATGTAACGCATTAAATATCGACAAGGACTATGATCCCTCTTTCATTAAAAAAATGCAGGAGATTATATATATATATATATATATATATATATATATATATATATATATATTTGTTCTATAATTTACCATACTGATTATTAATCTTATTTTCATTATTCACGATCAGTATTTTGTAATTTTATGTACGAGTTTCTTTCTGTATTTTTTTTAAATGTATGTACGGTTCATGAATATAATGTTCATCTTAATTAATATTGCTTTGATATATTTCATTCTATTTAATATATAACAGATTTTTATATCAAATAAACATAATGTTCAAACAACTTAAATGTATTATTTTTAAAAAAAAATAATTTGTTCACAATTGAACTACGATCCAAGAAATTAAAATGGACAATACATTCCGATTATAGTAAGTACTATCATAATATAATTAAATGTTCCAATTCATTCTTAACCGTTAATCTATTATAATCCAACAACTCTTAAAGATTCTCATTCATTTCTGTAAATAGAATTGGTTCTCATTTCTCAGCCGAACCAAAATGTTAACTTGTTTTTGTTGTTTCATTTCTTTTTGTGTGATGACATAGTTTGTGTTAGTAATGATTGAATTCAGACAACAAAAATTTGAAAACATTTGGTTGTAGGTGGTAGTGTGGTAGATATACAATATTTGTCATAACTTTTAGTAGTAGCTATTTGTCATATCATTGCCCCCTCGAACACACTTGTGCACATTTTAAAAGTGTTGCTATCCATCCCAATTGAAGACGATGATCAATAATACATGTACGGCCCAACCGCCCAACTATTGCATCAACCGGTCAATCAAGATTTCCCTACTACATACTCTATCAAATGCAAACCTACCGATCACACCGTTTGGTTACAACTCCGAAAACGAAATGAACACAAATATAGTTTAATTTTATATAATCTTATTTATTTAATGTCCGTTTAGTTAGAGCGGATTGGAAACAGTTTGAAAACGTTAAGGAGAAATAAATAAAACGGAATTCATTAAGTTACTTTTATGTGTTAAAAGATCTCTAACATTCCAATTTTTATTTAAAAAAAATTGTATATTGAGCATTGAAGAACTACAATCATATCAAAATTCAAGCTCAAAAGGGGGGAAGGGAGGAGATTAAGCAAGATGAATTCCTAGAATTCTAGCCCACGAGGTGGAGTAATTAGACTGGTTCTTCCAATGATGAGTTGCGAAGCTTTTAACCGCAAGGATAGCTTCATTGGCACAATTTGTAGCATGAGTGCAAATATTGAGATAGAGGATGTTGTTCCTTACTTTTTAAGTGAACTAAATGAAAGTCGTAATAGAAGAGATGCGGATGCTATCGATGAAGCTCTTCTTTGGTCTTTTTTGGGAGCATACCCAGTTTCAAGGGTTAGGAGAGTAGGATATGGGGTAAGGGGTTCTGGTCCATCGAGAAATAATGTCCAACACAAGAGTAATGTAACTACAGTTCGCCTAGAGATGGCTCTCATGCTCATGTTGATTAGAGAAAAGCTTACACATTGCGTTGGTGGTGATATTCCAGTGAAGGAGCTTAGCCATAGTAGGTAGTTTTTTATGACAATCAATCCACGTGAAGAAACTACACTCAAGAATATTTTATGTTACCTAGATAGCCTTGCAATTGATGGTAGAGGGGGGGAGAGTTGGCCTCCTCAAGATGGTGTACACTTGTTTAGTGGAGAAGGAACTATTAGAGTTGGTTATGGTTCATGGCAAGTCCATAAGTGAGAAGCTCATCTCGGGTCTTAATGATCATGTTCCATGCACATTAACTAACATTCCATTTTAGTTGCTAAATAAACGTGATTTTCTAGACGGACACTGGAACTTGCTCCATTGCGTTTCACACTAGACATCTCCATTTGTATACAAGAATGAAGAAGGGACGACGAAGATGGTGGTGATGTATTGCTCAACACCTTGAACGACAAATCGACTATGACTTCTCGATGGAAGGTTGAATATGTTTTAGCAGATGAGATAAATCGGAGAGCTTAATTGAAGGGATCTCAACCCCGTTATTACACAAATCCGGGAGTTGTATGATTAAAAAAACAATGTTCATCATATGATATTAGGATATAAGAATGAAATGAAAGGGTGAATGAACCGGGTTTGGTCCAAATCACCACGATTTTTGTAATCCATTGAATTTCCTAATTATTAATAGAGTGAATTTGCTATGTAGCATTAGCTCACTAATATTGTTTAGTAATTGTGCACCTCACTAATTTTATTAGGATATGACATCATTTAAAATTTTTAGACTAAATTGCCCTCACATAATCAATTACAAGATTTTGTATATATTATTGCCTTTTAAATCATATCACACTCTAATTGTAGAAGGTGAATTGTTACTGGTTAATAATTTAAATTAACGTAATAAATTTTCAATCAAAATATCATGTTGTTAAATTAACGTAATAAATTTTCAATCAAAATATCTTGTAACTTATTCTTGTAAATGATAAATATTTTCTTAAATTAACGTAATAAATTTTCAATCAAAATATCTCGTAACTTATTCTTGTAAATGATAAGTATTTTCTTGTAATTTTATAATTCTTACAAGAAATATAAAAAAAATTATAAACAAATGTAGTCATGGAGACTTGATCTCTGGTTGGTAGTCCCTCCCTCCCACCCTAATGCCAACCGGACAAGTTGGATCTCACAATTTAATCTTCTTTTTGAAAATTATACATTGACAGTTCAGTGTAAATCTTGTAGCTGCAATCATGTACCTTTCTTGTGCATGTACTAATTTCCTGTAACATTGAAGATCCCTATTATTATCTTATACTAATCTATATAGTTCATGTAACATTGGTAGATTTATGAATTCATGTAAGTCATACATTATCAATTTTTTTGCAAATAACGTGTGATATTCTTATATATGGCCCGTACATGCTTGTACAATTCAATGCAAATCATGTATATTCAATTCTTGTATCTTTCTTGTATACATACTAGTTTCATGTAAGTACATCATCAATTTTTTTTTTTTTTTTTTGCAAATAACGTGTGATATTCTAGGAATTATGTACCTTCTTAAATTAGATTATTGTTTAATAATTTTCAGATTTTCTTGTAACTAAAATGGATAGCATTGAGATATGTTAATAAGGACAAATCTAATATTATTGATTAAAAGATGCTATTTAGTTAATAAATTATAGGCCTATGTTATTTAGTTAAGGAAATTTTATATTGAGGTGCATTTTATCTAATTATCTCTTATATTAATATAATAAATAACTCTAAATAAAATAAGTTACGACGGACATCGCGAATAGTTTTGAATACACGAGAAATCCAATGGTTTATCAAGTAAAACTCCGGATATTATCTAATTTAACTTAAAAATTTATATAATCTAATCATATAATATCGAAATTTTTTAATATATGTTAAATATAAAAAGTTTTTTATTAGTATCATAATATCATCTTGTAACTTATATTCTTATACCATAATTTTAGTTAAGAAACTAATTAAAATAATTAAGGAAATACCTGAGTTAATGTAAATACGACATGTGACAAAATTCGAGGTAGATTAGTATGCTGATGAGATGTGATAAATTTTAACGTGGCTTAATGTGGTAATGTAATAATGTATTTTAGTATTATACTAGTTTTAAATTTTAATACATGCACATTAGAGTCATAGACAAGATTGAGTTTTTATATACTATTTAATACTTATAAATTAATATACACATTTTGCATGACAAAAATGTGCAAACTTGTATCACATTCACCCATTGAAATTTTAACTTTCTTCCTATGACTTTTTATAATATTATATATAATTAAACTAAATAATGGTGGTTGGAAACTTGAAACAACGAAGACGTGCGTTAAATATATGATTAGTTAATATTTGATTTTATACTAAAGAATTATTATTATCAATAGTAAGATTTACTAGCGTTGATTCTTAAAATAACAATTGATTTGTTTTCAATTTTAGCTACTTGTATATAATATTTTAATAGCAATGGACAAAATTCTCTCTACTAATACTTAATGGTTAAAAGTGGAATAACTAATACACTTAGCTACGTTAATAATATAATAAATAACGGTGGTTGGAGACTTCGAGCAATGATGTTACGGGATAACATCTATGTTAACTGTTAAGGTTCTTTCTGCGGTAGAATGTCTTAAAAGTTAGATCGGATTATATTCAGACAATCCGTCTGATCCGTCTGTTCGAAAAACGGATAAATATGAACAGTGTAAGAAGTTTGATCGGGTCGAAAAGTTGAGTCCAAAAGCCCGAGTAATATATATATATATATAGGGTCAGGATCCGGTAAGAACATGTTTCACCGTAAGAAATATGAACAATTAAGGATCGTTGGATCAATGCAAGGATGGCTCCGATTTGACGTCTAAATAAGGAATCAATATATTCTAATTTATTACATAATCATGCACATGGTAATTATAATTTACACAATTTGTTATCATGGAAAGAGACTTTATATACTCTATTTTACGGGTGCATGGCTAATAAGTATATCTAACTTATATGTACATACTCATGATCATTAATTGTGCATGCTATTAAAATTGGAGCAATACACATGCATACTCACTACTCGTGCATACTATAAAAATTGAATCAATGCACAAATAATAAATATATCTAATTTATCTCACTACTCGTACATGCTATAAAAATTGAATCAGTGCACAAATAATTAATATATCTAATTTATACATGCATGACTCTTATTACTCGTGCATACTATCAAAATTGGATCAATACGCATGCATATTGCATACATTGTATACTTCACTACCTGTGCATGCTATCAAAACTGGATCAATACACGTGCATACTTATACACTTGCACTTGCACAACTAAGTAATCTCATATACTTGCACTTGCACGACTAAGTTTTTTTTGGTAATGTACTTGCACGACTAAGTAGAGATTGCTTTTCTTTATTAGATAATGTTTAAACTTTTTAAAAAAAACTGAATACACATCGGTTAAAATTATCGAGCAATATATTGATTAATGCACTACTAAGTAAATTTTTTTTTAAAAAAAACTAACTACGGTGATATCGTATGTGGCATACATATTTATGGTAATAAATATATTTTTATATCTTAATAGGAAATAAGAAATCTTACATTAATTATCGGTTATTTTCTAAATGTATCATAACCGTTGAGTATATTTAATCTTGTGGTTGAAATTCGTTCTTATTTCTTACCGTAATATAAGTTCTCACCTGATCCTAACTCTCTCTCTCTCTCTCTCTATATATATATATATATATATATATATATATATATATATATATATATATATGTTAAAACTAAAATAAATATTAAGTATAAATATAAAATATTTAATATGATTATAATACATTTAATATATTTTACATAAAATATCTTATATATTAAAATCATAATAAAAATATATATTTAAAAAAAATGAAAAACGGGTACCCACAGGCCTGATCCGTCCTCCCGGACAGGTACGACAAACATTTCAGGTCTGATAGCCAGACTCGGCACAACCCGGATCCGGATAAACGGACTTAATATTTTATAAAATTCCGAGCCGAATCCGACCTGTCTTGAAATGAACAGGTATATTCAACATGCTAAGATTCTTCCTAGTGTCAAAAAGTTAAAGTCAAGCGGGAATTAATTAAGATTCGAAAGTAAAAGACAAAGACTACTCGATGCTTTAGTAAAAATTGGCCGATAGCCGACCGACCTCCAACAGTCTGCCCCGAGCCATTGACCAATTCTCCAAAACGAATCAAGTCGGTTCATAATTTCATTCTCATGTGGTCGGCCGATTGGTTCCACCTGATTGGCTGACTACTACCGCACGTTAATAGTTTTGGAATATTATTTTTTTTTCTTTTTTCACCTTTTTACTTTTAGACTGTCTTTTAGAAATGAAGAGAGGAAGATATCAAAATAAGTCCTGGAATGCAAGGAGAGGAAGGAAAGACATGGACATGACAAAGAAAAAAAAGTGACTAAGCCATTATAAATATCTTTGTACTGAAAGATGAAAGCTAACTCAACCATGCACAATACAGGTAAGAGGAAGAGATCTATCTTACACTTGAAGACAAGCTCACCCATGCACATCCGTCGAATCAACCATGCAACCTTACACATCCCTCGGTTCAAACATGCATGGATGAAGAGAGCACCAACCATGCATATCCTTTGTGTCATGCATAATCGTAGAAGACCCCGACCCCACTCTCCACCCGGGTTTTGTCATGCACGAATGAAAAGAGCTCCGGCTTCACACTTTCTCCGGTTGAATCATGCACAAGATCACATGAACTCCAAATCTAGGTCAGTCATACATTTAAGGAAGGATTACTGGGCATACCATGGTCATCATGCACGTAACATCGTATTGTTCTTCTATTGATTATTACATTATAATTATGGTTTAGTGTTTCATTGCATTAGAAATAAATTCTTGAGACTTGCCTTGAACGGTTGTTGTAGGTTTATACGCTCCATATCTGAGGGGTTCTTAATAGTAAGATAGTCTGGTGAATAACTCATTGACATGTTTACCTTTTATGCATTTTGTCAGTTTTAATTACCTTTTGTTCTCTCTATATTATCTATTCATGTCTTGTTTGATTTTAGGGCATGACCCCAGTTTTGGCCCTTTGGGAACGTTATCTAACAAGTTTTCACCCGTTTTGTAGTTAGGTTCTCCTCCTGGCGCCAGGTACGCTATCGAGATTACCTTTCAGCTCGATGGTGTTTATTTGGATCTGCGAGTGCCTTAGGAATTGGGGTGTCTTTGTTGCTAGGCTTTTCGGCAGACGTTGGTCTTGTTTGTTTCGACTTTGTTTTTCATAGGTTAAACCTTCTTTGAGGCTCTTGTGATCCTTTGAATTATCTAGTTGTTTGCATATACTAACATTTTTTTTGCACCTTTGGATGTTAAACAGGTTGGATGTTTTCCCATATTTTATATTTTATTGTTGAAAGGTATTGATGATTCCATTGTGTGAATTAGTGTCAATTTGCTAAAATTAGGGCGTTATAGATTATAAGCTGACCTCCACCCGACTTGGGCGGACGTGGGTAAGACATTAAAACTTGAACTAAGAGAATATAGGGGGGAAAATGAAATAAAATTTTTATACTATTATTTAAAAACTGAAAAACAACACAAAATAATATCAACCATCAAAATAATATCAACCATCAAAATTCGACACAAAATAATACCGACTTTTAAAATTACTAGGAGCCGAGCCATACAAACTATCAACGTATTTACCAAAATAGTATGTCTTACTTTTCCGTTAAAAATACTAACTATGGCGATGACGTGACAATCGAAATCGTACATGTCAAGTTAATAACATAAAAATGTTAAAAAAATATATAAATTTAGTTTTTTCTTTAGTTATTATATTTAAATTATAATTTTTTTAACTATGTTTTAAAAAACTTTTTACAAAGTTGTTTGTAAAAAATATTTATCTTAAAAGAACAAATTGGTAAACTATATTTTTTTTAAAATAAATTGTTTTCTTGTGAGTTTTTCAAAACTTTTTTGGGGAATTTTTAAATTTATATATTTTAACTAGTTTTAAAATTAAAAAATATTTTAAATAATCGATTTGTTTTTATTTAAAAATTATTTAAAATATAAAAAAATTAAAAAAAATCAGAATTTTTTTCAACAAAAAAAAAATCTACAAAATTTATTTTAAAATTTAATTTTTTAATTTTTCTTACAGAATTTATTTTTTCAAAAAAAAGTTTTTTTTACAAAATTTATTTTAAAAAAATTATTTTCACAATGTTTTTAAAAATATTTATTTTTTTATAAAAATAACTTTTTGCAAAAAATATAGTTAGAAAATTATTATTTTTAAAAAAAACTTAATTTAGATTTTTAACGTATTAAATGTTATTAACTTGATTAAAAATAATCCACATAACATAATTATTTCTTGATGAAATGTAAGATTTCGGTTGTCACGTTATCGCCGGAGTTAGGACTTTTACCGGAAAAACAAGATATATTATTTTTGGTAAATACGTTGATATTTTGTATTGCTGATAGTAATTTTGAAAGTTGATATTATTTTGGGTTGAATGTTGATAGTTGGTATTATTTTTGTTTGTTTTTACTTTAAAAAATATTTGAAATAATTGAATCAAAATAGGAACCATTTGAACAAAAAATTTGAACTAAGAGAATAAACAAAAAATTTCAAAATTTTTATACGATTATTTATAAAAATATTTGAACAAAAAATGTAAAAAAATTGAAATAAACAAGTGTTTAAAAAAATTAGTACAAACAGTTTGAATTAATTGAACAAAAATATGAACCATTAGAACAAAGAATTTGAACTTAAACTCTTGAACTAATAATTGTAAAAATTCTCCCATGAAATTTACAAAATTGCCACCACATCCCGCTCTTCTAAAAACTGATTTTTAAAAGGACAAAATTGCCGCATGAATTTCACATAATTACAAAATCGTCAACGCGCTCCTTAGAATTCATTAAATGATTTTGACAGTTCTGTACATTTTGATCTAACAAAGCAACGGTGCATACCACTCCATACAGTCGTACCGGGAAAAAAGTTAATTGATTCGACAATTTAAAACTTTTATGTAATTAATTTTTTTTAAAACGAAAAGCGGTTATGAAACTACTATCGAGTAATCTATACTTAAATTCTTATTTTATTATTTTTGTAAAGAGAAATTATGTAAGAGGGATTGGTTTCCGGTTTTTTTAGTCTTTTTTATTGTAAGTACTAGACCGGAGTGATATGAACCGGTTTATATGACTCCCAAAATATTATTAGTATTACAGCTTCTAGATTCCTCTCGAGTCTCGAGATCACCCATCTCTGATATTTGATCCCAATTGTTCCTCCCTCGTCTTCCTCCCTTTCACTTCGGTTCCTCGAATTTCCCCGTGTTCTCTTCGTCAAAGGGCGATTCAGCCACACAGACAGAATACACTTTGGTCTTCGAAGGTTTAAATCATGGTACGTTGTGTTTTTTTCACCTGTTACTTTCTTCGTAATCCGGGATTGATTGGTCTTTGGATTATATTATGGTTTTAGTTAGTCTTAATGATGCGATTATTGATCTGAAATCGTTGGCAGGCTGCGAAAATTCTCGCCAATTTAATTGTTATGGGATCTGGTATAATGATTAGGGCTGTTGCTCAAGCTTACAGACAAGCGCTTGCCAGTAAGTTTCTTCAATTTGTTTTTTTAGCCGTATCTGTTTATTCTCTGGCATTGGTTTATCGTAATAGCTACTTAATGTTTGTGCTTGTGGAGATTAGAGCCGACATTTGTTTCAGTATGGATGGCTGTACTAATTTTATATAGATGGATCATGGTAGATAGCTGGAAGATGATCTTGTGAATCAATAATTGGAATTAACGATGGCGTGCATGGAGAAGCTATGAGTTGTGTATAAACGTGGAGGGATTATATATGATATCAGATGAGAGCTGAATATCATTCTGAAGAAACATGGGTTTTAATATATTAAGATGAAGTATTTGTTACTTTTCTTTTGTATTGTTCCTGGGACCTGCTCCTGGTTTCCGGTAACAAAATGGATTTGTTTACAAATTTCTCTTCATGGGCTACAGTTGTTTGCTCAATTTCCTGAAAATGTGAACTTTAAAGGCAACGTATCATTTTTTCACCTTTGTCATTATTATGTAATTTTATTTGCAATCAGATATTGTTACCTTATGAAAATGAACTTAGAAATAATACAAGGATTAGAGCTGATTGGTCTGGAAGTGGAGACCCATGTGCTATTGGGGCAAGCCATGAGGACTATTGTGGACTCTAGCTAGAGTAACATGATGGTGACCAAAACATCTAGTGTACTAAACATATGGGTAGTTGGTAGCTAGGTTTATGATTATATTTTTGTTAAGAACTCTACAATGCTTTGCCTTGGCGAGAGACTTTCCTCTGTTGGTAAACATTAGAGTTTACTTCAGTTGGTTGATCGTCTTCATCCTCTGGCTCTGATATCCTTTGTGTTCCTTGTTGTTTGTTCTGTTCTCTGATTTGTGAGATAGTTGTGTGTTGTTTTTAGCATCTATCAGATATTGAAAAAGCATTCAATTGAAATAAGAATCACTTTATTAGAGCTCAAACAGTCTTCTACGTGATATTAGGAAGATACAAGCTGTACTAAAATGGTATTGCTTGGGTGATGGATTTTTCCATGTGGCAGATGGCAGCAACTAAGCTAAAGTTTGCACTTTACTTCACCTACATATCTTCTCTATTTGATACCATTAATGTTTTTAGGATCATCTAGTTTGATCTCTATCTATTCTTTGTTTGCTGCATTTAGCATGTTTTTTTCGTGCATGTTTATACTGGGAATTAGTCTTTCTGCTACCTTATCAATCATTAGAAATTGATTAGTGAAATGGCTTGCTGCAGATGCCTCTAAAAATGGTGTTGCTCAGGAGGCAGTGCAGAACACAATTCGTAGAGCAAGCAAAACCATGACAGAGCAAGAGGCAAGGCAGATCCTCGGAATAAGTGAGAATTCCACTTGGGAAGAGATTTTGAAGGTCCATTCCTTTTTTTTCCAAACAGTTTCTTGATCATTGTGTGTTACATAAATGGATTAGGATTGCTCACAGCTAGGTTGCATAAGGGTATGGCTTAGTATAAATTAGGGCAGCTAGGATCACGTTCAATATGGAGTCATTTCTCAATGCTGAATACAAAATATGAACTTTATGACACATATTTGTGCATTCTTACACTCTTCATTTTTCACACTGGCAAAAACTCGTAACCAGAACCGTTATCTTCATTTGGAATCCTCCGGTTTCCCTAAGTAGTGTGTGCTTTTGTGTCTTCTTTGTGTTTGTGATAGTGTTGATTCCTAATTCCACGCTGTCATTGTGTAATTTGGTTTTCTCTGTTTCTAACATGATTGTGAACACTTCGGCAGAAATACGATGTTTTGTTTGAGAATAATGCAAAGCAAGGAAGCTTCTATCTCCAGTCAAAGGTTCATCGAGCAAAGGAATGCTTAGAGGCTGTATATAATCCAGTTAAAGGTGAGGGAACTGCTAGTGGAGGAACGGGTTAGTACCTCCCTCCTCACAGTATCAGCTTAAATTTTGTAAAAAAAAAATCTAATTACCATGTTTAGTAACTCCTTAAATGCTTAGGTTAGTGGCTTACTGTTGCGCGGAATTTACCAGTTACAGAAAATAGTGGCACATAAAGCATCATTATCTATGATGCTGTCTTGCGTTGTATTGTGTTTTACATTTGACCTAAACACGGCTAACGGCTTTACCATTTTGGTATTGCCCAGCTTTTGTAATGGTTCACTTTGAAATCATGCACTATCAACGGTTCATTTTTGTCACTCGTATGGGCGAGTTTTTTTTAATCCAAGATAGTAAAATGAGGAATCTAGGAGCTTTTCGCATTTTCCTGCCCTCCACCCCTTGATAATTTCCAATTTTCCAAATTTCTTCAATTCACTCCAACATTTAGGTAAGTGGTTGAACTGAATTGTCTTTCTTGAGCTGGATTTTGAATCTTGAATAAAACACAGGAAGAACCAGCTTGATTATAATAGATTGTATACTTGTAAGCTAGATATTGCCTTTTTTGTCTATACATATGTCTGTCAAATGAGACGACAATCCACCTTAATTTTATGGGCTACATTGTCATTATCCAACATTTGGTTAAGTGGTTGAACTGAATTGTCTTTTCAGCTGGGTTTGGAATCTTGTTTTATTTATGTTGTTGTACTATCTCCTTCACTGTGTAACCAAATGAGGAAAGTACCGGAAAAAAGGATGAGTTTGGCAGCGAATACAGCTTGATTGTTGTAGATTGTATACTTGTAAGTTCTGCTTTGCCCATACATATTGACTTGTCGGGTAATGTAGGCGAGCATCACTAATAAATACGAAAATTTGCGTTTCACTGCCTAATTGGCTATACCAGTATATGTACTTATGAGCAATTTCAAACCATACAGTTTTTCTCAATCATTTTGATTAGCAAATAGAAACAAACGGAGCTTCTTTGTCATCATTTAAACATGGATGCAGCCGAGGGTTGCAGCTTAAGAACATTGTACTATTGTAGCGAAGAAGATTACAAATGTGGACAACAAAGAGGAAGAACACACCAAACTACAAGTTACAGCCACAGTGAAATTGATTAGGGTAGCGCAGCGAAATCGTTGTAAAATGTTTTGGAGCTCAGGCTTTCACACAACAATTGAAATAGCTGAGGAAGCTTCTTCGCGTCTGTGACATGAACACAAACAAAAAAGAAGATTGAGAACCTCAAAAGTACCTTAAATTGGTTAGCAAAACTAATTGGAGTTGAGAAACAGGGTAAGCAATAATGACATAAACACAAAACAATCAAGACTAAGAGCCTCGAAGTACCATAAATTGGTTAGCAAAACTAATTGGAGTTAAGAAAAAAGGGTAAGCAAAACTAATTGGAGTTAACAAACAGGGTAAGCAGTACTATACAATTTTTTTTTTTAAGGGTTAAGTTACCGGTTCGATCGGAGAAGCTGCTCTACGTCCGGAAAGGGTATAATCGCTAACTTAAGGAGTCACAACTGAGTATTGGTAGTAGTACACAGTTACCCACAAGAGATAATGCATGTTTGTGGCAAGGTTTTCAAATAGCCATCTATCTAGGGTAGGGGATCACGGCTCTCTACTTGCAACCAACATGCTCACATGAAATGCCATATTATTGACATTGTTTTTAATAAAAACACTGCCCTGGAAACAGACAACAATAATACATTCTGGCCACGTTATACATCTACACTTAACAATATACCAGCTAATAAATCAAAGGATGCTGTACAGGCAAACAAAGAGCAAGACAAACAAAACCAATCTCAACTAGAAGACGAACAAGCGAATTCAAAAGAAGATATCTTACGGGTGGAGTATGGCTTTGATCGAGATGATGAACAATGCTCGGGTTTGCATTGACAGGCGCAGTTGGATTGATGAGTTCATCTTCGTTACCAAGACTCGCCCTAGATGGATCTCTTTTGTTTTGTTTCCTCATTTCTCTGATCTTTGAGAAGTCAATTGAGTAATTTGGGAATGCTCCTCCTTTCTGGTCCCAGTCACCAAATTGTGGCACGGATAAATAGGACCCATTTTTCTGCATAAGAAATTGAAAGAAGTTTAAATGTATAGGCATCAAAAGAATCAAACATTTGTTTAAGTCTCCCATACACAAATGTTCCTTATTGTTCGCTTCAAGAAGCCTTGGTAGCAACAAAAAGAAACCTCTCATCAATGGATCCACCAACCAAACCCACTTAATCTTGAAAGTATACAAGCTACATAAACTATTCGGAGCAGTCGCATTAAATACACTTGAGAAGTTTCCCCTTGAAAGACCGATCGCAGTAGCTGAAAGCTACCAAAATCTAGTTGAAATTGCGTAAATGAAGTTCAAGAACAATGCTCAGGAAGGAGACACTCAAATTACAGTTTACAAATCTGCTACCGAACACATCCTAACTTAATCAAAATCCAAGATGAATAGCATTTGGCGAAGTGTCGTAGGCATTTGTAGAACATCATCATATATTGACAACTATCCACTTATAAGATCTTAAAGATTACCTAATGGGTATGACCATCACGATTCATGAACATTCAAAAGATATTCCCCTTGCAAGTTTCAGTCGGATACTCATTCAAGCAGTTAAAAAAGCCACTTTTTAATATATCGATCACCAAAACTACTTTTTCTTTTACCACAAAAAGAATGAATACGTTAGCAGCTTTCATAAGCTTGCAGGCCAGCAACAGCTGTAAATCAATATAGACCATATAAATAACAAATATCTTCACGCGGTTTTTGCAGATATGTTGAATGGTATACGATGAATCCGAACTTAAAATCTAAAAATTAGATTAATCCGACTCGTTGAATTACGCCCATCGAAATGTAAGACATTAATTGCAAAATAGGATAATTTTTGTAAATCTTTTTTTTTGGTGAACCGGAACCTGACAAAAGAGCTTGCTCCTTTGAACAATAGATCAACAACGTTCCTTTGTGGAAGCAATTGAGCAAAGGAATTCAAGAAAACCGCCTCATAGATCCATAAACTTCGATAAAAACAAAATTTTAATCAGGATCTGATCCAGAAAGATACGAACAGTTTAAAAATCGGAAGATAAAACCACTAGCTACCTGAAACTGATATGCAAATCCAACGGTAGTACAATCAAAAGACAATAAGGAAGGAGGAAGCAGTAGTACCTCTTGCTTTGATTTCTCCATGGAAAAGAGCTTGCTAGAGAGAGAGACGAAATAGAAGAAGGGAGAAGATGAGTAAGCGTATCGAACTTTTTGAGTCACGTCGCTGGACACTCTGTTTTCAGCTCTCTGATAGCTGAGTCTCCGTACGCCACTTGGGGTTGTTTCGTTTGCTTGTTGTGGCTGTGCATTTTATAGTGATCTCTTTTCTTTTATGTCCTCCTCTTTTCTAGTATTTACATCTACTGCCAATCTGACATTCATCTTTTACATTTTCTACCCACTATATGTCAGGAAATTTTGATTTCACCCACATGTTTAGTGATTTGGCGAATATTACCCCCTTTAGACCGTGCTTGTATAATCTTGTTCTGACACGTTTGCTTACGGTCTAAGGCAGTGAGCTCAGCGGGTCTCACGAGTCATACACTAGTGCCACCGCATAAATTAAAATTAGAAATATACATATACATACATTTATAAAATTGGCTATCTAAATCTAATTTTTCTTTGAAAATTATTAATTGGATTATTATTTCTAAATAAGTATATATGATAGGTATGAAAGATTAAACCCTTCAAAACTTTTTTTTGTATCCATAATATTTTAATTTTACTTTTAATATCTTCGTGGTATAACTTGTTTCCTCCTTATACCCTTTCTTTATATATTTTTTATTAGAGTTTTAATTATAAAATAAAAAAATTAAAAAAAAAACTAATTATGGATCAAAAAAACATACTTTTTATTTTTTTATATAAAAAAAAATTTTAAAACTAATTATTTTTACTTTAAATTATAAATTAATTAAATTTACCAATGCTAAGTAATGGTAAATGTGTATTTTTATATATTTTTTAACTTAAAAAAATTTAAAAAATAAATTTAGGCCTCAATTTTTTATTTTTAATTAAAAACAACATTTTTATATTTATATTCAATATAAACTAAAATATTAAATTAAAACAAAACTTAGTTCAAAAAAATTAAAATTTAGGTCTACTTTTACGCTAAATTTCAATTAAAAATAAAAAATGTAGGCCTAAATTTAATTTTCTAAATTTTTATGCCTAAAAAATTTTCTTTTTTTTT
>BSUD01000005.1:143845863-143860119 GCA_033239045.1 Fagopyrum esculentum
GAATTATATTTTGTTTTAATTTTACATTTTATTTTAATTCGAGTATAAATATAAAAAATTAGGCCTAAATTTAGTTTTTAAAATTTTTAAATTAAAAAAAATATAAAAATACTTATTATCAATACTTAGTATTTGTAAAGTTAATTAGTTTAAAATTTAATGTGAACATAATTAGTTTTATTTTAATTTTATTTTTTTTATTTCAAAAACATAAAATAAATGGTAAGTTAATTTTTATTATAAAGTTAATTAGTTTATAGTTTAACGTGGTCACAATTAGTTTTTTTTACTTATTTTTATTTAAAATAGAAAATAAAATTTAAGCTGATTTTTAAAATCCATAGTTAGTTTTGACTTTTTAAAATAAAATTATTTTATAATTAAAATTTTAATAAAATATATTAAGAAAGGATATAAAGATGAACTTTCAAAAAAAAGATGAAACAAGTTATACACGTGAGATTACTAAGAGGAAAATTAAAATTTTGTGGATCTTAAGAGGAAAAGTCCAAAGTTGAGGGGTAGATCCAATATTATTTTATGTATATCTTCTCACAAAATACACCATTCCAATGGTTGAAATTTAATCTAAGGCAATCTTTATCAGTGGATTTTCAAAGCGAGGTCTTGAGTCACTTTTGTAATTTTTCTTCAACAAAATCTTATAACCTAACTTTTTCAGTTTATCATTGGGTTTTCATTTCAGATCTTACCTCATTTTTCTCACCCACCTATTTATCTTCTCATACCATATTACAAATATGGGTGTTGTTCAAGTAAGACACATTATTCCGGTACGGCCGACACGTGTCCCGAATTTTTTTTTTTTTTTAAGAACGAGTAAAAGTAATAGTTCAAAATTTATTATGGAATAGTTCATAACTTATAAAAGGATAGTTCATGAAATATAATAGGATAGTTCATAGTGCAAAATTTATAAAGGAATGAAAGTAATAGTTCAAAACTTATTAAGGAATAGTTCATAACTTCTAAAAGGATAGTTCATGAATTATAATAGAATAGTTCATAGTGCAAAATTTATAAAGGAGTGAAAGTAATAGTTCAAAACTTATTATGGGATAGTTCATGAATTATAATAGAATAGTTCATGAATTATAATAGAATAGTTTAAAGTGCAAAAATTTATAAAGGAGTGAAAGTAATATTTCAAAACTTATTATGAGATAGTTCATGAATTATAATAGAATAGTTAATGGATTATATTAAAAAGTAATAGTTCATGGATTATATGGAAATAGTTCAAAGTTTATAGGAGAATAGTGCATAAATTATAACATGGTAGTTCAAACAAATTTTCATTCGTTTCCGAAAAAAAAAAATCGTTTCAGAAAAAAAAAAAATTCGGGACACGTGTCGCCCGTACGGTCGGCCGTACGACCGTACCGCAATATATGAACCGTACCTGAACATTTACCTTACAAATATACCCTTATTAACTTTTTTACATTACAATTGTTTTAACTATATTTTTAACCAAACATTCTATTATTGTAACATTAAATAATCATTTAATTATTTTTGTTAACTTAAAAGTATTCAATTAAACTTAAATAATATTTAATTATGAGAAATACTTAACATTATTAAAATAAGCATAAAAAGTATTACACGAAGTTTTGAGAATTTGGATGATTATCCATGTTGAATGTAGAAATAAGATATGTGTTTTGGTGTTTGAAAATGGTCCAACACCTTCACTATATATAGACAAGAATACGGGTTAGTTTTATTATTTATTACATTGTATACCTTAAAACGAAATTTAGGTTAATTTTATTATTTATCTATATGAACAATACAATAAGCAACGAAGAGATACATTATTGCAATTAAAAATGATCCAACACATATATTCGAAAATAAGGAATAAATTTTCATTATTTACAATTTTTATACGTTAAAACAAAATTTATTAAATTATTTTGTATTTTGATATTTTTATACCTAAAAACTTTACCGTAAACAAAGTTTTTTTTTAATTTGTTTTAAATATATTCAAAATGGGTGTCTATATGTATATTTAAAAAATGTATGAATTTTGGTATAATTTTTTTAAAAATATTTAAGCCGAAAAATGGGTTTTTAATAAATAAAAACCCTAGTTGCCCGGACAAATAAGAATGCGCCACATATCACTGCATGCCTCGCGCCAATCAGTGCGCAACACATGGCGCACCCTGTAATTTTGCTTTTATATAACAAAAGCCGTTGAAGGTCAAGGTTATTTTTTTGGGAAGGGTTTATTATTTTCGACAACCCGAAATTGCCCTCATATTTCACGTTACATTCAAGCCCTAACAGTAGAAGAGGGACGATAGAGAGGCGACGATAGACGACCGCGACGAGAGAAGGGTGGCGACAAAGCTCCGACATTGTGAGGCTGTGACCGCCGCCTGCGAGGTTGTGACGACAATGACATCTCTGTCCAACACTTCGACTGGTGCGACGAGGAAGGGGATGGTCCGAAATCCATTGTCAGATGCTGCGAAAGGTCTTCAACCTTCTCTTCTTTTGCACGATTAGGATTGTTTGATTTTTTTTGGTTTGTACAATGGAGTGGATTTCATACTCACTTGTGACTGCTATCTTTTGAATTTCATACTCAGTTGTGACACTGTGATGCTGTTCTTTTCAATTCCTGCGATGATTGGGTTCTAAATTTGGTTTGAGAGGCCTAATTATTGATTACAGTTCGATGATTATGGGTGTTATAGTTTTCTCAAACACTTGAGTATAAAATTTAGACCTCGATCTAATTATGTTTTGGTGGGGGTTATCAGATTTGAGCTCAATCTAATGCGCTGATGTGAATTTGAATCTTTTGTTTGTACTCGATAAATGCTCTTCATTGTTAATGTGTTCATATTTGTATCTTTATTTTTTGTGCATATCATCTTATACTTTTTTATTCAAGTGCTATTTCTGATATATATTTTGTGCAGAAGGTTAGGATCATCAATGCATATTCTCAGAGGGAGAGACGGATGGATGACAACTCAAAACCTTGATCAAACCATCTGAAAATTTGCAGCAAACCAAAGTAGCAACAAAGTAACAACAAATCTGAAAATTTACATTGTTGTAAAAACACACGCCAAAGTAGCAAAAGTAGCAGCAAATCAATTTGGACCAAAGTAGCAGCAAACCAATTTCAGCAGAGCAGAAATTGAAGCCCTGAAAACACACGTCAAATTCATCTTCACAAACACACGCCAAAGTAGCAGCAAACCAACTTGTTGAAGATGAAACACATGAAAAAAATGGCAGACGAAAGCTCAAGAACACAAACTTGTGTTTATAACCCTGGTTCTCTGTAATTCTGTAATTTTTAGGGACATAATTGGTAAGGAGGAATTTAAAGTTTGTGAAAATTCTAGCTCATCCATTTTTTAAAAGAGCAGAATTGAACATGTTATGCTCTAGTAAGAGTAAATTATTCCACACGTAAGGGTGAAAATTTTCTTCAACTATCGTCCACAAGTTTTGCCTTAACAACAACACACGATTTTACATCACTCTCTCCATCCATTTCATGGGTTGAGAGAGTTTCCCTGCACCATTCATCATCTTCTTCCCATCTTCGGGTGCTTTTGATTGAAGCTCTCAAATTCCGCCATGGAATTAGCAAGCAAGCTTCACTTCGACCTCCGCTCCACCTTTATTACCAGTTCTAATCCACTCCTCAAAAACCCTCTCCTCCCTCGCCCTTCATCCCCTTCTCCTCCATTCCCAACTCTCAAGGCTTCTCCCAAACCGATCAAAGCAAGCCCTAATCTCAATCTCACTCATATCTCCTCCAAACTCTCCGCTATCGCCCTTGATTCATCCGAACCAACCACTTCCACTTCCTCCGCTCTTGATGACGTCGAATCCCTCTTCTCCGACTCGAAATCATCTGAATTTGAATCCAGGAGGAATTCCAAGCGTTCCAATGCTGGCGCTTCCTCAGTCTCTTCTGGCGTTCGCCTCGAGAACGTTAGCAAGACTTATAAGGGAGTTACTGTCCTCCGAGACGTGTCTTGGGAGGTGAAAAAGGGCGAGAAGGTTGGGCTTGTCGGTGTTAATGGCGCTGGGAAGACTACACAGTTGAGGATTATTACTGGACTCGAAGAGCCGGATTCCGGGAACGTGGTGAAGGCGAAGGAGAATATGAAGATTGCGTTTCTTAATCAGGAGTTTGAGGTTTCGTTGAGTAGAACAGTGAAGGAGGAGTTTCTTAGCGCGTTTAAGGAGGAGATGGAGATTGCCTCGAAGTTGGAGAAGGTTCAGAAGGCGATTGAAGCGTCTGTGAATGATTTGGACCTGATGGGGAGGCTTTTGGATGAGTTTGATTCCTTGCAGAAGAAGGGGCAGGCAGTAGATTTGGACCAGGTGGAAATGAAAGTCAGCAAGTTGATGCCTGAGCTAGGATTTTCCCCGGAGGATGCTGATAGACTTGTTGCTTCCTTTAGTGGTGGGTGGCAGATGAGGATGTCCCTTGGCAAGATTTTGCTTCAGGTTTGTTGTCATTGCATTATGTGACTTTATGGTGCTTAGTGCTTACAGTGTGATTTTTTTTGTCCATGATGTTACATGTTTGTGGCAATAGAACACTATGTGTGATCCAAAAGAAGATTAAGAGTATGAATGTTGCAAATGAGAACTTATCCTGGCTCTTAGAACGTTAGGGCTGTTGTAATGGATATAAGATGTTCTAAAAAGGTGAATTAAGCCTTTTTAAGATTATAACTGAACAGTTTTTGCAGTTTGAACTTATAAAGGGTCTATACTAAGCTAAGATAATCTGTTAGTTCATATATGACAGACTGTCAAGGATGCCAATATTTTCTGGCTATAAATTAGGCCTTTCATTTTACTCGCGGAGTCAAGGATAGCCGAAGGGTTTTCATATCATAATGGGTTTGTATGAAGCATTGGCTATAAGTTCCTGTGCATTTGCCAATGATGGGCTTGATGATGATTCTAGAGGAAGTGTTTAAACTTATAATTAGAGCATCTGATTAAGGTTATTTTGAGATATCCAATCAAAATTAATCATCACAAGATTCTCAATGGGACTTGTCAATTACCATTTGTACGATTCAAAACTAAAAAGGGGTAGAGTTTAAAAAAATCAGTCATTTTGTTGACGGTGATATGATGTTGCGGATGTTTGATTTCATATGCCCTTTATTATGTTTCAGGATCCTGATTTGCTATTGTTGGATGAGCCTACCAATCACCTTGATCTTGACACGATTGAGTGGCTTGAAGAATATCTTGATAAACAAGATGTTCCCATGGTTATAATATCTCATGACCGAGCCTTCCTTGATCAACTGTGTACTAAAATAGTAGAGACTGACATGGGTGTTTCGAGGACGTTCGATGGAAACTATTCTGATTATATTATTTCCAAGGCAACATGGATTGAAGCTCAGAATGCAGCATGGGAGAAACAACAGAAGGAAATTGAACACACTAGGGATATCATTAGTAGGTTAGGTGCAGGTGCCAACTCAGGTCGAGCATCCACTGCTGAGAAGGTATACTAATATTAATGATTTATCAATCAACCTTGCAATACCCAATTCTTCCTCTTAACATGATCAGAAATCTATTGCTTTTTTTTGGAAAAAAGTATGTGATACCCCTACTTGTTCATATAAGCTGAAAAGTCTTGTTCTGAGTTAAAAAGTACATCCAACATTCAAATTTTTTTTCCTTTCGAAACTGTCGTGGCAGAAATTGGAAAAGCTTCAAGACGAGGAACAGGTTGAGAAGCCATTTATACGAAAACAAATGAAAATTAGATTTCCCGAGCGTGGGAGGAGTGGGAAAACAGTCGTAACAATCAACAATCTCCAGTTTGGATTTGGAGACAATGTGAGTAATTGCTTAGTTTTCTTCAAATTCCTGTTTGAAGTATCTTTCATCTATTCATACTTTGTTCTTGGCTTTGCTGTTGCAGATGCTGTTTAGACAGGCGGATCTTACAATCCAAAGAGGGGAGAAGATTGCAATTATTGGCCCAAATGGGTGTGGTAAAAGTACTTTGCTCAAATTAATTATGGGATTAGAGAAGCCAGTTAGTGGGGAAGTAATACTAGGGGAACATAACGTTCTCCCAAATTATTTCGAGCAGAATCAGGTTCAGTTTTTATGATCATTAATATATTTTCTTACTTCTTTCCTATTTTTTCACGGTCCATACATCTGAGGTTTCTTTTAATTTTCTTTTATCAGGCTGAAGCACTTGATTTGGATAAAACAGTTCTTGAGACCGTAGCAGAAGTTGCAGAAGACTGGAGAATTGATGACATAAAAGGTCTCCTTGGGCGTTGTAATTTCAAGGCTGATATGCTTGATAGGAAGGTCTCTCTTTTGAGTGGCGGAGAGAAGGTAATTCTCACTCCCCGTTTCACAGTAAATGTCATTTTATCACCTTACACATTTTTAAGGAGACTGAAGAATATAAATTTACACCTAATTATTACTCAACCTCGCATAAAAAGGTTAATTGTGGAAAGTACTAGAAGTTCTAAAAGGACAAGTACTTTGAAACAAAGTCAAACGGCTAAACTGACACTTACTGTGAAATAATGGGATGATATATGAGGATTGCACACTGAATCTTTGCTTTTCATTCACCATACTTGAACTGATTTGGTGGTAGTGAAAACCTGACTGCGTTTTCCTCTTCATCTAGGCTCGGTTATCATTTTGTACATTCA
Source organism: Fagopyrum esculentum (assembly GCA_033239045.1). NCBI lineage: Eukaryota > Viridiplantae > Streptophyta > Magnoliopsida > Caryophyllales > Polygonaceae > Fagopyrum > Fagopyrum esculentum. Next base: position 143,852,598 of record BSUD01000005.1, read on the forward strand.
TGGTTAAACCGTCAACCTTGCTGGTTCTAGACGAGCCAACCAATCATTTGGATATACCCTCAAAGGAAATGCTTGAGGTTTGGTCTCCACTTCATTCTTCTTTGCTACATTTTGAATTCTGAGTCTTATTTTACTTCCAAAAAAAGATTATCTCTTATCCATGAACTAAATACTGTTTTCCCAGGAAGCAATATCAGAATATAGTGGCACAGTTATCACAGTTTCTCACGATCGTTACTTCATAAAACAAATTGTCAACAGAGTGATTGAGGTTAAGGATGGCAGGTTGGAAGACTACGCTGGTGATTACAATGTAAGTACTGTTCCTTTATAGAGATAACCTTTAGTAAATACTAGAAGCCGGTCATATGTTTCTCACACGAAACCGTTAAATTTACAGTACTATTTAGAGAAAAATCTAGATGCACTTCAAAGAGAACAAGAACGAGAGGAAGAGCTCGAAGAGAAGTCTACAAAGGTGAAAGCCAAATCCAAGATGTCAAAGGTAGGTGTTTGAACTCTCTTCAGTTTTACATACAACGCTTGGATGTCATGTATCATCATGTAGTTAGGGTAGTATCGAGCTTTCAATGTAAACTATGTCATAAATTAGTGTAAGATATCCAGGCCATAAAACGCTTAGTATAGAACTTGCATAAGGCATCCAAACACGCCCCATCTCATTGCTGGATTTGCTGAAATGATATATTCTGTACAATGCCTTGCAGGCCGAGAAGGAAGCCCGAAAGAAGCAGAAAATGATTGCATTTCAGCAGAAGAATGCGAAGTCGAAGGGGTTGAAGAATGCAAAGAGATGGAATTGAAGGATATTTTGTGTCTGAATTTATGCCCTCTTGTTCTTACCCTCTCTTTCTCATCTTCATTAAGTATTTTTGTCCTGTAAAGATGAGTTAGAAAGTGAGGTTTGAGTGAGGGCTATTGGCTGTAGTTTTTTTTTTTTGGTGGAAAGGAGAGGAGACCTCTCCGAGCCATTTTATAATGAAAAGAAAGGCTTACGTGTGTGTCATACTAGGAAGCTAACACCTCGTAAATCATCTAGAAGCAATGTATGTGCACAAAGCGGCCAAGCGGGGTTCCTCCAAAGGATACTCCCCTACATTCCCGACATTAAGAGAGAAAAATCCGGCCATCAATACCGTCAAATTCCAACACATGGGGTCCGTTCGGCATGTAGTTTTTACGGGATTATTGGAGAGGTTATTGTCCTCGGATTATTTTAAACATGGATAATCAGATTATTGGAGAGGTTATTAAAAATAATAATCTCGCAGAATAATTTACAACGCTTGCCGAACATACCCATGCCATTTAAATTCTCACAAACCGTAGCAAGGAGAAGTAACGTCTGCATCGAGTAGAGTGGCATTGTGCTTAAGACAGATCCGAAGAGCATTCCCCCGTTATAATCAACATCTACATTGAGTAGGTTGAACTAGTTGCACTCCCATGGATGAGGGGAATGACAAGGTGTCGACGGTATACCACTAACCTCACCCGTTTTATTATCAATGGATTTTGTTTTAAAGCATTTTAACATTTTATCCACAAATTGTTTCTATTTTTTAAAATTAACTCAAGAAATACACATTTAGAAAAGATGATTAAATATATTAAATATGGATGTCTAGAGATACATAAAAATATAACATGAATTATAGTGTAATTTTTTTTTTTGCATTTATTTAACATATAAATTGATAAATAATAATAATTAACAAAATTATGTGTGAATATAATTCGAGATCCAAATTTTGGATTATTCATGGAACGAGCCGTAAATTGAACAAAATTACAAAAGCAATCCAAAAATCTCAAGATTCTCATTTTCATTAATAAACATGACCTAAAGCGCAACTAAACGCAGTATTAAGAAGGTTTTGACACGAGCAGGCAATTAGCTATCTTTACATATAACTATCTCAACTAACATCAAGGAATCAGTACATAGATTTACTTACAAAGAACTATCTTAACAACAAAATACTAAACTGAAAATGTTTACATACATATGATATGAAGACCTGTCTAATACAAGAACTGCAGAGACCAACTCAAACAGCTAAAGAGAACAACAAAATTCTGGTGGTTATGAACATGAGAAATTCCACTCTCCAAGTTGTTTCCTTCCGAAGCACAAGTTTGTGTTCAGTTAGAACCAGAACAATAGATCAGCATCATCATGATCTTGTATTCTTCTTTAAGTGACCTGGCATAATAGCACAATTTATAAGATTTTAACAACGTTCAACGATCTAGGGCATTTGGATCGTGATTCGGATATAGTAACATGGGTTAAGGTTTGAGAATGCTATTTCGAAGAAGAGAAAAACTTCAAAAACATGTCAATCTAACATGAGCAAGTTGGAATCAATAGATCCTTGGTACATCCTAGGTCTATGCAAAGTTAAGATATCATAGCTAGATCTTTCTTGCCCTAAAAATAGCAAATACACAAAATGTGTATGAACAATCTAATTCTTGTTGATTATAAAAGAGAAACTAAGTAGCCCAAGATGTTCATGTTAGATGAGGGTCTATAACACTAATTAAAAAAATTTATTTTAACTATTATAACTCAATAAATCCAGACAGGAAGATCGTCCATACTCCATACCATTGTATGAGAGAAATGATTGCACAATATCTCTGTAAATATATCTGGCTTCTTGCAATTGAATTGATCAATCTAGAATGGTTCCGCACCCATCGAGCTCTCTACAAAGAAATGATCAGCATGCACCCAGCTCTCTTTATTTTTTCCTGCAATAATACTTCAACCTATAAATAAAAGATGAGGCATAGAGGAATACGATATGATCAAGATCAAGGGGCTAACTCAGATAATTACTTGTTGTGCTTGTAGATCATATCTTGAGTCTTCAATGAAGAGAAATCCGGAAGGGAGTTGATCCAGCTCTTGCAGTGTCCATCCCGGATGATACATTCTAATAAAATGCACCTTGTGCTCACGTCAAGTGAAATCTTTTTGTCGTACATTTTCTGAACAAGTTCTTTAACTCTTGCATATTCTTTTTGACGAGCAAATCCATCAATCAACAAATTGAAAGTATTGACATTAGGGGAAAAATCTTTGGCTTCCATTTCAAGAAATAACTTGTATGCTTCCTTTGGCATATTTGCTTTGCAATACCCATCTATCAACGTGCTATATGACACAGCATCATTACTTTTCATCAAAGAAAACACTTTATGTGCATCACCAATCCTACCTTTCAAACAAAGGCCTTCAATCAAACTACTGTATGTAAATAAGTTTGGAACCTCACCTCTTTCAGTCATTACCTGTAACAAGTTTCCTGCTTGTTCTACATTTCCTTTCTTACAAAGATGATTAATGATTATGTTAAAAGTCACCAAATCCGGTTGAATACCATCTCTTAACATATTCTCCAGTAATTCTTGCGCCTCCTTATCCTTTCCAGATTGATACAGCCCATTAATCAAAGAGCTATAAACAGGGACAGTAGGAGAAATGCCGCTACCTACCATTTCAAAGAAAAGCTCTTTAGCCTTTCGTACATGCCCCTTTTTACATAGCCCATTAATCAACGTACAATATACAGCAGCATTTGGAGAAACACCATTGGGTAGCATTTCCAAAAAGAGTTGCTTAGCCTTAGTGACTCGCCCTTTCTTACATAGTCCATCAATCAACGTATTATAAACAACGGCATTTGGAGACACGCCACTATTTACCATTTCTAAGAAGACCTTATTAGCTTTATGTAAATGCCCTTCTTTACATAGCCCATCAATCATAGTAGCATAAGTAAATTTATCGGGTCCATATACACCAGGAAGACCTTGTTTTACACCCATTCTTTTCAGGTCACTATATAAGTCAATAGCATCATCAACTTTTTTCAACTGAAATAGACGTTTTAACAAAATATTTATAGTAATGTTGCTTGCAAAAACTCCCCTAGACTTCATATCCTTGTGTAAACTCATAGCTTCTTCAATCTTCCCAGTCTTACAACAACCATCTAGTATCGTAGTATATGTAACAATGTCAGGTAGATCACCTTTCTCAATCATCTTTCCAAGAACCTCTATTCCTTGTTCCACTTTGCCTTCCTTGCAAAGCCAGTTTATTAGGATATTAAATGTCACAGCATCATAATGAACACCAAGATCTAGCATTTCCTGAAACACTGCCTTCGCATCTTCAGCCATGCCCGAGCGACACAATCCATCAATCAAGCAATTGTAAGAAATAACATCAGGAGAAATTCTCAACTCCTTCGTCTCAATGAACAATTCTTTCATATCAACTGTAGTCCCATCTTTGCAGCTCACCCTTACCAAACCATCCTTACCATGCACCATTGCTTGATGTAATTGAAGGGCTGCAGCTGAGTTTCCTGTCTTACACAAGCCATTGATCATAGTGTTATAAGTGACAACATCAGGCACGCACCCCAACTGAATCATCTTTGGAAACAAACCAACAGCTTCTACCACTTTCTTATCCACAAGTAATACTTTGAACAACATATTGAAAGTAATGGTATTGGGGCGATAGCCATTCTTCAAAATAAGGCCAAAAGCTGAAAGAACTGAACTTCCTGATTTCATACCACAATAGCAGTTAATCATAGTACCTAAGGTGACAACATCAGATCTCAACCCTAGAACACCAGAGACTGCCATTGCCTTATAGAAAGAGATAGCAAGAGAAAGTTGCTTATGCTTTACTAAAGCACCCAATAATATATTGAAATGTGAAATTGGGGGTGTCGGTTTTATCGAGAGCATATGCTCGAAGAAGTAATTGGCGTCACTAACATTGATTTTGCCCGATTTACAATCTTGCAGGAATTTCTGAAGTGCAATTCTTACATCATTATACGAAATAAACAAAGAACAAAGTTTTTTTGTGTTACCTCTAGAAGACATTATTGCTTGTCGTTAGATGATGAACTGAAAAAGAAGTGAAGGTTGAGGAAGATAATGGCAGGCGAGAGTCGAGGCCTAGGACGACGATGGCCATTTTACGAGGCGATTTTGTAATTTCATCAACTTCTGGGGGCTAATTGGTAAATTACTCCGAAACACCGAATTTAACGGCTAAAACCTCAGGAAGAGGCGTTTAGGGTTTGTAAGTAGTTTAGAAATTCGCTTCCCATCAACTGTATTTCTCCATTGGAGAATCAAAATCACAAATTACAGCAGGTTGAAGCTCAACGACGACTAGTGTTTTGAGGTATTTTACTGTTTTTTTTTTGGGGGTAATTGCTTTGAGACATGGATTTATATTGGATGAAGAATTTTTGTTAAAGCTACGATTTTTATAAAGCCTGCTATGATATAAGAGATTGCTCCTGTGGTTCATAGACGATTGTTAACGAAAGCTTTCTGACAACAAATTAAAATTGACGATGGAACTTTGTGGGTTCAAGGTGCCATCTTTGGTCTTTTTAGTATTGTTAGAGTTGTCGTCCATGCGGTGATAAAAACAACATTATTTTCTTATGCTTGATGGCTACATTGTTCAAATAATAAAATTACCCAAAAACTTTGGTCGGTAGTAGGCCAGCAACTTGTTCTTTAATTTGCGTTCCACTCCATACAAATCTCCTGTGATTATTCTTCACCTCAATTTCAAGTTTTTGGTTATAAATGGTTACAAGATAACTTTGGCCTCAATCGAGATGTGCAAATTCTTCTCATTGTACATAAATTCTTGGCAATCGAATATAGCCTGACGGCCGTTTTCTTCCTATGGTTTTATTTCATTATATGTGATTGATAGTATATTATTAATGCAGTTAACAAGGTAAGGAACTAACTAAGGTATGATATGTTGCTCACCAATCACCGTATGAAGTATTATTATACATCCTGACTAGTTTGCTGAAACCTTGAAAACATAAATTCAAACTGTTGCTTAAGCCATTCAGATGCAGATGACTGGTAGATTAGTATTAATCCTCGAATTCCATAACCAGTATGAATATGAATATGAACTATGCAGTTGATAGCCTGATACAGCGTGGTTAGGCCAAATGTTTCTTTTAGTTGGTTTTCTTGTTTAATTTTGCAGTTTTCACTAACACTGGAATTTACATAACTTTGGGTTTTCCAAAGGGAAGAAGGATACGAGACAGTAAGGGGAAGATCCAATTTTTGGATTATTCATGGAACTAGCCGTAAATTGAACAAAATTACAAAAGCAATCCAAAAATCTCAAGATTCTCATTTTCATTAATAAACATGACCTAAAGCGCAACTAAATGCAGTATTAGGAAGGTTTTGACCCGAGCAGGCAATCAGCCATCTTTACATATAACTATCTCAACTAACATCAAGGAATCAGTACATATGACTTACAAAGAACTATCTTAACCACAAAATACTAAACTGAAAATGTTTACATACATATGATATGAAGACCTGTCTAATACAAGAACTGCAGAGACCAACTCAAACAGCTAAAGAGAACAACAAAATTCTGGTGGTTATGAACATGAGAAATTCCACTCCCCAAGTTGTTTCCTTCTGAAGCACAAGTTTGTGTTCAGTTAGAACCAGAACAATAGATCAGCAGCATCATGATGTTGTATTCTTCTTTAAGTGACCTGGCATAATAGCACAAATTATAAGATTTTAACAACGTTCAACAATCTAGGGCATTTGGATCGTGATTCGGATATAGTAACATGGGTTAAGGTTTGAGAATGCTGATTCGAAGAAGAGAAAAACTTCAAAAACATGTCAATCTAACATGAGCAAGTTGGAATCGATAGATCCTTGGTACATCCTAGGTCTATGCAAAGTTAAGATATCAAAGCTAGATCTTTCTTGCCCTAAAATAGCAAATACACAAAATGTGTATGAACAACTTAATTCTTGTTGATTATAAAAGAATAACTAATTAGCCCATGATGTTCATGTTAGATGAGGGTCTATAACACTAATTAAAACAATTTATTCTAAATATTATAACTCAATAAATCCAGAACAGGAAGATCGTCCATACCATTGTATGAGAGAAATGATTGCACAATATCTCTGTACAAATATCTGGCTTCTTGCAATTGAATTGATCCATCTAGAAATGGTTCCGCACCCATTAAGCTCTCTACAAGGAAATGATCAGCATGCACCCAGCTCTCTTTATTTTTTCCTGCAATAATACTTCAACCTATAAATAAAAGATGAGGCATTGAGGAATACGATATGATCAAGATCAAGGGGCTAACTCAGATAATTACTTGTTGTGCTTGTAGATCATATCTTGAGTCTTCAATGAAGAGAAATCCGGAAGGGAGTTGATCCAGCTCTTGCAGTGTCCATCCCGGATGATACATTCTAATAAAATGCACCTTGTGCTCACGTCAAGTGAAATCTTTTTGTCGTACATTTTCTGAACAAGTTCTTTAACTCTTGCATATTCTTTTTGACGAGCAAATCCATCAATCAACAAATTGAAAGTATTGACATTAGGGGAAAAACCCTTGGCTTCCATTTCAAGAAC